>CM075878.1:14354835-14929835 GCA_038021265.1 Cyprinella venusta
TTGAAAGGGTCTAGAGCCTCCATTTTTGCACTCAGGTCTAAGTGTCATGGCCCTCTATCAGAATCCAGAATTTTGAGAAGATTGGGGAAACTTAATTTTTTGCCAAAAAATGAAAAAAACATAAGGGGTAACACTGTCGTTTTTTTTTTCTGGACAAAATTTTGAGTTTCAATATCTCAGCTCTGGGAGGGTCTAGAGCCTCCATTTTTGCACTCAGGTCTAAGTGTCATGGCCCTCTATCAGAATCCAGAGTTTTGAGAAGATTGGGGAAACTTAATTTTTTGCCAAAAAAAATGAAAAAAACATAAGGGGTAACACTGTCGTTTTTTTTTTCTGGACAAAAGTTTGAGTTTCAATATCTCAGCTCTGAAGGGTCTAGAGCCTCCATTTTTGCACTCAGGTCTAAGTGTCATGGCCCTCTATCAGAATCCAGAGTTTTGAGAAGATTGGGGAAACTTAATTTTTTGCCAAAAAAATGAAAAAAACATAAGGGGTAACACTGTCATTTTTTTTTCTGGACAAAATTTGAGTTTCAATATCTCAGCTCTGGGAGGGTCTAGAACCTCCATTTTTGCACTCAGGTCTAAGTGTCATGGGCCTCTATCAGAATCCAGAGTTTGAGAAGATTGGGGAAACTTAATTTTTTGCCAAAAAATGAAAAAAACATAAGGGGTAACACTGTCGTTTTTTTTTCTGGACAAAATTTTGAGTTTCAATATCTCAAATCTGGAGGGTCTAGAGCCTCCATTTTTGCACTCAGGTCTAAGTGTCATGGCCCTCTATCAGAATCCAGAGTTTTGAGAAGATTGGGGAACTTAATTTTTTGCCAAAAAAATGAAAAAACATAAGGGGTAACACTGTCGTTTTTTTTTCTGGACAAAATTTTGAGTTTCAATATCTCAGCTCTGAAAGGGTCTAGAGCCTCCATTTTTGCACTCAGGTCTAAGTGTCATGCCCTCTATCAGAATCCAGAATTTTGAGAAGATTGGGGAAACTTAATTTTTGCCAAAAAATGAAAAAAACATAAGGGTAACACTGTCGTTTTTTTTTTCTGGACAAAATTTGAGTTTCAATATCTCAGCTCTGGGAGGGTCTAGAGCCTCCATTTTTGCACTCAGGTCTAAGTGTCATGGCCCTCTATCAGAATCCAGAGTTTTGAGAAGATTGGGGAAACTTAATTTTTTGCCAAAAAAATGAAAAAAACATAAGGGGTAACACTGTCGTTTTTTTTCTGGACAAAAGTTTTGAGTTTCAATATCTCAGCTCTTGAAAGGGTCTAGAGCCTCCATTTTTGCACTCAGGTCTAAGTGTCATGGCCCTCTATCAGAATCCAGAGTTTTGAGAAGATTGGGGAAACTTAATTTTTTGCCAAAAAATGAAAAAAACATAAGGGGTAACACTGTCGTTTTTTTTTCTGGACAAAATTTTGAGTTTCAATATCTCAGCTGGGTCTAGAGCCTCCATTTTTGCACTCAGGTCTAAGTGGTCATGGCCCTCTATCAGAATCCAGAGTTTGAGAAGATTGGGGAAACTTAATTTTTTGCCAAAAAATGTAAAAAACATAAGGGGTAACACTGTCGTTTTTTTTTCTGGACAAAATTTTGAGTTTCAATATCTCAGCTCTGGGAGGGTATAGAGCCTCCATTTTTGCACTCAGGTCTAAGTGTCATGGCCCTCTATCAGAATCCAGAGTTTTGAGAAGATTGGGGAAACTTAATTTTTTGCCAAAAAATTGAAAAAAAACATAAGGGGTAACACTGTCGTTTTTTTTTTTCTGGACAAAATTTTGAGTTTCAATATCTCAGCTCTGGGAGGGTCTAGAGCCTCCATTTTTGCACTCAGGTCTAAGTGTCATGGCCCTCTATCAGAATCCAGAGTTTTGATAAGATTGGGGAAACTTAATTTTTTGCCAAAAAATGAAAAAAACATAAGGGGTAACACTGTCATTTTTTTTTCTGGACAAAATTTTGAGTTTCAATATCTCAGCTCTGGGAGGTCTAGAACCTCCATTTTTGCACTCAGGTCTAAGTGTCATGGGCCTCTATCAGAATCCAGAGTTTTGAGAAGATTGGGGGAAACTTAATTTTTTGCCAAAAAATGAAAAAAACATAAGGGGTAACACTGTCGTTTTTTTTTCTGGACAAAATTTTGAGTTTCATATCTCAGCTCTGAAAGGGTCTAGAGCCTCCATTTTTGCACTCAGGTCTAAGTGTCATGGCCCTCTATCAGAATCCAGAGTTTTGAGAAGATTGGGGAAACTTAATTTTTTGCCAAAAAATGAAAAAAACATAAGGGGTAACACTGTCATTTTTTTTTTCTGGACAAAATTTCTTGAGTTTCAATATCTCAGCTCTGGGAGGGTCTAGAGCCTCATTTTTGCACTCAGGTCTAAGTGTCATGGCCCTCTATCAGAATCCAGAGTTTTGAGAAGATTGGGGAAACTTAATTTTTTGCCAAAAAATGAAAAAAACATAAGGGGTAACACTGTCATTTTTTTTTTCTGGACAAAATTTTGAGTTTCAATATCTCAGCTCTGGAGGGTCTAGAGCCTCCATTTTTGCACTCAGGTCTAAGTGTCATGGCCCTCTATCAGAATCCAGAGTTTTGAGAAGATTGGGAAACTTAATTTTTTGCCAAAAAATGAAAAAAACATAAGGGGTAACACTGTCATTTTTTTTTTCTGGACAAAATTTTGAGTTTCAATATCCTCAGCTCTGGGAGGGTCTAGAACCTCCATTTTTGCACTCAGGTCTAAGTGTCATGGCCTCTATCAGAATCCAGAGTTTTGAGAAGATTGGGGAAAACTTAATTTTTTGCCAAAAAATGAAAAAAACATAAGGGGTAACACTGTCGTTTTTTTTTCTGGACAAAATTTTGAGTTTCAATATCTCAGCTCTGAAAGGGTCTAGAGCCTCCAATTTTTGCACTCAGGTCTAAGTGTCATGGCCCTCTATCAGAATCCAGAGTTTTGAGAAGATTGGGGAAACTTAATTTTTTGCCAAAAAATGAAAAAAACATAAGGGGTAACACTGTCATTTTTTTTTCTGGACAAAATATTGAGTTTCAATATCTCAGCTCTGGGAGGGTCTAGAACCTCCATTTTTGCACTCAGGTCTAAGTGTCATGGCCCTCTATCAGAATCCAGAGTTTTGAGAAGATTGGGGAAACTTAATTTTTTGCCAAAAAAATGAAAAAAACATAAGGGGTAACACTGTCGTTTTTTTTCTGACAAAATTTGAGTTTCAATATCTCAGCTCTGGGAGGGTCTAGAGCCTCCATTTTTGCACTCAGGTCTAAGTGTCATGGCCCTCTATCAGAATCCAGAGTTTTGAGAAGATTGGGAAAACTTAATTTTTTGCCAAAAAAAATGAAAAAAAACATAAGGGGTAACACTGTCGTTTTTTTTTCTGGACAAAAGTTTGAGTTTCAATATCTCAGCTCTGAAAGGGTCTAGAGCCTCCATTTTTGCACTCAGGTCTAAGTGTCATGGCCCTCTATCAGAATCCAGAGTTTTGAGAAGATTGGGAAACTTAATTTTTTGCCAAAAAATGAAAAAAACATAAGGGGTAACACTGTCGTTTTTTTTTCTGGACAAAATTTTGAGTTTCAATATCTCAGCTCTGGAGGGTCTAGAGCCTCAATTTTTGCACTCAGGTCTAAGTGTCATGGCCCTCTATCAGAATCCAGAGTTTTGAGAAGATTGGGAAACTTAATTTTTTGCCAAAAAATGAAAAAAACATAAGGGGTAACACTGTCGTTTTTTTTTCTGGACAAAATTTTGAGTTTCAATATCTCAAGCTCTGGGAGGGTCTAGAGCCTCCATTTTTGCACTCAGGTCTAAGTGTCATGGCCCTCTATCAGAATCCAGAGTTTTGATAAGATTGGGGAAACTTAATTTTTTGCCAAAAAATTAAAAAAACATAAGGGGTAACACTGTCATTTTTTTTTCTGGACAAAATTTTGAGTTTCAATATCTCAGCTCTGGGAGGGTCTAGAACCTCCATTTTTTGCACTCAGGTCTAAGTGTCATGGCCCTCTATCAGAATCCAGAGTTTTGAGAAGATTGGGGAAACTTAATTTTTTGCCAAAAAATGAAAAAAACATAAGGGGTAACACTGTCGTTTTTTTTTCTGGACAAAATTTTGAGTTTCAATATCTCAGCTCTGGGAGGGTCTAGAGCCTCCATTTTTGCACTCAGGTCTAAGTGTCATGGCCCTCTATCAGAATCCAGAGTTTTGAGAAGATTGGGGAAACTTAATTTTTTGCCAAAAAAATGAAAAAAACATAAGGGGTAACACTGTCGTTTTTTTTTCTGGACAAAAGTTTGAGTTTCAATATCTCAGCTCTGAAAGGGTCTAGAGCCTCCATTTTTGCACTCAGGTCTAAGTGTCATGGCCCTCTATCAGAATCCAGAGTTTTGAGAAGATTGGGGAAACTTAATTTTTTGCCAAAAAATGAAAAAAACATAAGGGGTAACACTGTCGTTTTTTTTTTCTGGACAAAATTTTGAGTTTCAATTTCTCAGCTCTGGGAGGGTCTAGAGCCTCAATTTTTGCACTCAGGTCTAAGTGTCATGGCCCTCTATCAGAATCCAGAGTTTTGAGAAGATTGGGGAAACTTAATTTTTTGCCAAAAAATGAAAAAAACATAAGGGGTAACACTGTCATTTTTTTTTCTGGACAAAATTTTGAGTTTCAATATCTCAGCTCTGGGAGGGTCTAGAGCCTCCATTTTTGCACTCAGGTCTAAGTGTCATGGCCCTCTATCAGAATCCAGAGTTTTGAGAAGATTGGGGAAACTTAATTTTTTGCCAAAAAATGAAAAAAACATAAGGGGTAACACTGTCATTTTTTTTCTGGACAAAATTTTGCAGTTTCAATATCTCAGCTCTGGGAGGGTCTAGAGCCTCCATTTTTGCACTCAGGTCTAAGTGTCATGGCCCTCTATCAGAATCCAGAGTTTTGAGAAGATTGGGGAAACTTAATTTTTTGCCAAAAAAATGAAAAAAACATAAGGGGTAACACTGTCGTTTTTTTTTCTGGACAAAAGTTTGAGTTTCAATATCTCAGCTCTGAAAGGGTCTAGAGCCTCCATTTTTGCACTCAGGTCTAAGTGTCATGGCCCTCTATCAGAATCAGAGTTTTGAGAAGATTGGGGAAACTTAATTTTTTGCCAAAAAATGAAAAAAACATAAGGGGTAACACTGTCGTTTTTTTTTCTGGACAAAATTTTGAGTTTCAATATCTCAGCTCTGGGAGGGTCTAGAGCCTCAATTTTTGCACTCAGGTCTAAGTGTCATGGCCCTCTATCAGAATCCAGAGTTTTGAGAAGATTGGGGAAACTTAATTTTTTGCCAAAAAAATGAAAAAAACATAAGGGGTAACACTGTCATTTTTTTTTTCTGGACAAAATTTTGAGTTTCAATATCTCAGCTCTGGGAGGGTCTAGAGCCTCCATTTTTGCACTCAGGTCTAAGTGTCATGGCCCTCTATCAGAATCCAGAGTTTTGAGAAGATTGGGGAAACTTAATTTTTTGCCAAAAAATGAAAAAACATAAGGGGTAACACTGTCATTTTTTTTTTCTGGACAAAATTTTGAGTTTCAATATCTCAGCTCTGGGAGGGTCTAGAGCCTCCATTTTTGCACTCAGGTCTAAGTGTCATGGCCCTCTATCAGAATCTAGAGTTTTGAGAAGATTGGGGAAACTTATTTTTTGCCAAAAAATGAAAAAAACATAAGGGGTAACACTGTCGTTTTTTTTCTGGACAAAAGTTTGAGTTTCAATATCTCAGCTCTGGGAGGGTCTAGAAGCCTCCATTTTTGCACTCAGGTCTAAGTGTCATGGCCCTCTATCAGAATCCAGAGTTTTGAGAAGATTGGGGAAACTTAATTTTTTGCCAAAAAAATGAAAAAAACATAAGGGGTAACACTGTCGTTTTTTTTCTGGACAAAAATTTTGAGTTTCAATATCTCAGCTCTGAAAGGGTCTAGAGCCTCCATTTTTGCACTCAGGTCTAAGTGTCATGGCCCTCTATCAGAATCCAGAGTTTTGAGAAAATTGGGGAAACTTAATTTTTGCCAAAAAATGAAAAAAACATAAGGGGTAACACTGTCGTTTTTTTTTTTTTTCTGGACAAAATTTTGAGTTTCAATATCTCAGCTCTGGGAGGGTCTAGAGCCTCAATTTTTGCACTCAGGTCTAAGTGTCATGGCCCTCTATCAGAATCCAGAGTTTTGAGAAGATTGGGGAAACTTAATTTTTTGCCAAAAAATGAAAAAAAACATAAGGGGTAACACTGTCATTTTTTTTTCTGGACAAAATTTTGAGTTTCAATATCTCAGCTCTGGGAGGGTCTAGAGCCTCCATTTTTGCACTCGAGGTCTAAGTGTCATGGCCCTCTATCAGAATCCAGAGTTTTGATAAGATTGGGGAAACTTAATTTTTTGCCAAAAAAATGAAAAAAACATAAGGGGTAACACTGTCATTTTTTTTCTGGACAAAATTTTTGAGTTTCAATATCTCAGCTCTGGGAGGGTCTAGAACCTCCATTTTTGCACTCAGGTCTAAGTGTCATGGCCTCTATCAGAATCCAGAGTTTTGAGAAGATTGGGGAAACTTAATTTTTTGCCAAAAATGAAAAAAACATAAGGGGTAACACTGTCGTTTTTTTTTCTGGACAAAATTTGAGTTTCAATATCTCAGCTCTGGAGGGTCTAGAGCCTCCATTTTTGCACTCAGGTCTAAGTGTCATGGCCCTCTATCAGAATCCAGAGTTTTGAGAAGATTGGGGAAACTTAATTTTTTGCCAAAAAAATGAAAAAAAACATAAGGAGTAACACTGTCGTTTTTTTTTTCTGGACAAAAGTTTGAGTTTCAATATCTCAGCTCTGAAAGGGTCTAGAGCCTCCATTTTTGCACTCAGGTCTAAGTGTCATGGCCCTCTATCAGAATCAGAGTTTTGAGAAGATTGGGGAAACTTAATTTTTTTGCCAAAAAAATGAAAAAAACATAAGGGGTAACACTGTCGTTTTTTTTTTTTCTGGACAAAATTTGAGTTTCAATATCTCAGCTCTGGGAGGTCTAGAGCCTCAATTTTTGCACTCAGGTCTAAGTGTCATGGCCCTCTATCAGAATCCAGAGTTTTGAGAAGATTGGGGAAACTTAATTTTTGCCAAAAATGAAAAAAACATAAGGGGTAACACTGTCATTTTTTTTTTCTGGACAAAATTTTGAGTTTCAATATCTCAGCTCTGGGAGGGTCTAGAGCCTCCATTTTTGCACTCAGGTCTAAGTGTCATGGCCCTCTATCAGAATCCAGAGTTTGATAAGATTGGGGAAACTTAATTTTTTGCCAAAAAATGAAAAAAACATAAGGGGTAACACTGTCATTTTTTTTCTGGACAAAATTTTGAGTTTCAATGTCTCAGCTCTGGGGAGGGTCTAGAGCCTCCATTTTTGCACTCAGGTCTAAGTGTCATGGCCCTCTATCAGAATCTAGAGTTTTGAGAAGATTGGGGAAACTTATTTTTTTGCCAAAAAAATGAAAAAAAAACATAAGGGGTAACACTGTCGTTTTTTTTTCTGGACAAAATTTTTGAGTTTCAATATCTCAGCTCTGAAAGGGTCTAGAGCCTCCATTTTTGCACTCAGGTCTAAGTGTCATGGCCCTCTATCAGAATCCAGAGTTTTGAGAAGATTGGGGAAACTTAATTTTTTGCCAGAAAATGAAAAAAACATAAGGGGTAACACTGTCGTTTTTTTTTTTCTGGACAAAATTTGAGTTTCAATATCTCAGCTCTGGGAGGGTCTAGAGCCTCCATTTTTGCACTCAGGTCTAAGTGTCATGCCCTCTATCAGAATCTAGAGTTTTGAGAAGATTGGGGAAACTTATTTTTTGCCAAAAAATGAAAAAAACATAAGGGGTAACACTGTCGTTTTTTTTCTGGACAAATTTTGAGTTTCATATCTCAGCTCTGGAGGGTCTAGAGCCTCCATTTTTGCACTCAGGTCTAAGTGTCATGGCCCTCTATCAGAATCCAGAGTTTTGAGAAGATTGGGAAACTTAATTTTTTGCCAAAAAAATGAAAAAAACATAAGGGGTAACACTGTCGTTTTTTTTTCTGGACAAAATTTTGAGTTTCAATATCTCAGCTCTGAAAGGGTCTAGAGCCTCCATTTTTGCACTCAGGTCTAAGTGTCATGGCCCTCTATCAGAATCCAGAGTTTTGAGAAGATTGGGGAAAACTTAATTTTTTGCCAAAAAATGAAAAAACATAAGGGGTAACACTGTCATTTTTTTTTCTGGACAAAATTTTGAGTTTCAATATCTCAGCTCTGGGAGGGTCTAGAGCCTCCATTTTTGCACTCAGTCTAAGTGCCATGGCCCTCTATCAGAATCCAGAGTTTTGATAAGATTGGGGAAACTTAATTTTTTGCCAAAAAAATGAAAAAAAAACATAAGGGGTAACACTGTCATTTTTTTTCTGGACAAAATTTTGAGTTTCAATATCTCAGCTCTGGGAGGGTCTAGAGCCTCCATTTTTGCACTCAGGTCTAAGTGTCATGGGCCCTCTATCAGAATCCAGAGTTTTGAGAAGATTGGGAAACTTAATTTTTTGCCAAAAAATGAAAAAAACATAAGGGGTAACACTGTCGTTTTTTTTTTCTGGACAAAATTTTGAGTTTCAATATCTCAGCTCTGGGAGGGTCTAGAGCCTCCATTTTTGCACTCAGGTCTAAGTGTCATGGCCCTCTATCAGAATCCAGAGTTTTGAGAAGATTGGGGAAACTTAATTTTTGCCAAAAAATGAAAAAAACATAAGGGGTAACACTGTCGTTTTTTTTTCTGGACAAAATTTTGAGTTTCAATATCTCAGCTCTGGAGGGTCTAGAGGCCTCCATTTTTGCACTCAGGTCTAAGTGTCATGGCCCTCTATCAGAATCCAGATTTTGAGAAGATTGGGGAAACTTAATTTTTTGCCAAAAAATGAAAAAAACATAAGGGGTAACACTGTCGTTTTTTTTTTCTGGACAAAATTTGAGTTTCAATATCTCAGCTGGGTCTAGAGCCTCCATTTTGCACTCAGGTCTAAGTGTCATGGCCCTCTATCAGAATCCAGAGTTTTGAGAAGATTGGGGAAACTTAATTTTTTGCCAAAAAATGTAAAAAACATAAGGGGTAACACTGTCGTTTTTTTTTCTGGACAAAATTTGAGTTTCAATATCTCAGCTCTGGGAGGGTATAGAGCCTCCATTTTTGCACTCAGGTCTAAGTGTCATGGCCCTCTATCAGAATCCAGAGTTTTGAGAAGATTGGGAAACTTAATTTTTTGCCAAAAAATTGAAAAAAACATAAGGGGTAACACTGTCGTTTTTTTTTTCTGGACAAAATTTTTGAGTTTCAATATCTCAGCTCTGAAAGGGTCTAGAGCCTCCATTTTTGCACTCAGGTCTAAGTGTCATGGCCCTCTATCAGAATCCAGAGTTTTGAGAAGATTGGGGAAACTTAATTTTTTGCCAAAAAATGAAAAAACATAAGGGGTAACACTGTCATTTTTTTTTTCTGGACAAAATTTTGAGTTTCAATATCTCAGCTCTGGGGAGGGTCTAGAGCCTCCATTTTTGCACTCAGGTCTAAGTGTCATGGCCCTCTATCAGAATCCAGAGTTTTGATAAGATTGGGGAAACTTAATTTTTTGCCAAAAAAATGAAAAAACATAAGGGGTAACACTGTCATTTTTTTTTTCTGGACAAATTTTGAGTTTCAATATCTCAGCTCTGGGAGGGTCTAGAACCTCCATTTTTGCACTCAGGTCTAAGTGTCATGGGCCTCTATCAGAATCCAGAGTTTTGAGAAGATTGGGGAAACTTAATTTTTTGCCAAAAAAATGAAAAAAACATAAGGGGTAACACTGTCGTTTTTTTTCTGGACAAAATTTTGAGTTTCAATATCTCAAATCTGGGAGGGTCTAGAGCCTCCATTTTTGCACTCAGGTCTAAGTGTCATGGCCCTCTATCAGAATCCAGAGTTTTGAGAAGATTGGGGAAACTTAATTTTTTGCCAAAAAAACTGAAAAAAAACATAAGGGGTAACACTGTCGTTTTTTTTTCTGGACAAAATTTGAGTTTCAATATCTCAGCTCTGAAGGGTCTAGAGCCTCCATTTTTGCACTCAGGTCTAAGTGTCATGGCCCTCTATCAGAATCCAGAATTTTGAGAAGATTGGGGAAACTTAATTTTTTGCCAAAAAATGAAAAAAACATAAGGGGTAACACTGTCGTTTTTTTTTTCTGGACAAAATTTTGAGTTTCAATATCTCAGCTCTGGAGGGTCTAGAGCCTCCATTTTTGCACTCAGGTCTAAGTGTCATGGCCCTCTATCAGAATCCGGAGTTTGAGAAGATTGGGGAAACTTAATTTTTTGCCAAAAAAAATGAAAAAAACATAAGGGGTAACACTGTCGTTTTTTTTTCTGGACAAAAGTTTGAGTTTCAATATCTCAGCTCTGAAAGGGTCTAGAGCCTCCATTTTTGCACTCAGGTCTAAGTGTCATGGCCCTCTATCAGAATCCAGAGTTTTGAGAAGATTGGGGAACTTAATTTTTTGCCAAAAAAATGAAAAAACATAAGGGGTAACACTGTCATTTTTTTTTTCTGGACAAAATTTTGAGTTTCAATATCTCAGCTCTGGAGGGTCTAGAACCTCCATTTTTGCACTCAGGTCTAAGTGTCATGGGCCTCTATCAGAATCAGAGTTTTGAGAAGATTGGGGAAACTTAATTTTTTGCCAAAAAATGAAAAAAACATAAGGGGTAAACACTGTCGTTTTTTTTTCTGGACAAAATTTTGAGTTTCAATATCTCAAATCTGGGAGGGTCTAGAGCCTCCATTTTTGCACTCAGGTCTAAGTGTCATGGCCCTCTATCAGAATCCAGAGTTTGAGAAGATTGGGGAAACTTAATTTTTTGCCAAAAAATGAAAAAAAACATAAGGGGTAACACTGTCGTTTTTTTTTCTGGACAAAATTTTGAGTTTCAATATCTCAGCTGGGTCTAGAGCCTCCATTTTTGCACTCAGGTCTAAGTGTCATGGCCCTCTATCAGAATCCAGAGTTTTGAGAAGATTGGGGAAACTTAATTTTTTGCCAAAAAATGTAAAAAACATAAGGGGTAACACTGTCGTTTTTTTTTCTGGACAAAATTTTGAGTTTCAATATCTCAGCTCTGGGAGGGTATAGAGCCTCCATTTTTGCACTCAGGTCTAAGTGTCATGGCCCTCTATCAGAATCCAGAGTTTTGAGAAGATTGGGAAACTTAATTTTTTGCCAAAAATTGAAAAAAACATAAGGGGTAACACTGTCGTTTTTTTTTTTCTGGACAAAATTTTGAGTTTCAATATCTCAGCTCTGAAAGGGTCTAGAGCCTCCATTTTTGCACTCAGGTCTAAGTGTCATGGCCCTCTATCAGAATCCAGAGTTTTGAGAAGATTGCGGGAAACTTAATTTTTTGCCAAAAAATGAAAAAAACATAAGGGGTAACACTGTCATTTTTTTTTTCTGGACAAAATTTTGAGTTTCAATATCTCAGCTCTGGGAGGGTCTAGAGCCTCCATTTTTGCACTCAGGTCTAAGTGTCATGGCCCTCTATCAGAATCCAGAGTTTTGAGAAGATTGGGGAAAACTTAATTTTTTGCCAAAAAATGAAAAAAAACATAAGGGGTAACACTGTCATTTTTTTTTCTGGACAAAATTTTGAGTTTCAATATCTCAGCTCTGGGAGGGTCTAGAACCTCCATTTTTGCACTCAGGTCTAAGTGTCATGGGCCTCTATCAGAATCCAGAGTTTTGAGAAGATTGGGGAAACTTAATTTTTGCCAAAAAATGAAAAAAACATAAGGGGTAACACTGTCGTTTTTTTTCTGGACAAAATTTTGAGTTTCAATATCTCAATCTGGAGGGTCTAGAGCCTCCATTTTTGCACTCAGGTCTAAGTGTCATGGCCCTCTATCAGAATCCAGAGTTTTGAGAAGATTGGGGAAACTTAATTTTTTGCCAAAAAATGAAAAAAACATAAGGGGGTACACTGTCGTTTTTTTTTCTGGACAAAATTTTGAGTTTCAATATCTCAGCTCTGAAAGGGTCTAGAGCCTCCATTTTTGCACTCAGGTCTAAGTGTCATGGCCCTCTATCAGAATCCAGAATTTTGAGAAGATTGGGGAAACTTAATTTTTTGCCAAAAAATGAAAAAAACATAAGGGGTAACACTGTCGTTTTTTTTTTCTGGACAAAATTTTGAGTTTCAATATCTCAGCTCTGGGAGGGTCTAGAGCCTCCATTTTTGCACTCAGGTCTAAGTGTCATGGCCCTCTATCAGAATCCGGAGTTTTGAGAAGATTGGGGAAACTTAATTTTTTGCCAAAAAAAATGAAAAAAACATAAGGGGTAACACTGTCGTTTTTTTTTTCTGGACAAAAGTTTGAGTTTCAATATCTCAGCTCTGAAAGGGTCTAGAGCCTCCATTTTTGCACTCAGGTCTAAGTGTCATGGCCCTCTATCAGAATCCAGAGTTTTGAGAAGATTGGGGAAACTTAATTTTTTGCCAAAAAAATGAAAAAACATAAGGGGTAACACTGTCATTTTTTTTTTCTGGACAAAATTTTGAGTTTCAATATCTCAGCTCTGGGAGGGTCTAGAACCTCCATTTTTGCACTCAGGTCTAAGTGTCATGGGCCTCTATCAGAATCCAGAGTTTTGAGAAGATTGGGGAAACTTAATTTTTTTGCCAAAAAATGAAAAAAACATAAGGGGTAACACTGTCGTTTTTTTTTCTGGACAAAATTTTGAGTTTCAATATCTCAAATCTGGGAGGGTCTAGAGCCTCCATTTTTGCACTCAGGTCTAAGTGTCATGGCCCTCTATCAGAATCCAGAGTTTGAGAAGATTGGGGAAACTTAATTTTTTGCCAAAAAAATGAAAAAAACATAAGGGGTAACACTGTCGTTTTTTTTTCTGGACAAAATTTTGAGTTTCAATATCTCAGCTCTGGAAAGGGTCTAGAGCCTCCATTTTTGCACTCAGGTCTAAGTGTCATGGCCCCTCTATCAGAATCCAGAATTTTGAGAAGATTGGGGAAACTTAATTTTTGCCAAAAAATGAAAAAAACATAAGGGGTAACACTGTCGTTTTTTTTTTCTGGACAAATTTTGAGTTTCAATATCTCAGCTCTGGGAGGGTCTAGAGCCTCCATTTTTGCACTCAGGTCTAAGTGTCATGGCCCTCTATCAGAATCCAGAGTTTGAGAAGATTGGGGAAACTTAATTTTTGCCAAAAAAAATGAAAAAAACATAAGGGGTAACACTGTCGTTTTTTTTTCTGGACAAAAGTTTGAGTTTCAATATCTCAGCTCTGAAAGGGTCTAGAGCCTCCATTTTTGCACTCAGGTCTAAGTGTCATGGCCCTCTATCAGAATCCAGAGTTTTGAGAAGATTGGGGAAACTTAATTTTTTGCCAAAAAATGAAAAAAACATAAGGGGTAACACTGTCGTTTTTTTTTCTGGACAAAATTTTGAGTTTCAATATCTCAGCTGGGTCTAGAGCCTCCATTTTTGCACTCAGGTCTAAGTGTCATGGCCCTCTATCAGAATCCAGAGTTTTGAGAAGATTGGGGAAACTTAATTTTTTGCCAAAAAATGTAAAAAACATAAGGGGTAACACTGTCGTTTTTTTTTTCTGGACAAAATTTTGAGTTTCAATATCTCAGCTCTGGGAGGGTATAGAGCCTCCATTTTTTGCACTCAGGTCTAAGTGTCATGGCCCTCTATCAGAATCCAGAGTTTTGAGAAGATTGGGGAAACTTAATTTTTTGCCAAAAAATTGAAAAAAACATAAGGGGTAACACTGTCGTTTTTTTTTTCTGGACAAAATTTTGAGTTTCAATATCTCAGCTCTGGAGGGTCTAGAGCCTCCATTTTTGCACTCAGGTCTAAGTGTCATGGCCTCTATCAGAATCCAGAGTTTTGATAAGATTGGGGAAACTTAATTTTTTGCCAAAAAATGAAAAAAACATAAGGGTAACACTGTCATTTTTTTTTTCTGGACAAAATTTTGAGTTTCAATATCTCAGCTCTGGGAGGGTCTAGAACCTCCATTTTTGCACTCAGGTCTAAGTGTCATGGGCCTCTATCAGAATCCAGAGTTTTGAGAAGATTGGGGGAAACTTAATTTTTTGCCAAAAAATGAAAAAAACATAAGGGGTAACACTGTCGTTTTTTTTTCTGGACAAAATTTTGAGTTTCAATATCTCAGCTCTGAAAGGGTCTAGAGCCTCCATTTTTGCACTCAGGTCTAAGTGTCATGGCCCTCTATCAGAATCCAGAGTTTTGAGAAGATTGGGGAAACTTAATTTTTGCCAAAAAATGAAAAAAACATAAGGGGTAACACTGTCATTTTTTTTTTCTGGACAAAAATTTTGAGTTTCAATATCTCAGCTCTGGGAGGGTCTAGAGCCTCCATTTTTGCACTCAGGTCTAAGTGTCATGGCCCTCTATCAGAATCCAGAGTTTTGATAGATTGGGGAAACTTAATTTTTTGCCAAAAAAATGAAAAAACATAAGGGGTAACACTGTCATTTTTTTTTTCTGGACAAAATTTTGAGTTTCAATATCTCAGCTCTGGGAGGGTCTAGAACCTCCATTTTTGCACTCAGGTCTAAGTGTCATGGGCCTCTATCAGAATCCAGAGTTTTTGAGAAGATTGGGGAAACTTAATTTTTGCCAAAAATGAAAAAAACATAAGGGTAACACTGTCGTTTTTTTTTTCTGGACAAAATTTTGAGTTTCAATATCTCAAATCTGGGAGGGTCTAGAGCCTCCATTTTTGCACTCAGGTCTAAGTGTCATGGCCCTCTATCAGAATCCAGAGTTTTGAGAAGATTGGGGAAACTTAATTTTTGCCAAAAAATGAAAAAAACATAAGGGGTAACACTGTCGTTTTTTTTTCTGGACAAAATTTTGAGTTTCAATATCTCAGCTCTGAAAGGGTCTAGAGCCTCCATTTTTGCACTCAGGTCTAAGTGTCATGGCCCTCTATCAGAATCCAGAATTTTGAGAAGATTGGGGAAACTTAATTTTTTGCCAAAAAATGAAAAAAACATAAGGGGTAACACTGTCGTTTTTTTTTTCTGGACAAAATTTTGAGTTTCAATATCTCAGCTCTGGGAGGGTCTAGAGCCTCCATTTTGCACTCAGGTCTAAGTGTCATGGCCCTCTATCAGAATCCAGAGTTTTGAGAAGATTGGGAAACTTAATTTTTTGCAAAAAAAAAATGAAAAAAACATAAGGGGTAACACTGTCGTTTTTTTTTCTGGACAAAAGTTTGAGTTTCAATATCTCAGCTCTGAAAGGGTCTAGAGCCTCCATTTTTGCACTCAGGTCTAAGTGTCATGGCCCTCTATCAGAATCCAGAGTTTTGAGAAGATTGGGGAAACTTAATTTTTTGCCAAAAAATGAAAAAAACATAAGGGGTAACACTGTCGTTTTTTTTTTTTCTGGACAAAATTTTGAGTTTCAATATCTCAGCTCTGGGAGGGTCTAGAGCCTCAATTTTTGCACTCAGGTCTAAGTGTCATGGCCCTCTATCAGAATCCAGAGTTTTGAGAAGATTGGGGAAACTTAATTTTTTGCCAAAAAATGAAAAAAACATAAGGGGTAACACTGTCATTTTTTTTTCTGGACAAAAATTTGAGTTTCAATATCTCAGCTCTGGGGGGGTCTAGAGCCTCCATTTTTGCACTCAGGTCTAAGTGTCATGGCCCTCTATCAGAATCCAGAGTTTTGATAAGATTGGGGAAACTTAATTTTTTGCCAAAAAAATGAAAAAAAACATAAGGGGTAACACTGTCATTTTTTTTTCTGGACAAAATTTTGAGTTTCAATATCTCAGCTCTGGGAGGGTCTAGAACCTCCATTTTTGCACTCAGGTCTAAGTGTCATGGCCCTCTATCAGAATCCAGAGTTTTGAGAAGATGGGGAAACTTAATTTTTTGCCAAAAAAAATGAAAAAAACATAAGGGGTAACACTGTCGTTTTTTTTTTCTGGACAAAAGTTTGAGTTTCAATATCTCAGCTCTGAAAGGGTCTAGAGCCTCCATTTTTGCACTCAGGTCTAAGTGTCATGGCCCTCTATCAGAATCCAGAGTTTTGAGAAGATTGGGGAAACTTAATTTTTTGCCAAAAAAATGAAAAAAACATAAGGGGTAACACTGTCGGTTTTTTTTTTTCTGGACAAAATTTTGAGTTTCAATATCTCAGCTCTGGGAGGGTCTAGAGCCTCCATTTTTGCACTCAGGTCTAAGTGTCATGGCCCTCTATCAGAATCCAGAGTTTTGAGAAGATTGGGGAAACTTAATTTTTTGCCAAAAAATGAAAAAAACATAAGGGTAACACTGTCGGGTTTTTTTTCTGGACAAAATTTTGAGTTTCAATATCTCAGCTCTGGGAGGGTCTAGAGCTCCATTTTTACACTCAGGTCTAAGTGTCATGGCCCTCTATCAGAATCCAGAGTTTTGAGAAGATTGGGGAAACTTAATTTTTTGCCAAAAAAATGAAAAAAACATAAGGGGTAACACTGTCGTTTTTTTTTCTGGACAAAATTTTGAGTTTCAATATCTCAGCTCTGGGAGGGTCTAGAGCCTCCATTTTTGCACTCAGGTCTAAGTGTCATGGCCCTCTATCAGAATCCAGAGTTTTGAGAAGATTGGGGAAACTTAATTTTTTGCCAAAAAATGAAAAAAACATAAGGGGTAACACTGTCGTTTTTTTTTTCTGGACAAAAATTTTGAGTTTCAATATCTCAGCTGGGTCTAGAGCCTCCATTTTTGCACTCAGGTCTAAGTGTCATGGCCCTCTATCAGAATCCAGAGTTTTGAGAAGATTGGGGAAACTTAATTTTTTGCCAAAAAATGAAAAAAACATAAGGGGTAACACTGTCGTTTTTTTTTTTCTGGACAAAATTTTGAGTTTCAATATCTCAGCTCTGGGAGGGTATAGAGCCTCCATTTTGCACTCAGGTCTAAGTGTCATGGCCCTCTATCAGAATCCAGAGTTTTGAGAAGATTGGGGAAACTTAATTTTTTGCCAAAAAATGAAAAAAACATAAGGGGTAACACTGTCGTTTTTTTTTTTTCTGGACAAAATTTTGAGTTTCAATATCTCAGCTCTGGGAGGGTCTAGAGCCTCCATTTTTTTGCACTCAGGTCTAAGTGTCATGGCCCTCTATCAGAATCCAGAGTTTTGATAAGATTGGGGAAACTTAATTTTTTGCCAAAAAATGAAAAAACATAAGGGGTAACACTGTCATTTTTTTTTCTGGACAAAATTTTGAGTTTCAATATCTCAGCTCTGGGAGGGTCTAGAACCTCCATTTTTGCACTCAGGTCTAAGTGTCATGGGCCTCTATCAGAATCCAGAGTTTTGAGAAGAATTGGGGAAACTTATTTTTTTGCCAAAAAAATGAAAAAAACATAAGGGGTAACACTGTCATTTTTTTTTCTGGACAAAATTTTGAGTTTCAATATCTCAGCTCTGGGAGGGTCTAGAGCCTCCATTTTTGCACTCAGGTCTAAGTGTCATGGCCCTCTATCAGAATCCAGAGTTTTGAGAAGATTGGGAAACTTAATTTTTTGCCAAAAAATGAAAAAAACATAAGGGGTAACACTGTCGTTTTTTTTTTCTGGACAAAATTTTGAGTTTCAATATCTCAGCTCTGGGAGGGTCTAGAGCCTCCATTTTTGCACTCAGGTCTAAGTGTCATGGCCCTCTATCAGAATCCAGAGTTTTGAGAAGATTGGGGAAACTTAATTTTTTGCCAAAAAATGAAAAAAACATAAGGGGTAACACTGTCATTTTTTTTTCTGGACAAAATTTTGAGTTTCAATATCTCAGCTCTGGGAGGGTCTAGAGCCTCCATTTTTGCACTCAGGTCTAAGTGTCATGGCCCTCTATCAGATCCAGAGTTTTGATCAGATTGGGAAACTTAATTTTTTGCCAAAAAAATGAAAAAAACATAAGGGGTAACACTGTCATTTTTTTTTCTGGACAAAATTTGAGTTTCAATATCTCAGCTCTGGGAGGCTCTAGAACCTCCATTTTTGCACTCAGGTCTAAGTGTCATGGGCCTCTATCAGAATCCAGAGTTTTGAGAAGATAGGGGAAACTTAATTTTTTGCCAAAAAATGAAAAAAACATAAGGGGTAACACTGTCGTTTTTTTTTCTGGACAAAATTTTGAGTTTCAATATCTCAGCTCTGGGAGGGTCTAGAGCCTCCATTTTTGCACTCAGGTCTAAGTGTCATGGCCCTCTATCAGAATCCAGAGTTTTGAGAAGATTGGGGAAACTTAATTTTTGCCAAAAAAAATGAAAAAAACATAAGGGGTAACACTGTCGTTTTTTTTTTCTGGACAAAAATTTTGAGTTTCAATATCTCAGCTCTGAAAGGGGTCTAGAGCCTCCATTTTTGCACTCAGGTCTAAGTGTCATGGCCCTCTATCAGAATCCAGAGTTTTGAGAAGATTGGGGAAACTTAATTTTTTGCCAAAAAATGAAAAAACCTAAGGGGTAACACTGTCGGGTTTTTTTTCTGGACAAATTTTGAGTTTCATATCTCAGCTCTGGGAGGGTCTAGAGCCTCCATTTTTTACACTCAGGTCTAAGTGTCATGGCCCTCTATCAGAATCCAGAGTTTTGAGAAGATTGGGGAAACTTAATTTTTTGCCAAAAAAATGAAAAAAAACATAAGGGGTAACACTGTCGTTTTTTTTTCTGGACAAAATTTTGAGTTTCAATATCTCAGCTCTGGGAGGGTCTAGAGCCTCCATTTTTGCACTCAGGTCTAAGTGTCATGGCCCTCTATCAGAATCCAGAGTTTTGAGAAGATTGGGGAAACTTAATTTTTTGCCAAAAAAATGAAAAAACATAAGGGGTAACACTGTCGTTTTTTTTTTCTGGACAAAATTTTGAGTTTCAATATCTCAGCTGGGTCTAGAGCCTCCATTTTTGCACTCAGGTCTAAGTGTCATGGCCCTCTATCAGAATCCAGAGTTTTGAGAAGATTGGGGAAACTTAATTTTTTGCCAAAAAATGAAAAAAACATAAGGGGTAACACTGTCGATTTTTTTTTTCTGGACAAAATTTTGAGTTTCAATATCTCAGCTCTGGGAGGGTCTAGAACCTCCATTTTTGCACTCAGGTCTAAGTGTCATGGGCCTCTATCAGAATCCAGAGTTTTGAGAAGATTGGGGAAACTTATTTTTTGCAAAAAATGAAAAAAACATAAGGGGTAACACTGTCGTTTTTTTTTCTGGACAAATTTTGAGTTTCAATATCTCAAATCTGGAGGGTCTAGAGCCTCCATTTTTGCACTCAGGTCTAAGTGTCATGGCCCTCTATCAGAATCCAGAGTTTTGAGAAGATTGGGGAAACTTAATTTTTTGCCAAAAAAATGAAAAAAAACATAAGGGGTAACACTGTCGTTTTTTTTTCTCTGGACAAAATTTTGAGTTTCAATATCTCAGCTCTGAAAGGGTCTAGAGCCTCCATTTTTGCACTCAGGTCTAAGTGTCATGGCCCTCTATCAGAATCCAGAATTTTGAGAAGATTGGGGAAACTTAATTTTTGCCAAAAAATGAAAAAAACATAAGGGGTAACACTGTCGTTTTTTTTTTCTGGACAAAATTTTGAGTTTCAATATCTCAGCTCTGGGAGGGTCTAGAGCCTCCATTTTTGCACTCAGGTCTAAGTGTCATGGCCCTCTATCAGAATCCAGAGTTTTGAGAAGATTGGGGAAACTTAATTTTTGCCAAAAAAAAATGAAAAAACATAAGGGGTAACACTGTCGTTTTTTTTTCTGGACAAAAGTTTGAGTTTCAATATCTCAGCTCTGAAAGGGTCTAGAGCCTCCATTTTTGCACTCAGGTCTAAGTGTCATGGCCCTCTATCAGAATCCAGAGTTTTGAGAAGATTGGGGAAACTTAATTTTTTGCCAAAAAATGAAAAAAACATAAGGGGTAACACTGTCGTTTTTTTTTTTTTTCTGGACAAAATTTTGAGTTTCAATATCTCAGCTCTGGGAGGGTCTAGAGCCTCAATTTTTGCACTCAGGTCTAAGTGTCATGGCCCTCTATCAGAATCAGAGTTTTGAGAAGATTGGGGAAACTTAATTTTTTGCCAAAAAATGAAAAAAACATAAGGGGTAACACTGTCATTTTTTTTTCTGGACAAAAATTTGAGTTTCAATATCTCAGCTCTGGGGGGTCTAGAGCCTCCATTTTTGCACTCAGGTCTAAGTGTCATGGCCCTCTATCAGAATCCAGAGTTTTTGATAAGATTGGGGAAACTTAATTTTTTGCCAAAAAAATGAAAAAAACATAAGGGGTAACACTGTCATTTTTTTTTCTGGACAAAATTTTGAGTTTCAATATCTCAGCTCTGGGAGGGTCTAGAACCTCCATTTTTGCACTCAGGTCTAAGTGTCATGGCCCTCTATCAGAATCCAGAGTTTTGAGAAGATTGGGGAAACTTAATTTTTTTGCCAAAAAAAATGAAAAAAACATAAGGGGTAACACTGTCGTTTTTTTTTCTGGACAAAAGTTTGAGTTTCAATATCTCAGCTCTGAAAGGGTCTAGAGCCTCCATTTTTGCACTCAGGTCTAAGTGTCATGGCCCTCTATCAGAATCCAGAGTTTTGAGAAGATTGGGGAAACTTAATTTTTTGCCAAAAATGAAAAAAACATAAGGGGTAACACTGTCGGTTTTTTTTTTCTGGACAAAATTTTGAGTTTCAATATCTCAGCTCTGGGAGGGTCTAGAGCCTCCATTTTTGCACTCAGGTCTAAGTGTCATGGCCCTCTATCAGAATCCAGAGTTTTGAGAAGATTGGGGAAACTTAATTTTTTGCCAAAAAATGAAAAAAACATAAGGTAACACTGTCGGGTTTTTTTTCTGGACAAAATTTGAGTTTCAATATCTCAGCTCTGGAGGGTCTAGAGCCTCCATTTTTACACTCAGTCTAAGTGTCATGGCCCTCTATCAGAATCCAGAGTTTTGAGAAGATTGGGGAAACTTATTTTTTGCCAAAAAAATGAAAAAACATAAGGGGTAACACTGTCGTTTTTTTTTTCTGGACAAAATTTTGAGTTTCAATATCTCAGCTCTGGGAGGGTCTAGAGCCTCCATTTTTGCACTCAGGTCTAAGTGTCATGGCCCTCTATCAGAATCCAGAGTTTTGAGAAGATTGGGGAAACTTAATTTTTGCCAAAAAATGAAAAAAACATAAGGGGTAACACTGTCGTTTTTTTTTCTGGACAAAATTTGAGTTTCAATATCTCAGCTGGGTCTAGAGCCTCCATTTTTGCACTCAGGTCTAAGTGTCATGGCCCTCTATCAGAATCCAGAGTTTTGAGAAGATTGGGGAAACTTAATTTTTGCCAAAAAATGAAAAAAACATAAGGGGTAACACTGTCGTTTTTTTTTTCTGGACAAAATTTTGAGTTTCAATATCTCAGCTCTGGAGGGTATAGAGCCTCCATTTTTGCACTCAGGTCTAAGTGTCATGGCCCTCTATCAGAATCCAGAGTTTTGAGAAGATTGGGGAAACTTAATTTTTTGCCAAAAAAATGAAAAAAACATAAGGGGTAACACTGTCGTTTTTTTTTTTCTGGACAAAATTTGAGTTTCAATATCTCAGCTCTGGGAGGGTCTAGAGCCTCCATTTTTGCACTCAGGTCTAAGTGTCATGGCCCTCTATCAGAATCCAGAGTTTTGATAAGATTGGGGGAAACTTAATTTTTTGCCAAAAAATGAAAAAAACATAAGGGTAACACTGTCATTTTTTTTTCTGGACAAAATTTTGAGTTTCAATATCTCAGCTCTGGGAGGGTCTAGAACCTCCATTTTTGCACTCAGGTCTAAGTGTCATGGGCCTCTATCAGAATCCAGAGTTTTGAGAAGATTGGGGAAACTTATTTTTTTGCCAAAAAAAATGAAAAAAACATAAGGGGTAACACTGTCATTTTTTTTCTGGACAAAATTTTGAGTTTCAATATCTCAGCTCTGGGAGGGTCTAGAGCCTCCATTTTTGCACTCAGGTCTAAGTGTCATGGCCCTCTATCAGAATCCAGAGTTTTGAGAAGATTGGGAAACTTAATTTTTTGCCAAAAATGAAAAAAACATAAGGGGTAACACTGTCGTTTTTTTTTTCTGGACAAAATTTGAGTTTCAATATCTCAGCTCTGGGAGGGTCTAGAGCCTCCATTTTGCACTCAGGTCTAAGTGTCATGGCCCTCTATCAGAATCCAGAGTTTGAGAAGATTGGGGAAACTTAATTTTTTGCCAAAAAAATGAAAAAAACATAAGGGGTAACACTGTCATTTTTTTTTCTGGACAAAAATTTTGAGTTTCAATATCTCAGCTCTGGGAGGGTCTAGAGCCTCCAATTTTGCACTCAGGTCTAAGTGTCATGCCCTCTATCAGAATCCAGAGTTTTGATAAGATTGGGGAAACTTAATTTTTTGCCAAAAAAATGAAAAAAACATAAGGGGTAACACTGTCATTTTTTTTTCTGGACAAAATTTTGAGTTTCAATATCTCAGCTCTGGGAGGCTCTAGAACCTCCATTTTTGCACTCAGGTCTAAGTGTCATGGGCCTCTATCAGAATCCAGAGTTTTGAGAAGATAGGGGAAACTTAATTTTTGCCAAAAAATGAAAAAAAACATAGGGGTAACACTGTCGTTTTTTTTTCTGACAAAATTTTGAGTTTCAATATCTCAGCTCTGGGAGGGTCTAGAGCCTCCATTTTTGCACTCCAGGTCTAAGTGTCATGGCCCTCTATCAGAATCCAGAGTTTGAGAAGATTGGGGGAACTTAATTTTTTGCCAAAAAAATGAAAAAAACATAAGGGGTAACACTGTCGTTTTTTTTTCTGGACAAAATTTTGAGTTTCAATATCTCAGCTCTGAAAGGGTCTAGAGCCTCCATTTTTGCACTCAGGTCTAAGTGTCATGGCCTCTATCAGAATCCAGAGTTTGAGAAGATTGGGGAAACTTAATTTTTTGCCAAAAAATGAAAAAACCTAAGGGGTAACACTGTCGGGTTTTTTTCTGGACAAAATTTTGAGTTTCAATATCTCAGCTCTGGGAGGGTCTAGAGCTCCATTTTTACACTCAGGTCTAAGTGTCATGGCCCTCTATCAGAATCCAGAGTTTTGAGAAGATTGGGGAAACTTAATTTTTTGCCAAAAAAATGAAAAAAAACATAAGGGGTAACACTGTCGTTTTTTTTTCTGGACAAAATTTTGAGTTTCAATATCTCAGCTCTGGGAGGGTCTAGAGCCTCCATTTTTGCACTCAGGTCTAAGTGTCATGGCCCTCTATCAGAATCCAGAGTTTTGAGAAGATTGGGGAAACTTAATTTTTTGCCAAAAAAATGAAAAAAACATAAGGGGTAACACTGTCGTTTTTTTTTTCTGGACAAAATTTTGAGTTTCAATATCTCAGCTGGGTCTAGAGCCTCATTTTTGCACTCAGGTCTAAGTGTCATGGCCCTCTATCAGAATCCAGAGTTTTGAGAAGATTGGGGAAACTTAATTTTTTGCCAAAAAATGAAAAAAACATAAGGGGTAACACTGTCGTTTTTTTTTTTCTGGACAAAATTTTGAGTTTCAATATCTCAGCACTGGGAGGGTCTAGAGCCTCCATTTTTGCACTCAGGTCTAAGTGTCATGGCCCTCTATCAGAATCCAGAGTTTTGAGAAGATTGGGGAAACTTAATTTTTTGCCAAAAAATGAAAAAAACATAAGGGGTAACACTGTCATTTTTTTTTCTGGACAAAATTTTGAGTTTCAATATCTCAGCTCTGGGAGGGTCTAGAGCCTCCATTTTTGCACTCAGGTCTAAGTGTCATGGCCCTCTATCAGAATCCAGAGTTTTGATAAGATTGGGGAAACTTAATTTTTTGCCAAAAAAATGAAAAAAACATAAGGGGTAACACTGTCATTTTTTTTTCTGGACAAAATTTTGAGTTTCAATATCTCAGCTCTGGGAGGCTCTAGAACCTCCATTTTTGCACTCAGGTCTAAGTGTCATGGGCCTCTATCAGAATCCAGAGTTTTGAGAAGATTGGGGAAACTTAATTTTTTGCCAAAAAAGAAAAAAACATAAGGGGTAACACTGTCGTTTTTTTTCATTTTTTGGCAAAAAATTAAGTTTCCCCAATCTTCTCAAAACTCTGGATTCTGATAGAGGCCCATGACACTTAGACCTGAGTGCAAAAATGGAGGTTCTAGAGCCTCCCAGAGCTGAGATATTGAAACTCAAAATTTTGTCCAGAAAAAAAAAATGACAGTGTTACCCCTTATGTTTTTTTCATTTTTTTGGCAAAAATTAAGTTTCCCCATCTTATCAAAACTCTGGATTCTGATAGAGGGCCATGACACTTAGACCTGAGTGCAAAATGGAGGCTCTAGACCCTCCCAGAGCTGAGATATTGAAACTCAAAATTTTGTCCAGAAAAAAAAATGACAGGTGTTACCCCTTATGTTTTTTTCATTTTTTGGCAAAAAATTAAGTTTCCCCAATCTTCTCAAAACTCTGGATTCTGATAGAGGGCCATGACACTTAGACCTGAGTGCAAAAATGGAGGCTCTAGACCCTCCCAGTGCTGAGATATTGAAACTCAAAATTTTGTCCAGAAAAAAAAAAACGACAGTGTTACCCCTTATGTTTTTTCATTTTTTGGCAAAAAATTAAGTTTCCCCAATCTTCTCAAAACTCTGGATTCTGATAGAGGGCCATGACACTTAGACCTGAGTGCAAAAATGGAGGCTCTAGACCCAGCTGAGATATTGAAACTCAAAATTTTGTCCAGAAAAAAAAAACGACAGTGTTACCCCCTTATGTTTTTTTCATTTTTTTGGCAAAAAATTAAGTTTCCCCAATCTTCTCAAAACTCTGGATTCTGATAGAGGGCCATGACACTTAGACCTGAGTGCAAAATGGAGGCTCTAGACCCTCCCAGAGCTGAGATATTGAAACTCAAAATTTTGTCCAGAAAAAAAAAACGACAGTGTTACCCCTTATGTTTTTTTTCATTTTTTTGGCAAAAAATTAAGTTTCCCCAATCTTCTCAAAACTCTGGATTCTGATAGAGGGCCATGACACTTAGACCTGAGTGTAAAAATGGAGGCTCTAGACCCTCCCAGAGCTGAGATATTGAAACTCAAAATTTTGTCCAGAAAAAAAACCCGACAGTGTTACCCCTTAGGTTTTTTCATTTTTTGGCAAAAAATTAAGTTTCCCCCAATCTTCTCAAAACTCTGGATTCTGATAGAGGGCCATGACACTTAGACCTGAGTGCAAAAATGGAGGCTCTAGACCCTTTCAGAGCTGAGATATTGAAACTCAAAATTTTGTCCAGAAAAAAAACGACAGTGTTACCCCTTATGTTTTTTTCATTTTTTTGGCAAAAAATTAAGTTTCCCCAATCTTCTCAAAACTCTGGATTCTGATAGAGGGCCATGACACTTAGACCTGAGTGCAAAAATGGAGGCTCTAGACCCTCCCAGAGCTGAGATATTGAAACTCAAAATTTTGTCCAGAAAAAAAAACGACAGTGTTACCCCTTATGTTTTTTTCATTTTTTGGCAAAAAATTAAGTTTCCCCTATCTTCTCAAAACTCTGGATTCTGATAGAGGCCCATGACACTTAGACCTGAGTGCAAAAATGGAGGTTCTAGAGCCTCCCAGAGCTGAGATATTGAAACTCAAAATTTTGTCCAGAAAAAAAAATGACAGTGTTACCCCTTATGTTTTTTTCATTTTTTTGGCAAAAAATTAAGTTTCCCCAATCTTATCAAAACTCTGGATTCTGATAGAGGGCCATGACACTTAGACCTGAGTGCAAAAATGGAGGCTCTAGACCCTCCCAGAGCTGAGATATTGAAACTCAAAATTTTGTCCAGAAAAAAAAATGACAGTGTTACCCCTTATGTTTTTTTCATTTTTTGGCAAAAAATTAAGTTTCCCCAATCTTCTCAAAACTCTGGATTCTGATAGAGGGCCATGACACTTAGACCTGAGTGCAAAAATGGAGGCTCTAGACCCTCCCAGAGCTGAGATATTGAAACTCAAAATTTTGTCCAGAAAAAAAAAACGACAGTGTTACCCCTTATGTTTTTTTCATTTTTTGGCAAAAAATTAAGTTTCCCCAATCTTCTCAAAACTCTGGATTCTGATAGAGGGCCATGACACTTAGACCTGAGTGCAAAAATGGAGGCTCTAGACCCTCCCAGAGCTGAGATATTGAAACTCAAAATTTTGTCCAGAAAAAAAATGACAGTGTTACCCCTTATGTTTTTTTCATTTTTTTTGGCAAAAAAATAAGTTTCCCCAATCTTCTCAAAACTCTGGATTCTGATAGAGGCCCATGACACTTAGACCTGAGTGCAAAAATGGAGGTTCTAGACCCTCCCAGAGCTGAGATATTGAAACTCAAAATTTTGTCCAGAAAAAAAAATGACAGTGTTACCCCTTATGTTTTTTTCATTTTTTGGCAAAAAATTAAGTTTCCCCAATCTTATCAAAACTCTGGATTCTGATAGAGGGCCATGACACTTAGACCTGAGTGCAAAAATGGAGGCTCTAGACCCTCCCAGAGCTGAGATATTGAAACTCAAAATTTTGTCCAGAAAAAAAAAAAACGACAGTGTTACCCCTTATGTTTTTTTCATTTTTTTGGCAAAAAATTAAGTTTCCCCAATCTTCTCAAAACTCTGGATTCTGATAGAGGGCCATGACACTTAGACCTGAGTGCAAAAATGGAGGCTCTATACCCTCCCAGAGCTGAGATATTGAAACTCAAAATTTTGTCCAGAAAAAAAAAACGACAGTGTTACCCCTTATGTTTTTTTCATTTTTTGGCAAAAAATTAAGTTTCCCCAATCTTCTCAAAACTCTGGATTCTGATAGAGGGCCATGACACTTAGACCTGAGTGCAAAAATGGAGGCTCTAGACCCAGCTGAGATATTGAAACTCAAAATTTTGTCCAGAAAAAAAAAACGACAGTGTTACCCCTTATGTTTTTTTCATTTTTTGGCAAAAAATTAAGTTTCCCCAATCTTCTCAAAACTCTGGATTCTGATAGAGGGCCATGACACTTAGACCTGAGTGCAAAAATGGAGGCTCTAGACCCTCCCAGAGCTGAGATATTGAAACTCAAAATTTTGTCCAGAAAAAAAAACGACAGTGTTACCCCTTATGTTTTTTTCATTTTTTTGGCAAAAAATTAAGTTTCCCCAATCTTCTCAAAACTCTGGATTCTGATAGAGGGCCATGACACTTAGACCTGAGTGTAAAAATGGAGGCTCTAGACCCTCCCAGAGCTGAGATATTGAAACTCAAAATTTTGTCCAGAAAAAAAACCCGACAGTGTTACCCTTATGTTTTTTTCATTTTTTGGCAAAAAATTAAGTTTCCCCAATCTTCTCAAAACTCTGGATTCTGATAGAGGGCCATGACACTTAGACCTGAGTGCAAAAATGGAGGCTCTAGACCCTCCCAGAGCTGAGATATTGAAACTCAAAATTTTGTCCAGAAAAAAAAAACCGACAGTGTTACCCCTTATGTTTTTTTCATTTTTTGGCAAAAAATTAAGTTTCCCCAATCTTCTCAAAACTCTGGATTCTGATAGAGGGCCATGACACTTAGACCTGAGTGCAAAAATGGAGGCTCTAGACCCTTTCAGAGCTGAGATATTGAAACTCAAACTTTTGTCCAGAAAAAAAAACGACAGTGTTACCCCTTATGTTTTTTTCATTTTTTTTGGCAAAAAATTAAGTTTCCCCAATCTTCTCAAAACTCTGGATTCTGATAGAGGGCCATGACACTTAGACCTGAGTGCAAAAATGGAGGTTCTAGACCCTCCCAGAGCTGAGATATTGAAACTCAAAATTTTGTCCAGAAAAAAAAATGACAGTGTTACCCCTTATGTTTTTTTCATTTTTTTGGCAAAAAATTAAGTTTCCCCAATCTTATCAAAACTCTGGATTCTGATAGAGGGCCATGACACTTAGACCTGAGTGCAAAAATGGAGGCTCTAGACCCCCCCAGAGCTGAGATATTGAAACTCAAATTTTTGTCCAGAAAAAAAAATGACAGTGTTACCCCTTATGTTTTTTTCATTTTTTGGCAAAAAATTAAGTTTCCCCAATCTTCTCAAAACTCTGGATTCTGATAGAGGGCCATGACACTTAGACCTGAGTGCAAAAATTGAGGCTCTAGACCCTCCCAGAGCTGAGATATTGAAACTCAAAATTTTGTCCAGAAAAAAAAAAAAAACGACAGTGTTACCCCTTATGTTTTTTTCATTTTTTGGCAAAAAATTAAGTTTCCCCAATCTTCTCAAAACTCTGGATTCTGATAGAGGGCCATGACACTTAGACCTGAGTGCAAAAATGGAGGCTCTAGACCCTTTCAGAGCTGAGATATTGAAACTCAAACTTTTGTCCAGAAAAAAAAACGACAGTGTTACCCCTTATGTTTTTTTCATTTTTTTTTGGCAAAAAATTAAGTTTCCCCAATCTTCTCAAAACTCTGGATTCTGATAGAGGGCCATGACACTTAGACCTGAGTGCAAAAATGGAGGCTCTAGACCCTCCCAGAGCTGAGATATTGAAACTCAAAATTTTGTCCAGAAAAAAAAAACGACAGTGTTACCCCTTATGTTTTTTTCATTTTTTGGCAAAAAATTAAGTTTCCCCAATCTTCTCAAAATTCTGGATTCTGATAGAGGGCCATGACACTTAGACCTGAGTGCAAAAATGGAGGCTCTAGACCCTTTCAGAGCTGAGATATTGAAACTCAAAATTTTGTCCAGAAAAAAAAACGACAGTGTTACCCCTTATGTTTTTTTCATTTTTTTGGCAAAAAATTAAGTTTCCCCAATCTTCTCAAAACTCTGGATTCTGATAGAGGGCCATGACACTTAGACCTGAGTGCAAAAATGGAGGCTCTAGACCCTCCCAGATTTGAGATATTGAAACTCAAAATTTTGTCCAGAAAAAAAAACGACAGTGTTACCCCTTATGTTTTTTTCATTTTTTGGCAAAAAATTAAGTTTCCCCAATCTTCTCAAAACTCTGGATTCTGATAGAGGCCCATGACACTTAGACCTGAGTGCAAAAATGGAGGTTCTAGACCCTCCCAGAGCTGAGATATTGAAACTCAAAATTTTGTCCAGAAAAAAAAAACGACAGTGTTACCCCTTATGTTTTTTTCATTTTTTGGCAAAAAATTAAGTTTCCCCAATCTTCTCAAAACTCTGGATTCTGATAGAGGGCCATGACACTTAGACCTGAGTGCAAAAATGGAGGCTCTAGACCCAGCTGAGATATTGAAACTCAAAATTTTGTCCAGAAAAAAAAAACGACAGTGTTACCCCTTATGTTTTTTTCATTTTTTTGGCAAAAAATTAAGTTTCCCCAATCTTCTCAAAACTCTGGATTCTGATAGAGGGCCATGACACTTAGACCTGAGTGCAAAAATGGAGGCTCTAGACCCTCCCAGAGCTGAGATATTGAAACTCAAAATTTTGTCCAGAAAAAAAAACGACAGTGTTACCCCTTATGTTTTTTTTCATTTTTTTGGCAAAAAATTAAGTTTCCCCAATCTTCTCAAAACTCTGGATTCTGATAGAGGGCCATGACACTTAGACCTGAGTGTAAAAATGGAGGCTCTAGACCCTCCCAGAGCTGAGATATTGAAACTCAAAATTTTGTCCAGAAAAAAAACCCGACAGTGTTACCCCTTAGGTTTTTTCATTTTTTGGCAAAAAATTAAGTTTCCCCAATCTTCTCAAAACTCTGGATTCTGATAGAGGGCCATGACACTTAGACCTGAGTGCAAAAATGGAGGCTCTAGACCCTTTCAGAGCTGAGATATTGAAACTCAAAATTTTGTCCAGAAAAAAAAACGACAGTGTTACCCCTTATGTTTTTTTCATTTTTTTGGCAAAAAATTAAGTTTCCCCAATCTTCTCAAAACTCTGGATTCTGATAGAGGGCCATGACACTTAGACCTGAGTGCAAAAATGGAGGCTCTAGACCCTCCCAGAGCTGAGATATTGAAACTCAAAATTTTGTCCAGAAAAAAAAACGACAGTGTTACCCCTTATGTTTTTTTCATTTTTTGGCAAAAAATTAAGTTTCCCCTATCTTCTCAAAACTCTGGATTCTGATAGAGGCCCATGACACTTAGACCTGAGTGCAAAAATGGAGGTTCTAGAGCCTCCCAGAGCTGAGATATTGAAACTCAAAATTTTGTCCAGAAAAAAAAATGACAGTGTTACCCCTTATGTTTTTTTCATTTTTTTGGCAAAAAATTAAGTTTCCCCAATCTTATCAAAACTCTGGATTCTGATAGAGGGCCATGACACTTAGACCTGAGTGCAAAAATGGAGGCTCTAGACCCTCCCAGAGCTGAGATATTGAAACTCAAAATTTTGTCCAGAAAAAAAAATGACAGTGTTACCCCTTATGTTTTTTTCATTTTTTGGCAAAAAATTAAGTTTCCCCAATCTTCTCAAAACTCTGGATTCTGATAGAGGGCCATGACACTTAGACCTGAGTGCAAAAATGGAGGCTCTAGACCCTCCCAGAGCTGAGATATTGAAACTCAAAATTTTGTCCAGAAAAAAAAAACGACAGTGTTACCCCTTATGTTTTTTTCATTTTTTGGCAAAAAATTAAGTTTCCCCAATCTTCTCAAAACTCTGGATTCTGATAGAGGGCCATGACACTTAGACCTGAGTGCAAAAATGGAGGCTCTAGACCCTCCCAGAGCTGAGATATTGAAACTCAAAATTTTGTCCAGAAAAAAAATGACAGTGTTACCCCTTATGTTTTTTTCATTTTTTTTGGCAAAAAAATAAGTTTCCCCAATCTTCTCAAAACTCTGGATTCTGATAGAGGCCCATGACACTTAGACCTGAGTGCAAAAATGGAGGTTCTAGACCCTCCCAGAGCTGAGATATTGAAACTCAAAATTTTGTCCAGAAAAAAAAATGACAGTGTTACCCCTTATGTTTTTTTCATTTTTTGGCAAAAAATTAAGTTTCCCCAATCTTATCAAAACTCTGGATTCTGATAGAGGGCCATGACACTTAGACCTGAGTGCAAAAATGGAGGCTCTAGACCCTCCCAGAGCTGAGATATTGAAACTCAAAATTTTGTCCAGAAAAAAAAAAAACGACAGTGTTACCCCTTATGTTTTTTTCATTTTTTTGGCAAAAAATTAAGTTTCCCCAATCTTCTCAAAACTCTGGATTCTGATAGAGGGCCATGACACTTAGACCTGAGTGCAAAAATGGAGGCTCTATACCCTCCCAGAGCTGAGATATTGAAACTCAAAATTTTGTCCAGAAAAAAAAAACGACAGTGTTACCCCTTATGTTTTTTTCATTTTTTGGCAAAAAATTAAGTTTCCCCAATCTTCTCAAAACTCTGGATTCTGATAGAGGGCCATGACACTTAGACCTGAGTGCAAAAATGGAGGCTCTAGACCCAGCTGAGATATTGAAACTCAAAATTTTGTCCAGAAAAAAAAACGACAGTGTTACCCCTTATGTTTTTTTCATTTTTTGGCAAAAAATTAAGTTTCCCCAATCTTCTCAAAACTCTGGATTCTGATAGAGGGCCATGACACTTAGACCTGAGTGCAAAAATGGAGGCTCTAGACCCTCCCAGAGCTGAGATATTGAAACTCAAAATTTTGTCCAGAAAAAAAAACGACAGTGTTACCCCTTATGTTTTTTTCATTTTTTTGGCAAAAAATTAAGTTTCCCCAATCTTCTCAAAACTCTGGATTCTGATAGAGGGCCATGACACTTAGACCTGAGTGTAAAAATGGAGGCTCTAGACCCTCCCAGAGCTGAGATATTGAAACTCAAAATTTTGTCCAGAAAAAAAACCCGACAGTGTTACCCTTATGTTTTTTTCATTTTTTGGCAAAAAATTAAGTTTCCCCAATCTTCTCAAAACTCTGGATTCTGATAGAGGGCCATGACACTTAGACCTGAGTGCAAAAATGGAGGCTCTAGACCCTCCCAGAGCTGAGATATTGAAACTCAAAATTTTGTCCAGAAAAAAAAAACCGACAGTGTTACCCCTTATGTTTTTTTCATTTTTTGGCAAAAAATTAAGTTTCCCCAATCTTCTCAAAACTCTGGATTCTGATAGAGGGCCATGACACTTAGACCTGAGTGCAAAAATGGAGGCTCTAGACCCTTTCAGAGCTGAGATATTGAAACTCAAACTTTTGTCCAGAAAAAAAAACGACAGTGTTACCCCTTATGTTTTTTTCATTTTTTTTGGCAAAAAATTAAGTTTCCCCAATCTTCTCAAAACTCTGGATTCTGATAGAGGGCCATGACACTTAGACCTGAGTGCAAAAATGGAGGTTCTAGACCCTCCCAGAGCTGAGATATTGAAACTCAAAATTTTGTCCAGAAAAAAAAATGACAGTGTTACCCCTTATGTTTTTTTCATTTTTTTGGCAAAAAATTAAGTTTCCCCAATCTTATCAAAACTCTGGATTCTGATAGAGGGCCATGACACTTAGACCTGAGTGCAAAAATGGAGGCTCTAGACCCCCCCAGAGCTGAGATATTGAAACTCAAATTTTTGTCCAGAAAAAAAAAATGACAGTGTTACCCCTTATGTTTTTTTCATTTTTTGGCAAAAAATTAAGTTTCCCCAATCTTCTCAAAACTCTGGATTCTGATAGAGGGCCATGACACTTAGACCTGAGTGCAAAAATTGAGGCTCTAGACCCTCCCAGAGCTGAGATATTGAAACTCAAAATTTTGTCCAGAAAAAAAAAAAAACGACAGTGTTACCCCTTATGTTTTTTTCATTTTTTGGCAAAAAATTAAGTTTCCCCAATCTTCTCAAAACTCTGGATTCTGATAGAGGGCCATGACACTTAGACCTGAGTGCAAAAATGGAGGCTCTAGACCCTTTCAGAGCTGAGATATTGAAACTCAAACTTTTGTCCAGAAAAAAAAACGACAGTGTTACCCCTTATGTTTTTTTCATTTTTTTTTGGCAAAAAATTAAGTTTCCCCAATCTTCTCAAAACTCTGGATTCTGATAGAGGGCCATGACACTTAGACCTGAGTGCAAAAATGGAGGCTCTAGACCCTCCCAGAGCTGAGATATTGAAACTCAAAATTTTGTCCAGAAAAAAAAAACGACAGTGTTACCCCTTATGTTTTTTTCATTTTTTGGCAAAAAATTAAGTTTCCCCAATCTTCTCAAAATTCTGGATTCTGATAGAGGGCCATGACACTTAGACCTGAGTGCAAAAATGGAGGCTCTAGACCCTTTCAGAGCTGAGATATTGAAACTCAAAATTTTGTCCAGAAAAAAAAACGACAGTGTTACCCCTTATGTTTTTTTCATTTTTTTGGCAAAAAATTAAGTTTCCCCAATCTTCTCAAAACTCTGGATTCTGATAGAGGGCCATGACACTTAGACCTGAGTGCAAAAATGGAGGCTCTAGACCCTCCCAGATTTGAGATATTGAAACTCAAAATTTTGTCCAGAAAAAAAAACGACAGTGTTACCCCTTATGTTTTTTTCATTTTTTGGCAAAAAATTAAGTTTCCCCAATCTTCTCAAAACTCTGGATTCTGATAGAGGCCCATGACACTTAGACCTGAGTGCAAAAATGGAGGTTCTAGACCCTCCCAGAGCTGAGATATTGAAACTCAAAATTTTGTCCAGAAAAAAAAAATGACAGTGTTACCCCTTATGTTTTTTCATTTTTTTGGCAAAAAATTAAGTTTCCCCAATCTTATCAAAACTCTGGATTCTGATAGAGGGCCATGACACTTAGACCTGAGTGCAAAAATGGAGGCTCTAGACCCTCCCAGAGCTGAGATATTGAAACTCAAAATTTTGTCCAGAAAAAAAAAATGACAGTGTTACCCCTTATGTTTTTTTCATTTTTTGGCAAAAAATTAAGTTTCCCCAATCTTCTCAAAACTCTGGATTCTGATAGAGGGCCATGACACTTAGACCTGAGTGCAAAAATGGAGGCTCTAGACCCTTTCAGAGCTGAGATATTGAAACTCAAAATTTTGTCCAGAAAAAAAAACGACAGTGTTACCCCTTATGTTTTTTTCATTTTTTGGCAAAAAATTAAGTTTCCCCAATCTTCTCAAAACTCTGGATTCTGATAGAGGCCCATGACACTTAGACCTGAGTGCAAAAATGGAGGTTCTAGACCCTCCCAGAGCTGAGATATTGAAACTCAAAATTTTGTCCAGAAAAAAAAATGACAGTGTTACCCCTTATGTTTTTTTCATTTTTTGGCAAAAAATTAAGTTTCCCCAATCTTATCAAAACTCTGGATTCTGATAGAGGGCCATGACACTTAGACCTGAGTGCAAAAATGGAGGCTCTAGACCCTCCCAGAGCTGAGATATTGAAACTCAAAATTTTGTCCAGAAAAAAAAAACGACAGTGTTACCCCTTATGTTTTTTTCAATTTTTTGGCAAAAAATTAAGTTTCCCCAATCTTCTCAAAACTCTGGATTCTGATAGAGGGCCATGACACTTAGACCTGAGTGCAAAAATGGAGGCTCTATACCCTCCCAGAGCTGAGATATTGAAACTCAAAATTTTGTCCAGAAAAAAAAACGACAGTGTTACCCCTTATGTTTTTTACATTTTTTGGCAAAAAATTAAGTTTCCCCAATCTTCTCAAAACTCTGGATTCTGATAGAGGGCCATGACACTTAGACCTGAGTGCAAAAATGGAGGCTCTAGACCCAGCTGAGATATTGAAACTCAAAATTTTGTCCAGAAAAAAAAACGACAGTGTTACCCCTTATGTTTTTTTCATTTTTTGGCAAAAAATTAAGTTTCCCCAATCTTCTCAAAACTCTGGATTCTGATAGAGGGCCATGACACTTAGACCTGAGTGCAAAAATGGAGGCTCTAGACCCTTTCAGAGCTGAGATATTGAAACTCAAACTTTTGTCCAGAAAAAAAAACGACAGTGTTACCCCTTATGTTTTTTTCATTTTTTTTGGCAAAAAATTAAGTTTCCCCAATCTTCTCAAAACTCTGGATTCTGATAGAGGGCCATGACACTTAGACCTGAGTGCAAAAATGGAGGCTCTAGACCCTCCCAGAGCTGAGATATTGAAACTCAAAATTTTGTCCAGAAAAAAAAAACGACAGTGTTACCCCTTATGTTTTTTTCATTTTTTGGCAAAAAATTAAGTTTCCCCAATCTTCTCAAAATTCTGGATTCTGATAGAGGGCCATGACACTTAGACCTGAGTGCAAAAATGGAGGCTCTAGACCCTTTCAGAGCTGAGATATTGAAACTCAAAATTTTGTCCAGAAAAAAAAACGACAGTGTTACCCCTTATGTTTTTTTCATTTTTTTGGCAAAAAATTAAGTTTCCCCAATCTTCTCAAAACTCTGGATTCTGATAGAGGGCCATGACACTTAGACCTGAGTGCAAAAATGGAGGCTCTAGACCCTCCCAGATTTGAGATATTGAAACTCAAAATTTTGTCCAGAAAAAAAAACGACAGTGTTACCCCTTATGTTTTTTTCATTTTTTGGCAAAAAATTAAGTTTCCCCAATCTTCTCAAAACTCTGGATTCTGATAGAGGCCCATGACACTTAGACCTGAGTGCAAAAATGGAGGTTCTAGACCCTCCCAGAGCTGAGATATTGAAACTCAAAATTTTGTCCAGAAAAAAAAAATGACAGTGTTACCCCTTATGTTTTTTCATTTTTTTGGCAAAAAATTAAGTTTCCCCAATCTTCTCAAAACTCTGGATTCTGATAGAGGGCCATGACACTTAGACCTGAGTGCAAAAATGGAGGCTCTAGACCCTTTCAGAGCTGAGATATTGAAACTCAAACTTTTGTCCAGAAAAAAAAACGACAGTGTTACCCCTTATGTTTTTTTCATTTTTTTTGGCAAAAAATTAAGTTTCCCCAATCTTCTCAAAACTCCGGATTCTGATAGAGGGCCATGACACTTAGACCTGAGTGCAAAAATGGAGGCTCTAGACCCTCCCAGAGCTGAGATATTGAAACTCAAAATTTTGTCCAGAAAAAAAAAACGACAGTGTTACCCCTTATGTTTTTTTCATTTTTTGGCAAAAAATTAAGTTTCCCCAATCTTCTCAAAATTCTGGATTCTGATAGAGGGCCATGACACTTAGACCTGAGTGCAAAAATGGAGGCTCTAGACCCTTTCAGAGCTGAGATATTGAAACTCAAAATTTTGTCCAGAAAAAAAAACGACAGTGTTACCCCTTATGTTTTTTTCATTTTTTTGGCAAAAAATTAAGTTTCCCCAATCTTCTCAAAACTCTGGATTCTGATAGAGGGCCATGACACTTAGACCTGAGTGCAAAAATGGAGGCTCTAGACCCTCCCAGATTTGAGATATTGAAACTCAAAATTTTGTCCAGAAAAAAAAACGACAGTGTTACCCCTTATGTTTTTTTCATTTTTTGGCAAAAAATTAAGTTTCCCCAATCTTCTCAAAACTCTGGATTCTGATAGAGGCCCATGACACTTAGACCTGAGTGCAAAAATGGAGGTTCTAGACCCTCCCAGAGCTGAGATATTGAAACTCAAAATTTTGTCCAGAAAAAAAAAATGACAGTGTTACCCCTTATGTTTTTTCATTTTTTTGGCAAAAAATTAAGTTTCCCCAATCTTATCAAAACTCTGGATTCTGATAGAGGGCCATGACACTTAGACCTGAGTGCAAAAATGGAGGCTCTAGACCCTCCCAGAGCTGAGATATTGAAACTCAAAATTTTGTCCAGAAAAAAAAAATGACAGTGTTACCCCTTATGTTTTTTTCATTTTTTGGCAAAAAATTAAGTTTCCCCAATCTTCTCAAAACTCTGGATTCTGATAGAGGGCCATGACACTTAGACCTGAGTGCAAAAATGGAGGCTCTAGACCCTTTCAGAGCTGAGATATTGAAACTCAAAATTTTGTCCAGAAAAAAAAAAACGACAGTGTTACCCCTTATGTTTTTTTCAATTTTTTGGCAAAAAATTAAGTTTCCCCAATCTTCTCAAAACTCTGGATTCTGATAGAGGGCCATGACACTTAGACCTGAGTGCAAAAATGGAGGCTCTATACCCTCCCAGAGCTGAGATATTGAAACTCAAAATTTTGTCCAGAAAAAAAAACGACAGTGTTACCCCTTATGTTTTTTACATTTTTTGGCAAAAAATTAAGTTTCCCCAATCTTCTCAAAACTCTGGATTCTGATAGAGGGCCATGACACTTAGACCTGAGTGCAAAAATGGAGGCTCTAGACCCAGCTGAGATATTGAAACTCAAAATTTTGTCCAGAAAAAAAAACGACAGTGTTACCCCTTATGTTTTTTTCATTTTTTTGGCAAAAAATTAAGTTTCCCCAATCTTCTCAAAACTCTGGATTCTGATAGAGGGCCATGACACTTAGACCTGAGTGCAAAAATGGAGGCTCTAGACCCTCCCAGATTTGAGATATTGAAACTCAAAATTTTGTCCAGAAAAAAAAACGACAGTGTTACCCCTTATGTTTTTTTCATTTTTTGGCAAAAAATTAAGTTTCCCCAATCTTCTCAAAACTCTGGATTCTGATAGAGGCCCATGACACTTAGACCTGAGTGCAAAAATGGAGGTTCTAGACCCTCCCAGAGCTGAGATATTGAAACTCAAAATTTTGTCCAGAAAAAAAAAATGACAGTGTTACCCCTTATGTTTTTTCATTTTTTTGGCAAAAAATTAAGTTTCCCCAATCTTCTCAAAACTCTGGATTCTGATAGAGGGCCATGACACTTAGACCTGAGTGCAAAAATGGAGGCTCTAGACCCTTTCAGAGCTGAGATATTGAAACTCAAACTTTTGTCCAGAAAAAAAAACGACAGTGTTACCCCTTATGTTTTTTTCATTTTTTTTGGCAAAAAATTAAGTTTCCCCAATCTTCTCAAAACTCCGGATTCTGATAGAGGGCCATGACACTTAGACCTGAGTGCAAAAATGGAGGCTCTAGACCCTCCCAGAGCTGAGATATTGAAACTCAAAATTTTGTCCAGAAAAAAAAAACGACAGTGTTACCCCTTATGTTTTTTTCATTTTTTGGCAAAAAATTAAGTTTCCCCAATCTTCTCAAAATTCTGGATTCTGATAGAGGGCCATGACACTTAGACCTGAGTGCAAAAATGGAGGCTCTAGACCCTTTCAGAGCTGAGATATTGAAACTCAAAATTTTGTCCAGAAAAAAAAACGACAGTGTTACCCCTTATGTTTTTTTCATTTTTTTGGCAAAAAATTAAGTTTCCCCAATCTTCTCAAAACTCTGGATTCTGATAGAGGGCCATGACACTTAGACCTGAGTGCAAAAATGGAGGCTCTAGACCCTCCCAGATTTGAGATATTGAAACTCAAAATTTTGTCCAGAAAAAAAAACGACAGTGTTACCCCTTATGTTTTTTTCATTTTTTGGCAAAAAATTAAGTTTCCCCAATCTTCTCAAAACTCTGGATTCTGATAGAGGCCCATGACACTTAGACCTGAGTGCAAAAATGGAGGTTCTAGACCCTCCCAGAGCTGAGATATTGAAACTCAAAATTTTGTCCAGAAAAAAAAAATGACAGTGTTACCCCTTATGTTTTTTCATTTTTTTGGCAAAAAATTAAGTTTCCCCAATCTTATCAAAACTCTGGATTCTGATAGAGGGCCATGACACTTAGACCTGAGTGCAAAAATGGAGGCTCTAGACCCTCCCAGAGCTGAGATATTGAAACTCAAAATTTTGTCCAGAAAAAAAAAATGACAGTGTTACCCCTTATGTTTTTTTCATTTTTTGGCAAAAAATTAAGTTTCCCCAATCTTCTCAAAACTCTGGATTCTGATAGAGGGCCATGACACTTAGACCTGAGTGCAAAAATGGAGGCTCTAGACCCTTTCAGAGCTGAGATATTGAAACTCAAAATTTTGTCCAGAAAAAAAAAAACGACAGTGTTACCCCTTATGTTTTTTTCAATTTTTTGGCAAAAAATTAAGTTTCCCCAATCTTCTCAAAACTCTGGATTCTGATAGAGGGCCATGACACTTAGACCTGAGTGCAAAAATGGAGGCTCTATACCCTCCCAGAGCTGAGATATTGAAACTCAAAATTTTGTCCAGAAAAAAAAACGACAGTGTTACCCCTTATGTTTTTTACATTTTTTGGCAAAAAATTAAGTTTCCCCAATCTTCTCAAAACTCTGGATTCTGATAGAGGGCCATGACACTTAGACCTGAGTGCAAAAATGGAGGCTCTAGACCCAGCTGAGATATTGAAACTCAAAATTTTGTCCAGAAAAAAAAAAACGACAGTGTTACCCCTTATGTTTTTTTCATTTTTTGGCAAAAAATTAAGTTTCCCCAATCTTCTCAAAACTCTGGATTCTGATAGAGGGCCATGACACTTAGACCTGAGTGCAAAAATGGAGGCTCTAGACCCTCCCAGAGCTGAGATATTGAAACTCAAAATTTTGTCCAGAAAAAAAAACCGACAGTGTTACCCCTTATGTTTTTTTCATTTTTTGGCAAAAAATTAAGTTTCCCCAATCTTCTCAAAACTCTGGATTCTGATAGAGGGCCATGACACTTAGACCTGAGTGCAAAAATGGAGGCTCTAGACCCTCCCAGAGCTGAGATATTGAAACTCAAAATTTTGTCCAGAAAAAAAAAACGACAGTGTTACCCCTTATGTTTTTTTCATTTTTTGGCAAAAAATTAAGTTTCCCCAATCTTCTCAAAACTCTGGATTCTGATAGAGGCCCATGACACTTAGACCTGAGTGCAAAAATGGAGGCTCTAGACCCTCCCAGAGCTGAGATATTGAAACTCAAAATTTTGTCCAGAAAAAAAATGACAGTGTTACCCCTTATGTTTTTTTCATTTTTTTGGCAAAAAATTAAGTTTCCCCAATCTTATCAAAACTCTGGATTCTGATAGAGGGCCATGGCACTTAGACCTGAGTGCAAAAATGGAGGCTCTAGACCCTCCCAGAGCTGAGATATTGAAACTCAAAATTTTGTCCAGAAAAAAAAATGACAGTGTTACCCCTTATGTTTTTTTCATTTTTTGGCAAAAAATTAAGTTTCCCCAATCTTCTCAAAACTCTGGATTCTGATAGAGGGCCATGACACTTAGACCTGAGTGCAAAAATGGAGGCTCTAGACCCTTTCAGAGCTGAGATATTGAAACTCAAAATTTTGTCCAGAAAAAAAAACGACAGTGTTACCCCTTATGTTTTTTTCATTTTTTTGGCAAAAAATTAAGTTTCCCCAATCTTCTCAAAACTCTGGATTCTGATAGAGGGCCATGACACTTAGACCTGAGTGCAAAAATGGAGGCTCTAGACCCTCCCAGAGCTGAGATATTGAAACTCAAAATTTTGTCCAGAAAAAAAACGACAGTGTTACCCCTTATGTTTTTTTCATTTTTTGGCAAAAAATTAAGTTTCCCCAATCTTCTCAAAACTCTAGATTCTGATAGAGGGCCATGACACTTAGACCTGAGTGCAAAAATGGAGGCTCTAGACCCTCCCAGAGCTGAGATATTGAAACTCAAAATTTTGTCCAGAAAAAAAAAACGACAGTGTTACCCCTTATGTTTTTTTCATTTTCTGGCAAAAAATTAAGTTTCCCCAATCTTCTCAAAACTCTGGATTCTGATAGAGGGCCATGACACTTAGACCTGAGTGCAAAAATGGAGGCTCTAGACCCTTTCAGAGCTGAGATATTGAAACTCAAAATTTTGTCCAGAAAAAAAAACGACAGTGTTACCCCTTATGTTTTTTTCATTTTTTTGGCAAAAAAATAAGTTTCCCCAATCTTCTCAAAACTCTAGATTCTGATAGAGGGCCATGACACTTAGACCTGAGTGCAAAAATGGAGGCTCTAGACCCTCCCAGAGCTGAGACATTGAAACTCAAAATTTTGTCCAGAAAAAAAATGACAGTGTTACCCCTTATGTTTTTTTCATTTTTTGGCAAAAAATTAAGTTTCCCCAATCTTATCAAAACTCTGGATTCTGATAGAGGGCCATGACACTTAGACCTGAGTGCAAAAATGGAGGCTCTAGACCCTCCCAGAGCTGAGATATTGAAACTCAAAATTTTGTCCAGAAAAAAAAAATGACAGTGTTACCCCTTATGTTTTTTTCATTTTTTGGCAAAAAATTAAGTTTCCCCAATCTTCTCAAAACTCTGGATTCTGATAGAGGGCCATGACACTTAGACCTGAGTGCAAAAATTGAGGCTCTAGACCCTCCCAGAGCTGAGATATTGAAACTCAAAATTTTGTCCAGAAAAAAAAAAAAACGACAGTGTTACCCCTTATGTTTTTTTCATTTTTTGGCAAAAAATTAAAGTTTCCCCAATCTTCTCAAAACTCTGGATTCTGATAGAGGGCCATGACACTTAGACCTGAGTGCAAAAATGGAGGCTCTAGACCCTTTCAGAGCTGAGATATTGAAACTCAAACTTTTGTCCAGAAAAAAAAAACGACAGTGTTACTCCTTATGTTTTTTTCATTTTTTTGGCAAAAAATTAAGTTTCCCCAATCTTCTCAAAACTCTGGATTCTGATAGAGGGCCATGACACTTAGACCTGAGTGCAAAAATGGAGGCTCTAGACCCTCCCAGAGCTGAGATATTGAAACTCAAAATTTTGTCCAGAAAAAAAAACGACAGTGTTACCCCTTATGTTTTTTTCATTTTTTGGCAAAAAATTAAGTTTCCCCAATCTTCTCAAAACTCTGGATTCTGATAGAGGCCCATGACACTTAGACCTGAGTGCAAAAATGGAGGTTCTAGACCCTCCCAGAGCTGAGATATTGAAACTCAAAATTTTGTCCAGAAAAAAAATGACAGTGTTACCCCTTATGTTTTTTTCATTTTTTTGGCAAAAAATTAAGTTTCCCCAATCTTATCAAAACTCTGGATTCTGATAGAGGGCCATGACACTTAGACCCGAGTGCAAAAATGGAGGCTCTAGACCCTCCCAGAGCTGAGATATTGAAACTCAAAATTTTGTCCAGAAAAAAAAATGACAGTGTTACCCCTTATGTTTTTTTTCATTTTTTGGCAAAAAATTAAGTTTCCCCAATCTTCTCAAAACTCTGGATTCTGATAGAGGGCCATGACACTTAGACCTGAGTGCAAAAATTGAGGCTCTAGACCCTCCCAGAGCTGAGATATTGAAACTCAAAATTTTGTCCAGAAAAAAAAAAAAACGACAGTGTTACCCCTTATGTTTTTTTCATTTTTTGGCAAAAAATTAAGTTTCCCCAATTTTCTCAAAACTCTGGATTCTGATAGAGGGCCATGACACTTAGACCTGAGTGCAAAAATGGAGGCTCTAGACCCTTTCAGAGCTGAGATATTGAAACTCAAAATTTTGTCCAGAAAAAAAAACGACAGTGTTACCCCTTATGTTTTTTTCATTTTTTTGGCAAAAAATTAAGTTTCCCCAATCTTCTCAAAACTCTGGATTCTGATAGAGGGCCATGACACTTAGACCTGAGTGCAAAAATGGAGGCTCTAGACCCTCCCAGAGCTGAGATATTGAAACTCAAACTTTTGTCCAGAAAAAAACGACAGTGTTACCCCTTATGTTTTTTTCATTTTTTTGGCAAAAAAATAAGTTTCCCCAATCTTCTCAAAACTCTAGATTCTGATAGAGGGCCATGACACTTAGACCTGAGTGCAAAAATGGAGGCTCTAGACCCTCCCAGAGCTGAGATATTGAAACTCAAAATTTTGTCCAGAAAAAAAAATGACAGTGTTACCCCTTATGTTTTTTTCATTTTTTGGCAAAAAATTAAGTTTCCCCAATCTTCTCAAAACTCTGGATTCTGATAGAGGGCCATGACACTTAGACCTGAGTGCAAAAATGGAGGCTCTAGACCCTCCCAGAGCTGAGATATTGAAACTCAAAATTTTGTCCAGAAAAAAAAAATGACAGTGTTACCCCTTATGTTTTTTTCATTTTTTGGCAAAAAATTAAGTTTCCCCAATCTTCTCAAAACTCTGGATTCTGATAGAGGGCCATGACACTTAGACCTGAGTGCAAAAATTGAGGCTCTAGACCCTCCCAGAGCTGAGATATTGAAACTCAAAATTTTGTCCAGAAAAAAAAACGACAGTGTTACCCCTTATGTTTTTTTCATTTTTTGGCAAAAAATTAAGTTTCCCCAATCTTCTCAAAACTCTGGATTCTGATAGAGGGCCATGACACTTAGACCTGAGTGCAAAAATGGAGGCTCTAGACCCTTTCAGAGCTGAGATATTGAAACTCAAACTTTTGTCCAGAAAAAAAAACGACAGTGTTACCCCTTATGTTTTTTTCATTTTTTTGGCAAAAAATTAAGTTTCCCCAATCTTCTCAAAACTCTGGATTCTGATAGAGGGCCATGACACTTAGACCTGAGTGCAAAAATGGAGGCTCTAGACCCTCCCAGAGCTGAGATATTGAAACTCAAAATTTTGTCCAGAAAAAAAAATGACAGTGTTACCCCTTATGTTTTTTTCATTTTTTGGCAAAAAATTAAGTTTCCCCAATCTTCTCAAAACTCTGGATTCTGATAGAGGGCCATGACACTTAGACCTGAGTGCAAAAATGGAGGCTCTAGACCCTCCCAGAGCTGAGATATTGAAACTCAAAATTTTGTCCAGAAAAAAAAATGACAGTGTTACCCCTTATGTTTTTTTCATTTTTTTGGCAAAAAATTAAGTTTCCCCAATCTTCTCAAAACTCTGGATTCTGATAGAGGGCCATGACACTTAGACCTGAGTGCAAAAATTGAGGCTCTAGACCCTCCCAGAGCTGAGATATTGAAACTCAAAATTTTGTCCAGAAAAAAAAAACGACAGTGTTACCCCTTATGTTTTTTTCATTTTTTGGCAAAAAATTAAGTTTCCCCAATCTTCTCAAAACTCTGGATTCTGATAGAGGGCCATGACACTTAGACCTGAGTGCAAAAATGGAGGCTCTAGACCCTTTCAGAGCTGAGATATTGAAACTCAAACTTTTGTCCAGAAAAAAAAACGACAGTGTTACCCCTTATGTTTTTTTCATTTTTTTGGCAAAAAATTAAGTTTCCCCAATCTTCTCAAAACTCTGGATTCTGATAGAGGGCCATGACACTTAGACCTGAGTGCAAAAATGGAGGCTCTAGACCCTCCCAGAGCTGAGATATTGAAACTCAAAATTTTGTCCAGAAAAAAAAACGACAGTGTTACCCCTTATGTTTTTTTCATTTTTTGGCAAAAAATTAAGTTTCCCCAATCTTCTCAAAACTCTGGATTCTGATAGAGGCCCATGACACTTAGACCTGAGTGCAAAAATGGAGGTTCTAGACCCTCCCAGAGCTGAGATATTGAAACTCAAAATTTTGTCCAGAAAAAAAAATGACAGTGTTACCCCTTATGTTTTTTTTAATTTTTTTGGCAAAAAATTAAGTTTCCCCAATCTTATCAAAACTCTGGATTCTGATAGAGGGCCATGACACTTAGACCTGAGTGCAAAAATGGAGGCTCTAGACCCTCCCAGAGCTGAGATATTGAAACTCAAAATTTTGTCCAGAAAAAAAAACGACAGTGTTACCCCTTATGTTTTTTTCATTTTTTGGCAAAAAATTAAGTTTCCCCAATCTTCTCAAAACTCTGGATTCTGATAGAGGGCCATGACACTTAGACCTGAGTGCAAAAATTGAGGCTCTAGACCCTCCCAGAGCTGAGATATTGAAACTCAAAATTTTGTCCAGAAAAAAAAACGACAGTGTTACCCCTTATGTTTTTTTCATTTTTTGGCAAAAAATTAAGTTTCCCCAATCTTCTCAAAACTCTGGATTCTGATAGAGGGCCATGACACTTAGACCTGAGTGCAAAAATGGAGGCTCTAGACCCTTTCAGAGCTGAGATATTGAAACTCAAACTTTTGTCCAGAAAAAAAAAACGACAGTGTTACCCCTTATGTTTTTTTCATTTTTTTTGGCAAAAAATTAAGTTTTCCCAATCTTCTCAAAACTCTGGATTCTGATAGAGGGCCATGACACTTAGACCTGAGTGCAAAAATGGAGGCTCTAGACCCTCCCAGAGCTGAGATATTGAAACTCAAAATTTTGTCCAGAAAAAAAAACGACAGTGTTACCCCTTATGTTTTTTTCATTTTTTGGCAAAAAATTAAGTTTCCCCAATCTTCTCAAAACTCTGGATTCTGATAGAGGGCCATGACACTTAGACCTGAGTGCAAAAATGGAGGTTCTAGACCCTCCCAGAGCTGAGATATTGAAACTCAATATTTTGTCCAGAAAAAAAAAATGACAGTGTTACCCCTTATGTTTTTTTCATTTTTTGGCAAAAAATTAAGTTTCCCCAATCTTCTCAAAACTCTGGATTCTGATAGAGGGCCATGACACTTAGACCTGAGTGCAAAAATGGAGGCTCTAGACCCTTTCAGAGCTGAGATATTGAAACTCAAAATTTTGTCCAGAAAAAAAAACGACAGTGTTACCCCTTATGTTTTTTTCATTTTTTGGCAAAAAATTAAGTTTCCCCAATCTTCTCAAAACTCTGGATTCTGATAGAGGCCCATGACACTTAGACCTGAGTGCAAAAATGGAGGTTCTAGACCCTCCCAGAGCTGAGATATTGAAACTCAAAATTTTGTCCAGAAAAAAAAAATGACAGTGTTACCCCTTATGTTTTTTTCATTTTTTGGCAAAAAATTAAGTTTCCCCAATCTTCTCAAAACTCTGGATTCTGATAGAGGGCCATGACACTTAGACCTGAGTGCAAAAATGGAGGCTCTAGACCCTCCCAGAGCTGAGATATTGAAACTCAAAATTTTGTCCAGAAAAAAAAAATGACAGTGTTACCCCTTATGTTTTTTTCATTTTTTGGCAAAAAATTAAGTTTCCCCAATCTTCTCAAAACTCTGGATTCTGATAGAGGGCCATGACACTTAGACCTGAGTGCAAAAATTGAGGCTCTAGACCCTCCCAGAGCTGAGATATTGAAACTCAAAATTTTGTCCAGAAAAAAAAAATGACAGTGTTACCCCTTATGTTTTTTTCATTTTTTGGCAAAAAATTAAGTTTCCCCAATCTTCTCAAAACTCTGGATTCTGATAGAGGGCCATGACACTTAGACCTGAGTGCAAAAATGGAGGCTCTAGACCCTTTCAGAGCTGAGATATTGAAACTCAAAATTTTGTCCAGAAAAAAAAACGACAGTGTTACCCCTTATGTTTTTTTCATTTTTTGGCAAAAAATTAAGTTTCCCCAATCTTCTCAAAACTCTGGATTCTGATAGAGGCCCATGACACTTAGACCTGAGTGCAAAAATGGAGGTTCTAGACCCTCCCAGAGCTGAGATATTGAAACTCAAAATTTTGTCCAGAAAAAAAAATGACAGTGTTACCCCTTATGTTTTTTTCATTTTTTGGCAAAAAATTAAGTTTCCCCAATCTTATCAAAACTCTGGATTCTGATAGAGGGCCATGACACTTAGACCTGAGTGCAAAAATGGAGGCTCTAGACCCTCCCAGAGCTGAGATATTGAAACTCAAAATTTTGTCCAGAAAAAAAAAACGACAGTGTTACCCCTTATGTTTTTTTCAATTTTTTGGCAAAAAATTAAGTTTCCCCAATCTTCTCAAAACTCTGGATTCTGATAGAGGGCCATGACACTTAGACCTGAGTGCAAAAATGGAGGCTCTATACCCTCCCAGAGCTGAGATATTGAAACTCAAAATTTTGTCCAGAAAAAAAAACGACAGTGTTACCCCTTATGTTTTTTACATTTTTTGGCAAAAAATTAAGTTTCCCCAATCTTCTCAAAACTCTGGATTCTGATAGAGGGCCATGACACTTAGACCTGAGTGCAAAAATGGAGGCTCTAGACCCAGCTGAGATATTGAAACTCAAAATTTTGTCCAGAAAAAAAAACGACAGTGTTACCCCTTATGTTTTTTTCATTTTTTGGCAAAAAATTAAGTTTCCCCAATCTTCTCAAAACTCTGGATTCTGATAGAGGGCCATGACACTTAGACCTGAGTGCAAAAATGGAGGCTCTAGACCCTTTCAGAGCTGAGATATTGAAACTCAAACTTTTGTCCAGAAAAAAAAACGACAGTGTTACCCCTTATGTTTTTTTCATTTTTTTGGCAAAAAATTAAGTTTCCCCAATCTTCTCAAAACTCTGGATTCTGATAGAGGGCCATGACACTTAGACCTGAGTGCAAAAATGGAGGCTCTAGACCCTCCCAGAGCTGAGATATTGAAACTCAAAATTTTGTCCAGAAAAAAAAAACGACAGTGTTACCCCTTATGTTTTTTTCATTTTTTGGCAAAAAATTAAGTTTCCCCAATCTTCTCAAAATTCTGGATTCTGATAGAGGGCCATGACACTTAGACCTGAGTGCAAAAATGGAGGCTCTAGACCCTTTCAGAGCTGAGATATTGAAACTCAAAATTTTGTCCAGAAAAAAAAACGACAGTGTTACCCCTTATGTTTTTTTCATTTTTTTGGCAAAAAATTAAGTTTCCCCAATCTTCTCAAAACTCTGGATTCTGATAGAGGGCCATGACACTTAGACCTGAGTGCAAAAATGGAGGCTCTAGACCCTCCCAGATTTGAGATATTGAAACTCAAAATTTTGTCCAGAAAAAAAAACGACAGTGTTACCCCTTATGTTTTTTTCATTTTTTGGCAAAAAATTAAGTTTCCCCAATCTTCTCAAAACTCTGGATTCTGATAGAGGCCCATGACACTTAGACCTGAGTGCAAAAATGGAGGTTCTAGACCCTCCCAGAGCTGAGATATTGAAACTCAAAATTTTGTCCAGAAAAAAAAAATGACAGTGTTACCCCTTATGTTTTTTCATTTTTTTGGCAAAAAATTAAGTTTCCCCAATCTTCTCAAAACTCTGGATTCTGATAGAGGGCCATGACACTTAGACCTGAGTGCAAAAATGGAGGCTCTAGACCCTTTCAGAGCTGAGATATTGAAACTCAAACTTTTGTCCAGAAAAAAAAACGACAGTGTTACCCCTTATGTTTTTTTCATTTTTTTTGGCAAAAAATTAAGTTTCCCCAATCTTCTCAAAACTCTGGATTCTGATAGAGGGCCATGACACTTAGACCTGAGTGCAAAAATGGAGGCTCTAGACCCTCCCAGAGCTGAGATATTGAAACTCAAAATTTTGTCCAGAAAAAAAAAACGACAGTGTTACCCCTTATGTTTTTTTCATTTTTTGGCAAAAAATTAAGTTTCCCCAATCTTCTCAAAATTCTGGATTCTGATAGAGGGCCATGACACTTAGACCTGAGTGCAAAAATGGAGGCTCTAGACCCTTTCAGAGCTGAGATATTGAAACTCAAAATTTTGTCCAGAAAAAAAAACGACAGTGTTACCCCTTATGTTTTTTTCATTTTTTTGGCAAAAAATTAAGTTTCCCCAATCTTCTCAAAACTCTGGATTCTGATAGAGGGCCATGACACTTAGACCTGAGTGCAAAAATGGAGGCTCTAGACCCTCCCAGATTTGAGATATTGAAACTCAAAATTTTGTCCAGAAAAAAAAACGACAGTGTTACCCCTTATGTTTTTTTCATTTTTTGGCAAAAAATTAAGTTTCCCCAATCTTCTCAAAACTCTGGATTCTGATAGAGGCCCATGACACTTAGACCTGAGTGCAAAAATGGAGGTTCTAGACCCTCCCAGAGCTGAGATATTGAAACTCAAAATTTTGTCCAGAAAAAAAAAATGACAGTGTTACCCCTTATGTTTTTTCATTTTTTTGGCAAAAAATTAAGTTTCCCCAATCTTATCAAAACTCTGGATTCTGATAGAGGGCCATGACACTTAGACCTGAGTGCAAAAATGGAGGCTCTAGACCCTCCCAGAGCTGAGATATTGAAACTCAAAATTTTGTCCAGAAAAAAAAAATGACAGTGTTACCCCTTATGTTTTTTTCATTTTTTGGCAAAAAATTAAGTTTCCCCAATCTTCTCAAAACTCTGGATTCTGATAGAGGGCCATGACACTTAGACCTGAGTGCAAAAATGGAGGCTCTAGACCCTCCCAGAGCTGAGATATTGAAACTCAAAATTTTGTCCAGAAAAAAAAAACGACAGTGTTACCCCTTATGTTTTTTTTCATTTTTTGGCAAAAAATTAAGTTTCCCCAATCTTCTCAAAATTCTGGATTCTGATAGAGGGCCATGACACTTAGACCTGAGTGCAAAAATGGAGGCTCTAGACCCTTTCAGAGCTGAGATATTGAAACTCAAAATTTTGTCCAGAAAAAAAAACGACAGTGTTACCCCTTATGTTTTTTTCATTTTTTTGGCAAAAAATTAAGTTTCCCCAATCTTCTCAAAACTCTGGATTCTGATAGAGGGCCATGACACTTAGACCTGAGTGCAAAAATGGAGGCTCTAGACCCTCCCAGATTTGAGATATTGAAACTCAAAATTTTGTCCAGAAAAAAAAACGACAGTGTTACCCCTTATGTTTTTTTCATTTTTTGGCAAAAAATTAAGTTTCCCCAATCTTCTCAAAACTCTGGATTCTGATAGAGGCCCATGACACTTAGACCTGAGTGCAAAAATGGAGGTTCTAGACCCTCCCAGAGCTGAGATATTGAAACTCAAAATTTTGTCCAGAAAAAAAAAATGACAGTGTTACCCCTTATGTTTTTTCATTTTTTTGGCAAAAAATTAAGTTTCCCCAATCTTATCAAAACTCTGGATTCTGATAGAGGGCCATGACACTTAGACCTGAGTGCAAAAATGGAGGCTCTAGACCCTCCCAGAGCTGAGATATTGAAACTCAAAATTTTGTCCAGAAAAAAAAAATGACAGTGTTACCCCTTATGTTTTTTTCATTTTTTGGCAAAAAATTAAGTTTCCCCAATCTTCTCAAAACTCTGGATTCTGATAGAGGGCCATGACACTTAGACCTGAGTGCAAAAATGGAGGCTCTAGACCCTTTCAGAGCTGAGATATTGAAACTCAAAATTTTGTCCAGAAAAAAAAAACGACAGTGTTACCCCTTATGTTTTTTTCAATTTTTTGGCAAAAAATTAAGTTTCCCCAATCTTCTCAAAACTCTGGATTCTGATAGAGGGCCATGACACTTAGACCTGAGTGCAAAAATGGAGGCTCTATACCCTCCCAGAGCTGAGATATTGAAACTCAAAATTTTGTCCAGAAAAAAAAACGACAGTGTTACCCCTTATGTTTTTTACATTTTTTGGCAAAAAATTAAGTTTCCCCAATCTTCTCAAAACTCTGGATTCTGATAGAGGGCCATGACACTTAGACCTGAGTGCAAAAATGGAGGCTCTAGACCCAGCTGAGATATTGAAACTCAAAATTTTGTCCAGAAAAAAAAAAACGACAGTGTTACCCCTTATGTTTTTTTCATTTTTTGGCAAAAAATTAAGTTTCCCCAATCTTCTCAAAACTCTGGATTCTGATAGAGGGCCATGACACTTAGACCTGAGTGCAAAAATGGAGGCTCTAGACCCTCCCAGAGCTGAGATATTGAAACTCAAAATTTTGTCCAGAAAAAAAAACCGACAGTGTTACCCCTTATGTTTTTTTCATTTTTTGGCAAAAAATTAAGTTTCCCCAATCTTCTCAAAACTCTGGATTCTGATAGAGGGCCATGACACTTAGACCTGAGTGCAAAAATGGAGGCTCTAGACCCTCCCAGAGCTGAGATATTGAAACTCAAAATTTTGTCCAGAAAAAAAAAAACGACAGTGTTACCCCTTATGTTTTTTTCATTTTTTGGCAAAAAATTAAGTTTCCCCAATCTTCTCAAAACTCTGGATTCTGATAGAGGCCCATGACACTTAGACCTGAGTGCAAAAATGGAGGCTCTAGACCCTCCCAGAGCTGAGATATTGAAACTCAAAATTTTGTCCAGAAAAAAAATGACAGTGTTACCCCTTATGTTTTTTTCATTTTTTTGGCAAAAAATTAAGTTTCCCCAATCTTATCAAAACTCTGGATTCTGATAGAGGGCCATGGCACTTAGACCTGAGTGCAAAAATGGAGGCTCTAGACCCTCCCAGAGCTGAGATATTGAAACTCAAAATTTTGTCCAGAAAAAAAAATGACAGTGTTACCCCTTATGTTTTTTTCATTTTTTGGCAAAAAATTAAGTTTCCCCAATCTTCTCAAAACTCTGGATTCTGATAGAGGGCCATGACACTTAGACCTGAGTGCAAAAATGGAGGCTCTAGACCCTTTCAGAGCTGAGATATTGAAACTCAAAATTTTGTCCAGAAAAAAAAACGACAGTGTTACCCCTTATGTTTTTTTCATTTTTTGGCAAAAAATTAAGTTTCCCCAATCTTCTCAAAACTCTGGATTCTGATAGAGGGCCATGACACTTAGACCTGAGTGCAAAAATGGAGGCTCTAGACCCTCCCAGAGCTGAGATATTGAAACTCAAAATTTTGTCCAGAAAAAAAACGACAGTGTTACCCCTTATGTTTTTTTCATTTTTTGGCAAAAAATTAAGTTTCCCCAATCTTCTCAAAACTCTAGATTCTGATAGAGGGCCATGACACTTAGACCTGAGTGCAAAAATGGAGGCTCTAGACCCTCCCAGAGCTGAGATATTGAAACTCAAAATTTTGTCCAGAAAAAAAAAACGACAGTGTTACCCCTTATGTTTTTTTCATTTTCTGGCAAAAAATTAAGTTTCCCCAATCTTCTCAAAACTCTGGATTCTGATAGAGGGCCATGACACTTAGACCTGAGTGCAAAAATGGAGGCTCTAGACCCTTTCAGAGCTGAGATATTGAAACTCAAAATTTTGTCCAGAAAAAAAAAACGACAGTGTTACCCCTTATGTTTTTTTCATTTTTTTGGCAAAAAAATAAGTTTCCCCAATCTTCTCAAAACTCTAGATTCTGATAGAGGGCCATGACACTTAGACCTGAGTGCAAAAATGGAGGCTCTAGACCCTCCCAGAGCTGAGACATTGAAACTCAAAATTTTGTCCAGAAAAAAAATGACAGTGTTACCCCTTATGTTTTTTTTTCATTTTTTGGCAAAAAATTAAGTTTCCCCAATCTTATCAAAACTCTGGATTCTGATAGAGGGCCATGACACTTAGACCTGAGTGCAAAAATGGAGGCTCTAGACCCTCCCAGAGCTGAGATATTGAAACTCAAAATTTTGTCCAGAAAAAAAAAATGACAGTGTTACCCCTTATGTTTTTTTCATTTTTTGGCAAAAAATTAAGTTTCCCCAATCTTCTCAAAACTCTGGATTCTGATAGAGGGCCATGACACTTAGACCTGAGTGCAAAAATTGAGGCTCTAGACCCTCCCAGAGCTGAGATATTGAAACTCAAAATTTTGTCCAGAAAAAAAAAAAAAACGACAGTGTTACCCCTTATGTTTTTTTCATTTTTTGGCAAAAAATTAAGTTTCCCCAATCTTCTCAAAACTCTGGATTCTGATAGAGGGCCATGACACTTAGACCTGAGTGCAAAAATGGAGGCTCTAGACCCTCCCAGAGCTGAGATATTGAAACTCAAAATTTTGTCCAGAAAAAAAAAACGACAGTGTTACCCCTTATGTTTTTTTCATTTTTTGGCAAAAAATTAAGTTTCCCCAATCTTCTCAAAACTCTGGATTCTGATAGAGGCCCATGACACTTAGACCTGAGTGCAAAAATGGAGGCTCTAGACCCTCCCAGAGCTGAGATATTGAAACTCAAAATTTTGTCCAGAAAAAAAATGACAGTGTTACCCCTTATGTTTTTTTCATTTTTTTGGCAAAAAATTAAGTTTCCCCAATCTTATCAAAACTCTGGATTCTGATAGAGGGCCATGGCACTTAGACCTGAGTGCAAAAATGGAGGCTCTAGACCCTCCCAGAGCTGAGATATTGAAACTCAAAATTTTGTCCAGAAAAAAAAATGACAGTGTTACCCCTTATGTTTTTTTCATTTTTTGGCAAAAAATTAAGTTTCCCCAATCTTCTCAAAACTCTGGATTCTGATAGAGGGCCATGACACTTAGACCTGAGTGCAAAAATGGAGGCTCTAGACCCTTTCAGAGCTGAGATATTGAAACTCAAAATTTTGTCCAGAAAAAAAAACGACAGTGTTACCCCTTATGTTTTTTTCATTTTTTTGGCAAAAAATTAAGTTTCCCCAATCTTCTCAAAACTCTGGATTCTGATAGAGGGCCATGACACTTAGACCTGAGTGCAAAAATGGAGGCTCTAGACCCTCCCAGAGCTGAGATATTGAAACTCAAAATTTTGTCCAGAAAAAAAACGACAGTGTTACCCCTTATGTTTTTTTCATTTTTTGGCAAAAAATTAAGTTTCCCCAATCTTCTCAAAACTCTAGATTCTGATAGAGGGCCATGACACTTAGACCTGAGTGCAAAAATGGAGGCTCTAGACCCTCCCAGAGCTGAGATATTGAAACTCAAAATTTTGTCCAGAAAAAAAAAACGACAGTGTTACCCCTTATGTTTTTTTCATTTTCTGGCAAAAAATTAAGTTTCCCCAATCTTCTCAAAACTCTGGATTCTGATAGAGGGCCATGACACTTAGACCTGAGTGCAAAAATGGAGGCTCTAGACCCTTTCAGAGCTGAGATATTGAAACTCAAAATTTTGTCCAGAAAAAAAAACGACAGTGTTACCCCTTATGTTTTTTTCATTTTTTTGGCAAAAAAATAAGTTTCCCCAATCTTCTCAAAACTCTAGATTCTGATAGAGGGCCATGACACTTAGACCTGAGTGCAAAAATGGAGGCTCTAGACCCTCCCAGAGCTGAGACATTGAAACTCAAAATTTTGTCCAGAAAAAAAATGACAGTGTTACCCCTTATGTTTTTTTCATTTTTTGGCAAAAAATTAAGTTTCCCCAATCTTATCAAAACTCTGGATTCTGATAGAGGGCCATGACACTTAGACCTGAGTGCAAAAATGGAGGCTCTAGACCCTCCCAGAGCTGAGATATTGAAACTCAAAATTTTGTCCAGAAAAAAAAAATGACAGTGTTACCCCTTATGTTTTTTTCATTTTTTGGCAAAAAATTAAGTTTCCCCAATCTTCTCAAAACTCTGGATTCTGATAGAGGGCCATGACACTTAGACCTGAGTGCAAAAATTGAGGCTCTAGACCCTCCCAGAGCTGAGATATTGAAACTCAAAATTTTGTCCAGAAAAAAAAAAAAACGACAGTGTTACCCCTTATGTTTTTTTCATTTTTTGGCAAAAAATTAAAGTTTCCCCAATCTTCTCAAAACTCTGGATTCTGATAGAGGGCCATGACACTTAGACCTGAGTGCAAAAATGGAGGCTCTAGACCCTTTCAGAGCTGAGATATTGAAACTCAAACTTTTGTCCAGAAAAAAAAAACGACAGTGTTACTCCTTATGTTTTTTTCATTTTTTTGGCAAAAAATTAAGTTTCCCCAATCTTCTCAAAACTCTGGATTCTGATAGAGGGCCATGACACTTAGACCTGAGTGCAAAAATGGAGGCTCTAGACCCTCCCAGAGCTGAGATATTGAAACTCAAAATTTTGTCCAGAAAAAAAAACGACAGTGTTACCCCTTATGTTTTTTTCATTTTTTGGCAAAAAATTAAGTTTCCCCAATCTTCTCAAAACTCTGGATTCTGATAGAGGCCCATGACACTTAGACCTGAGTGCAAAAATGGAGGTTCTAGACCCTCCCAGAGCTGAGATATTGAAACTCAAAATTTTGTCCAGAAAAAAAATGACAGTGTTACCCCTTATGTTTTTTCATTTTTTTGGCAAAAAATTAAGTTTCCCCAATCTTATCAAAACTCTGGATTCTGATAGAGGGCCATGACACTTAGACCCGAGTGCAAAAATGGAGGCTCTAGACCCTCCCAGAGCTGAGATATTGAAACTCAAAATTTTGTCCAGAAAAAAAAATGACAGTGTTACCCCTTATGTTTTTTTTCATTTTTTGGCAAAAAATTAAGTTTCCCCAATCTTCTCAAAACTCTGGATTCTGATAGAGGGCCATGACACTTAGACCTGAGTGCAAAAATTGAGGCTCTAGACCCTCCCAGAGCTGAGATATTGAAACTCAAAATTTTGTCCAGAAAAAAAAAAACGACAGTGTTACCCCTTATGTTTTTTTCATTTTTTGGCAAAAAATTAAGTTTCCCCAATTTTCTCAAAACTCTGGATTCTGATAGAGGGCCATGACACTTAGACCTGAGTGCAAAAATGGAGGCTCTAGACCCTTTCAGAGCTGAGATATTGAAACTCAAAATTTTGTCCAGAAAAAAAAACGACAGTGTTACCCCTTATGTTTTTTTCATTTTTTTGGCAAAAAATTAAGTTTCCCCAATCTTCTCAAAACTCTGGATTCTGATAGAGGGCCATGACACTTAGACCTGAGTGCAAAAATGGAGGCTCTAGACCCTCCCAGAGCTGAGATATTGAAACTCAAACTTTTGTCCAGAAAAAAACGACAGTGTTACCCCTTATGTTTTTTTCATTTTTTTGGCAAAAAAATAAGTTTCCCCAATCTTCTCAAAACTCTAGATTCTGATAGAGGGCCATGACACTTAGACCTGAGTGCAAAAATGGAGGCTCTAGACCCTCCCAGAGCTGAGATATTGAAACTCAAAATTTTGTCCAGAAAAAAAAATGACAGTGTTACCCCTTATGTTTTTTTCATTTTTTGGCAAAAAATTAAGTTTCCCCAATCTTCTCAAAACTCTGGATTCTGATAGAGGGCCATGACACTTAGACCTGAGTGCAAAAATGGAGGCTCTAGACCCTCCCAGAGCTGAGATATTGAAACTCAAAATTTTGTCCAGAAAAAAAAATGACAGTGTTACCCCTTATGTTTTTTTCATTTTTTGGCAAAAAATTAAGTTTCCCCAATCTTCTCAAAACTCTGGATTCTGATAGAGGGCCATGACACTTAGACCTGAGTGCAAAAATTGAGGCTCTAGACCCTCCCAGAGCTGAGATATTGAAACTCAAAATTTTGTCCAGAAAAAAAAACGACAGTGTTACCCCTTATGTTTTTTTCATTTTTTTGGCAAAAAATTAAGTTTCCCCAATCTTCTCAAAACTCTGGATTCTGATAGAGGGCCATGACACTTAGACCTGAGTGCAAAAATGGAGGCTCTAGACCCTTTCAGAGCTGAGATATTGAAACTCAAACTTTTGTCCAGAAAAAAAAAACGACAGTGTTACCCCTTATGTTTTTTTCATTTTTTTGGCAAAAAATTAAGTTTCCCCAATCTTCTCAAAACTCTGGATTCTGATAGAGGGCCATGACACTTAGACCTGAGTGCAAAAATGGAGGCTCTAGACCCTCCCAGAGCTGAGATATTGAAACTCAAAATTTTGTCCAGAAAAAAAAATGACAGTGTTACCCCTTATGTTTTTTTCATTTTTTGGCAAAAAATTAAGTTTCCCCAATCTTCTCAAAACTCTGGATTCTGATAGAGGGCCATGACACTTAGACCTGAGTGCAAAAATGGAGGCTCTAGACCCTCCCAGAGCTGAGATATTGAAACTCAAAATTTTGTCCAGAAAAAAAAATGACAGTGTTACCCCTTATGTTTTTTTCATTTTTTTGGCAAAAAATTAAGTTTCCCCAATCTTCTCAAAACTCTGGATTCTGATAGAGGGCCATGACACTTAGACCTGAGTGCAAAAATTGAGGCTCTAGACCCTCCCAGAGCTGAGATATTGAAACTCAAAATTTTGTCCAGAAAAAAAAACGACAGTGTTACCCCTTATGTTTTTTTCATTTTTTGGCAAAAAATTAAGTTTCCCCAATCTTCTCAAAACTCTGGATTCTGATAGAGGGCCATGACACTTAGACCTGAGTGCAAAAATGGAGGCTCTAGACCCTTTCAGAGCTGAGATATTGAAACTCAAACTTTTGTCCAGAAAAAAAAACGACAGTGTTACCCCTTATGTTTTTTTCATTTTTTTGGCAAAAAATTAAGTTTCCCCAATCTTCTCAAAACTCTGGATTCTGATAGAGGGCCATGACACTTAGACCTGAGTGCAAAAATGGAGGCTCTAGACCCTCCCAGAGCTGAGATATTGAAACTCAAAATTTTGTCCAGAAAAAAAAACGACAGTGTTACCCCTTATGTTTTTTTCATTTTTTGGCAAAAAATTAAGTTTCCCCAATCTTCTCAAAACTCTGGATTCTGATAGAGGCCCATGACACTTAGACCTGAGTGCAAAAATGGAGGTTCTAGACCCTCCCAGAGCTGAGATATTGAAACTCAAAATTTTGTCCAGAAAAAAAAATGACAGTGTTACCCCTTATGTTTTTTTAATTTTTTTGGCAAAAAATTAAGTTTCCCCAATCTTATCAAAACTCTGGATTCTGATAGAGGGCCATGACACTTAGACCTGAGTGCAAAAATGGAGGCTCTAGACCCTCCCAGAGCTGAGATATTGAAACTCAAAATTTTGTCCAGAAAAAAAAACGACAGTGTTACCCCTTATGTTTTTTTCATTTTTTGGCAAAAAATTAAGTTTCCCCAATCTTCTCAAAACTCTGGATTCTGATAGAGGGCCATGACACTTAGACCTGAGTGCAAAAATTGAGGCTCTAGACCCTCCCAGAGCTGAGATATTGAAACTCAAAATTTTGTCCAGAAAAAAAAACGACAGTGTTACCCCTTATGTTTTTTTCATTTTTTGGCAAAAAATTAAGTTTCCCCAATCTTCTCAAAACTCTGGATTCTGATAGAGGGCCATGACACTTAGACCTGAGTGCAAAAATGGAGGCTCTAGACCCTTTCAGAGCTGAGATATTGAAACTCAAACTTTTGTCCAGAAAAAAAAAACGACAGTGTTACCCCTTATGTTTTTTTCATTTTTTTTGGCAAAAAATTAAGTTTTCCCAATCTTCTCAAAACTCTGGATTCTGATAGAGGGCCATGACACTTAGACCTGAGTGCAAAAATGGAGGCTCTAGACCCTCCCAGAGCTGAGATATTGAAACTCAAAATTTTGTCCAGAAAAAAAAACGACAGTGTTACCCCTTATGTTTTTTTCATTTTTTGGCAAAAAATTAAGTTTCCCCAATCTTCTCAAAACTCTGGATTCTGATAGAGGGCCATGACACTTAGACCTGAGTGCAAAAATGGAGGTTCTAGACCCTCCCAGAGCTGAGATATTGAAACTCAATATTTTGTCCAGAAAAAAAAAATGACAGTGTTACCCCTTATGTTTTTTTCATTTTTTGGCAAAAAATTAAGTTTCCCCAATCTTCTCAAAACTCTGGATTCTGATAGAGGGCCATGACACTTAGACCTGAGTGCAAAAATGGAGGTTCTAGACCCTCCCAGAGCTGAGATATTGAAACTCAATATTTTGTCCAGAAAAAAAAAATGACAGTGTTACCCCTTATGTTTTTTTCATTTTTTGGCAAAAAATTAAGTTTCCCCAATCTTCTCAAAACTCTGGATTCTGATAGAGGGCCATGACACTTAGACCTGAGTGCAAAAATGGAGGCTCTAGACCCTCCCAGAGCTGAGATATTGAAACTCAAAATTTTGTCCAGAAAAAAAAAATGACAGTGTTACCCCTTATGTTTTTTTCATTTTTTGGCAAAAAATTAAGTTTCCCCAATCTTCTCAAAACTCTGGATTCTGATAGAGGGCCATGACACTTAGACCTGAGTGCAAAAATGGAGGCTCTAGACCCTCCCAGAGCTGAGATATTGAAACTCAAAATTTTGTCCAGAAAAAAAAAATGACAGTGTTACCCCTTATGTTTTTTTCATTTTTTGGCAAAAAATTAAGTTTCCCCAATCTTCTCAAAACTCTGGATTCTGATAGAGGGCCATGACACTTAGACCTGAGTGCAAAAATTGAGGCTCTAGACCCTCCCAGAGCTGAGATATTGAAACTCAAAATTTTGTCCAGAAAAAAAAATGACAGTGTTACCCCTTATGTTTTTTTCATTTTTTGGCAAAAAATTAAGTTTCCCCAATCTTCTCAAAACTCTGGATTCTGATAGAGGGCCATGACACTTAGACCTGAGTGCAAAAATGGAGGCTCTAGACCCTTTCAGAGCTGAGATATTGAAACTCAAAATTTTGTCCAGAAAAAAAAACGACAGTGTTACCCCTTATGTTTTTTTCATTTTTTGGCAAAAAATTAAGTTTCCCCAATCTTCTCAAAACTCTGGATTCTGATAGAGGCCCATGACACTTAGACCTGAGTGCAAAAATGGAGGTTCTAGACCCTCCCAGAGCTGAGATATTGAAACTCAAAATTTTGTCCAGAAAAAAAAATGACAGTGTTACCCCTTATGTTTTTTTCATTTTTTGGCAAAAAATTAAGTTTCCCCAATCTTATCAAAACTCTGGATTCTGATAGAGGGCCATGACACTTAGACCTGAGTGCAAAAATGGAGGCTCTAGACCCTCCCAGAGCTGAGATATTGAAACTCAAAATTTTGTCCAGAAAAAAAAAACGACAGTGTTACCCCTTATGTTTTTTTCAATTTTTTGGCAAAAAATTAAGTTTCCCCAATCTTCTCAAAACTCTGGATTCTGATAGAGGGCCATGACACTTAGACCTGAGTGCAAAAATGGAGGCTCTATACCCTCCCAGAGCTGAGATATTGAAACTCAAAATTTTGTCCAGAAAAAAAAACGACAGTGTTACCCCTTATGTTTTTTACATTTTTTGGCAAAAAATTAAGTTTCCCCAATCTTCTCAAAACTCTGGATTCTGATAGAGGGCCATGACACTTAGACCTGAGTGCAAAAATGGAGGCTCTAGACCCAGCTGAGATATTGAAACTCAAAATTTTGTCCAGAAAAAAAAAAACGACAGTGTTACCCCTTATGTTTTTTTCATTTTTTGGCAAAAAATTAAGTTTCCCCAATCTTCTCAAAACTCTGGATTCTGATAGAGGGCCATGACACTTAGACCTGAGTGCAAAAATGGAGGCTCTAGACCCTTTCAGAGCTGAGATATTGAAACTCAAACTTTTGTCCAGAAAAAAAAACGACAGTGTTACCCCTTATGTTTTTTTCATTTTTTTTGGCAAAAAATTAAGTTTCCCCAATCTTCTCAAAACTCTGGATTCTGATAGAGGGCCATGACACTTAGACCTGAGTGCAAAAATGGAGGCTCTAGACCCTCCCAGAGCTGAGACATTGAAACTCAAAATTTTGTCCAGAAAAAAAAAACGACAGTGTTACCCCTTATGTTTTTTTCATTTTTTGGCAAAAAATTAAGTTTCCCCAATCTTCTCAAAATTCTGGATTCTGATAGAGGGCCATGACACTTAGACCTGAGTGCAAAAATGGAGGCTCTAGACCCTTTCAGAGCTGAGATATTGAAACTCAAAATTTTGTCCAGAAAAAAAAACGACAGTGTTACCCCTTATGTTTTTTTCATTTTTTTGGCAAAAAATTAAGTTTCCCCAATCTTCTCAAAACTCTGGATTCTGATAGAGGGCCATGACACTTAGACCTGAGTGCAAAAATGGAGGCTCTAGACCCTCCCAGATTTGAGATATTGAAACTCAAAATTTTGTCCAGAAAAAAAAACGACAGTGTTACCCCTTATGTTTTTTTCATTTTTTGGCAAAAAATTAAGTTTCCCCAATCTTCTCAAAACTCTGGATTCTGATAGAGGCCCATGACACTTAGACCTGAGTGCAAAAATGGAGGTTCTAGACCCTCCCAGAGCTGAGATATTGAAACTCAAAATTTTGTCCAGAAAAAAAAAATGACAGTGTTACCCCTTATGTTTTTTCATTTTTTTGGCAAAAAATTAAGTTTCCCCAATCTTCTCAAAACTCTGGATTCTGATAGAGGGCCATGACACTTAGACCTGAGTGCAAAAATGGAGGCTCTAGACCCTTTCAGAGCTGAGATATTGAAACTCAAACTTTTGTCCAGAAAAAAAAACGACAGTGTTACCCCTTATGTTTTTTTCATTTTTTTGGCAAAAAATTAAGTTTCCCCAATCTTCTCAAAACTCTGGATTCTGATAGAGGGCCATGACACTTAGACCTGAGTGCAAAAATGGAGGCTCTAGACCCTCCCAGAGCTGAGATATTGAAACTCAAAATTTTGTCCAGAAAAAAAAAACGACAGTGTTACCCCTTATGTTTTTTTCATTTTTTGGCAAAAAATTAAGTTTCCCCAATCTTCTCAAAATTCTGGATTCTGATAGAGGGCCATGACACTTAGACCTGAGTGCAAAAATGGAGGCTCTAGACCCTTTCAGAGCTGAGATATTGAAACTCAAAATTTTGTCCAGAAAAAAAAACGACAGTGTTACCCCTTATGTTTTTTTCATTTTTTTGGCAAAAAATTAAGTTTCCCCAATCTTCTCAAAACTCTGGATTCTGATAGAGGGCCATGACACTTAGACCTGAGTGCAAAAATGGAGGCTCTAGACCCTCCCAGATTTGAGATATTGAAACTCAAAATTTTGTCCAGAAAAAAAAACGACAGTGTTACCCCTTATGTTTTTTTCATTTTTTGGCAAAAAATTAAGTTTCCCCAATCTTCTCAAAACTCTGGATTCTGATAGAGGCCCATGACACTTAGACCTGAGTGCAAAAATGGAGGTTCTAGACCCTCCCAGAGCTGAGATATTGAAACTCAAAATTTTGTCCAGAAAAAAAAAATGACAGTGTTACCCCTTATGTTTTTTCATTTTTTTGGCAAAAAATTAAGTTTCCCCAATCTTATCAAAACTCTGGATTCTGATAGAGGGCCATGACACTTAGACCTGAGTGCAAAAATGGAGGCTCTAGACCCTCCCAGAGCTGAGATATTGAAACTCAAAATTTTGTCCAGAAAAAAAAAATGACAGTGTTACCCCTTATGTTTTTTTCATTTTTTGGCAAAAAATTAAGTTTCCCCAATCTTCTCAAAACTCTGGATTCTGATAGAGGGCCATGACACTTAGACCTGAGTGCAAAAATGGAGGCTCTAGACCCTTTCAGAGCTGAGATATTGAAACTCAAAATTTTGTCCAGAAAAAAAAAACGACAGTGTTACCCCTTATGTTTTTTTCAATTTTTTGGCAAAAAATTAAGTTTCCCCAATCTTCTCAAAACTCTGGATTCTGATAGAGGGCCATGACACTTAGACCTGAGTGCAAAAATGGAGGCTCTATACCCTCCCAGAGCTGAGATATTGAAACTCAAAATTTTGTCCAGAAAAAAAAAACGACAGTGTTACCCCTTATGTTTTTTACATTTTTTGGCAAAAAATTAAGTTTCCCCAATCTTCTCAAAACTCTGGATTCTGATAGAGGGCCATGACACTTAGACCTGAGTGCAAAAATGGAGGCTCTAGACCCAGCTGAGATATTGAAACTCAAAATTTTGTCCAGAAAAAAAAAAACGACAGTGTTACCCTTATGTTTTTTTCATTTTTTGGCAAAAAATTAAGTTTCCCAATCTTCTCAAAACTCTGGATTCTGATAGAGGGCCATGACACTTAGACCTGAGTGCAAAAATGGAGGCTCTAGACCCTCCCAGAGCTGAGATATTGAAACTCAAAATTTTGTCCAGAAAAAAAAAACCGACAGTGTTACCCCTTATGTTTTTTTCATTTTTTGGCAAAAAATTAAGTTTCCCCAATCTTCTCAAAACTCTGGATTCTGATAGAGGGCCATGACACTTAGACCTGAGTGCAAAAATGGAGGCTCTAGACCCTCCCAGAGCTGAGATATTGAAACTCAAAATTTTGTCCAGAAAAAAAAAACGACAGTGTTACCCCTTATGTTTTTTTCATTTTTTGGCAAAAAATTAAGTTTCCCCAATCTTCTCAAAACTCTGGATTCTGATAGAGGCCATGACACTTAGACCTGAGTGCAAAAATGGAGGCTCTAGACCCTCCCAGAGCTGAGATATTGAAACTCAAAATTTTGTCCAGAAAAAAAATGACAGTGTTACCCCTTATGTTTTTTTCATTTTTTTGGCAAAAAATTAAGTTTCCCCAATCTTATCAAAACTCTGGATTCTGATAGAGGGCCATGGCACTTAGACCTGAGTGCAAAAATGGAGGCTCTAGACCCTCCCAGAGCTGAGATATTGAAACTCAAAATTTTGTCCAGAAAAAAAAATGACAGTGTTACCCCTTATGTTTTTTTCATTTTTTGGCAAAAAATTAAGTTTCCCCAATCTTCTCAAAACTCTGGATTCTGATAGAGGGCCATGACACTTAGACCTGAGTGCAAAAATGGAGGCTCTAGACCCTTTCAGAGCTGAGATATTGAAACTCAAAATTTTGTCCAGAAAAAAAAAACGACAGTGTTACCCCTTATGTTTTTTTTCATTTTTTTGGCAAAAAATTAAGTTTCCCCAATCTTCTCAAAACTCTGGATTCTGATAGAGGGCCATGACACTTAGACCTGAGTGCAAAAATGGAGGCTCTAGACCCTCCCAGAGCTGAGATATTGAAACTCAAAATTTTGTCCAGAAAAAAAACGACAGTGTTACCCCTTATGTTTTTTTCATTTTTTGGCAAAAAATTAAGTTTCCCCAATCTTCTCAAAACTCTAGATTCTGATAGAGGGCCATGACACTTAGACCTGAGTGCAAAAATGGAGGCTCTAGACCCTCCCAGAGCTGAGATATTGAAACTCAAAATTTTGTCCAGAAAAAAAAAACGACAGTGTTACCCCTTATGTTTTTTTCATTTTTTGGCAAAAAATTAAGTTTCCCCAATCTTCTCAAAACTCTGGATTCTGATAGAGGGCCATGACACTTAGACCTGAGTGCAAAAATGGAGGCTCTAGACCCTTTCAGAGCTGAGATATTGAAACTCAAAATTTTGTCCAGAAAAAAAACGACAGTGTTACCCCTTATGTTTTTTTCATTTTTTTGGCAAAAAAAATAAGTTTCCCCAATCTTCTCAAAACTCTAGATTCTGATAGAGGGCCATGACACTTAGACCTGAGTGCAAAAATGGAGGCTCTAGACCCTCCCAGAGCTGAGACATTGAAACTCAAAATTTTGTCCAGAAAAAAAATGACAGTGTTACCCCTTATGTTTTTTTCATTTTTTGGCAAAAAATTAAGTTTCCCCAATCTTATCAAAACTCTGGATTCTGATAGAGGGCCATGACACTTAGACCTGAGTGCAAAAATGGAGGCTCTAGACCCTCCCAGAGCTGAGATATTGAAACTCAAAATTTTGTCCAGAAAAAAAAAATGACAGTGTTACCCCTTATGTTTTTTTCATTTTTTGGCAAAAAATTAAGTTTCCCCAATCTTCTCAAAACTCTGGATTCTGATAGAGGGCCATGACACTTAGACCTGAGTGCAAAAATTGAGGCTCTAGACCCTCCCAGAGCTGAGATATTGAAACTCAAAATTTTGTCCAGAAAAAAAAAAAAACGACAGTGTTACCCCTTATGTTTTTTTCATTTTTTGGCAAAAAATTAAAGTTTCCCCAATCTTCTCAAAACTCTGGATTCTGATAGAGGGCCATGACACTTAGACCTGAGTGCAAAAATGGAGGCTCTAGACCCTTTCAGAGCTGAGATATTGAAACTCAAACTTTTGTCCAGAAAAAAAAAACGACAGTGTTACTCCTTATGTTTTTTTCATTTTTTTGGCAAAAAATTAAGTTTCCCCAATCTTCTCAAAACTCTGGATTCTGATAGAGGGCCATGACACTTAGACCTGAGTGCAAAAATGGAGGCTCTAGACCCTCCCAGAGCTGAGATATTGAAACTCAAAATTTTGTCCAGAAAAAAAAACGACAGTGTTACCCCTTATGTTTTTTTCATTTTTTGGCAAAAAATTAAGTTTCCCCAATCTTCTCAAAACTCTGGATTCTGATAGAGGCCCATGACACTTAGACCTGAGTGCAAAAATGGAGGTTCTAGACCCTCCCAGAGCTGAGATATTGAAACTCAAAATTTTGTCCAGAAAAAAAATGACAGTGTTACCCCTTATGTTTTTTTCATTTTTTTGGCAAAAAATTAAGTTTCCCCAATCTTATCAAAACTCTGGATTCTGATAGAGGGCCATGACACTTAGACCCGAGTGCAAAAATGGAGGCTCTAGACCCTCCCAGAGCTGAGATATTGAAACTCAAAATTTTGTCCAGAAAAAAAAATGACAGTGTTACCCCTTATGTTTTTTTTCATTTTTTGGCAAAAAATTAAGTTTCCCCAATCTTCTCAAAACTCTGGATTCTGATAGAGGGCCATGACACTTAGACCTGAGTGCAAAAATTGAGGCTCTAGACCCTCCCAGAGCTGAGATATTGAAACTCAAAATTTTGTCCAGAAAAAAAAAAAACGACAGTGTTACCCCTTATGTTTTTTTCATTTTTTGGCAAAAAATTAAGTTTCCCCAATTTTCTCAAAACTCTGGATTCTGATAGAGGGCCATGACACTTAGACCTGAGTGCAAAAATGGAGGCTCTAGACCCTTTCAGAGCTGAGATATTGAAACTCAAAATTTTGTCCAGAAAAAAAAACGACAGTGTTACCCCTTATGTTTTTTTCATTTTTTTGGCAAAAAATTAAGTTTCCCCAATCTTCTCAAAACTCTGGATTCTGATAGAGGGCCATGACACTTAGACCTGAGTGCAAAAATGGAGGCTCTAGACCCTCCCAGAGCTGAGATATTGAAACTCAAACTTTTGTCCAGAAAAAAACGACAGTGTTACCCCTTATGTTTTTTTCATTTTTTTGGCAAAAAAATAAGTTTCCCCAATCTTCTCAAAACTCTAGATTCTGATAGAGGGCCATGACACTTAGACCTGAGTGCAAAAATGGAGGCTCTAGACCCTCCCAGAGCTGAGATATTGAAACTCAAAATTTTGTCCAGAAAAAAAAATGACAGTGTTACCCCTTATGTTTTTTTCATTTTTTGGCAAAAAATTAAGTTTCCCCAATCTTCTCAAAACTCTGGATTCTGATAGAGGGCCATGACACTTAGACCTGAGTGCAAAAATGGAGGCTCTAGACCCTCCCAGAGCTGAGATATTGAAACTCAAAATTTTGTCCAGAAAAAAAAATGACAGTGTTACCCCTTATGTTTTTTTCATTTTTTGGCAAAAAATTAAGTTTCCCCAATCTTCTCAAAACTCTGGATTCTGATAGAGGGCCATGACACTTAGACCTGAGTGCAAAAATTGAGGCTCTAGACCCTCCCAGAGCTGAGATATTGAAACTCAAAATTTTGTCCAGAAAAAAAAACGACAGTGTTACCCCTTATGTTTTTTTCATTTTTTTGGCAAAAAATTAAGTTTCCCCAATCTTCTCAAAACTCTGGATTCTGATAGAGGGCCATGACACTTAGACCTGAGTGCAAAAATGGAGGCTCTAGACCCTTTCAGAGCTGAGATATTGAAACTCAAACTTTTGTCCAGAAAAAAAAACGACAGTGTTACCCCTTATGTTTTTTTCATTTTTTTGGCAAAAAATTAAGTTTCCCCAATCTTCTCAAAACTCTGGATTCTGATAGAGGGCCATGACACTTAGACCTGAGTGCAAAAATGGAGGCTCTAGACCCTCCCAGAGCTGAGATATTGAAACTCAAAATTTTGTCCAGAAAAAAAAATGACAGTGTTACCCCTTATGTTTTTTTCATTTTTTGGCAAAAAATTAAGTTTCCCCAATCTTCTCAAAACTCTGGATTCTGATAGAGGGCCATGACACTTAGACCTGAGTGCAAAAATGGAGGCTCTAGACCCTCCCAGAGCTGAGATATTGAAACTCAAAATTTTGTCCAGAAAAAAAAATGACAGTGTTACCCCTTATGTTTTTTTCATTTTTTTGGCAAAAAATTAAGTTTCCCCAATCTTCTCAAAACTCTGGATTCTGATAGAGGGCCATGACACTTAGACCTGAGTGCAAAAATTGAGGCTCTAGACCCTCCCAGAGCTGAGATATTGAAACTCAAAATTTTGTCCAGAAAAAAAAACGACAGTGTTACCCCTTATGTTTTTTTCATTTTTTGGCAAAAAATTAAGTTTCCCCAATCTTCTCAAAACTCTGGATTCTGATAGAGGGCCATGACACTTAGACCTGAGTGCAAAAATGGAGGCTCTAGACCCTTTCAGAGCTGAGATATTGAAACTCAAACTTTTGTCCAGAAAAAAAAACGACAGTGTTACCCCTTATGTTTTTTTCATTTTTTTGGCAAAAAATTAAGTTTCCCCAATCTTCTCAAAACTCTGGATTCTGATAGAGGGCCATGACACTTAGACCTGAGTGCAAAAATGGAGGCTCTAGACCCTCCCAGAGCTGAGATATTGAAACTCAAAATTTTGTCCAGAAAAAAAAAACGACAGTGTTACCCCTTATGTTTTTTTCATTTTTTGGCAAAAAATTAAGTTTCCCCAATCTTCTCAAAACTCTGGATTCTGATAGAGGCCCATGACACTTAGACCTGAGTGCAAAAATGGAGGTTCTAGACCCTCCCAGAGCTGAGATATTGAAACTCAAAATTTTGTCCAGAAAAAAAAATGACAGTGTTACCCCTTATGTTTTTTTAATTTTTTTGGCAAAAAATTAAGTTTCCCCAATCTTATCAAAACTCTGGATTCTGATAGAGGGCCATGACACTTAGACCTGAGTGCAAAAATGGAGGCTCTAGACCCTCCCAGAGCTGAGATATTGAAACTCAAAATTTTGTCCAGAAAAAAAAACGACAGTGTTACCCCTTATGTTTTTTTCATTTTTTGGCAAAAAATTAAGTTTCCCCAATCTTCTCAAAACTCTGGATTCTGATAGAGGGCCATGACACTTAGACCTGAGTGCAAAAATTGAGGCTCTAGACCCTCCCAGAGCTGAGATATTGAAACTCAAAATTTTGTCCAGAAAAAAAAACGACAGTGTTACCCCTTATGTTTTTTTCATTTTTTGGCAAAAAATTAAGTTTCCCCAATCTTCTCAAAACTCTGGATTCTGATAGAGGGCCATGACACTTAGACCTGAGTGCAAAAATGGAGGCTCTAGACCCTTTCAGAGCTGAGATATTGAAACTCAAACTTTTGTCCAGAAAAAAAAAACGACAGTGTTACCCCTTATGTTTTTTTCATTTTTTTTGGCAAAAAATTAAGTTTTCCCAATCTTCTCAAAACTCTGGATTCTGATAGAGGGCCATGACACTTAGACCTGAGTGCAAAAATGGAGGCTCTAGACCCTCCCAGAGCTGAGATATTGAAACTCAAAATTTTGTCCAGAAAAAAAAACGACAGTGTTACCCCTTATGTTTTTTTCATTTTTTGGCAAAAAATTAAGTTTCCCCAATCTTCTCAAAACTCTGGATTCTGATAGAGGGCCATGACACTTAGACCTGAGTGCAAAAATGGAGGTTCTAGACCCTCCCAGAGCTGAGATATTGAAACTCAATATTTTGTCCAGAAAAAAAAATGACAGTGTTACCCCTTATGTTTTTTTCATTTTTTGGCAAAAAATTAAGTTTCCCCAATCTTCTCAAAACTCTGGATTCTGATAGAGGGCCATGACACTTAGACCTGAGTGCAAAAATGGAGGCTCTAGACCCTTTCAGAGCTGAGATATTGAAACTCAAAATTTTGTCCAGAAAAAAAAACGACAGTGTTACCCCTTATGTTTTTTTCATTTTTTGGCAAAAAATTAAGTTTCCCCAATCTTCTCAAAACTCTGGATTCTGATAGAGGCCCATGACACTTAGACCTGAGTGCAAAAATGGAGGTTCTAGACCCTCCCAGAGCTGAGATATTGAAACTCAAAATTTTGTCCAGAAAAAAAAAATGACAGTGTTACCCCTTATGTTTTTTTCATTTTTTGGCAAAAAATTAAGTTTCCCCAATCTTCTCAAAACTCTGGATTCTGATAGAGGGCCATGACACTTAGACCTGAGTGCAAAAATGGAGGCTCTAGACCCTCCCAGAGCTGAGATATTGAAACTCAAAATTTTGTCCAGAAAAAAAAAACGACAGTGTTACCCCTTATGTTTTTTTCATTTTTTGGCAAAAAATTAAGTTTCCCCAATCTTCTCAAAACTCTGGATTCTGATAGAGGGCCATGACACTTAGACCTGAGTGCAAAAATGGAGGTTCTAGACCCTCCCAGAGCTGAGATATTGAAACTCAAAATTTTGTCCAGAAAAAAAAAATGACAGTGTTACCCCTTATGTTTTTTTCATTTTTTGGCAAAAAATTAAGTTTCCCCAATCTTATCAAAACTCTGGATTCTGATAGAGGGCCATGACACTTAGACCTGAGTGCAAAAATGGAGGCTCTAGACCCTCCCAGAGCTGAGATATTGAAACTCAAAATTTTGTCCAGAAAAAAAAAAACGACAGTGTTACCCCTTATGTTTTTTTCATTTTTTTGGCAAAAAATTAAGTTTCCCCAATCTTCTCAAAACTCTGGATTCTGATAGAGGGCCATGACACTTAGACCTGAGTGCAAAAATGGAGGCTCTATACCCTCCCAGAGCTGAGATATTGAAACTCAAAATTTTGTCCAGAAAAAAAAAACGACAGTGTTACCCCTTATGTTTTTTACATTTTTTGGCAAAAAATTAAGTTTCCCCAATCTTCTCAAAACTCTGGATTCTGATAGAGGGCCATGACACTTAGACCTGAGTGCAAAAATGGAGGCTCTAGACCCAGCTGAGATATTGAAACTCAAAATTTTGTCCAGAAAAAAAAAACGACAGTGTTACCCCTTATGTTTTTTTCATTTTTTGGCAAAAAATTAAGTTTCCCCAATCTTCTCAAAACTCTGGATTCTGATAGAGGGCCATGACACTTAGACCTGAGTGCAAAAATGGAGGCTCTAGACCCTCCCAGAGCTGAGATATTGAAACTCAAAATTTTGTCCAGAAAAAAAAACGACAGTGTTACTCCTTATGTTTTTTTCATTTTTTTGGCAAAAAATTAAGTTTCCCCAATCTTCTCAAAACTCTGGATTCTGATAGAGGGCCATGACACTTAGACCTGAGTGTAAAAATGGAGGCTCTAGACCCTCCCAGAGCTGAGATATTGAAACTCAAAATTTTGTCCAGAAAAAAAACCCGACAGTGTTACCCCTTATGTTTTTTTCATTTTTTGGCAAAAAATTAAGTTTCCCCAATCTTCTCAAAACTCTGGATTCTGATAGAGGGCCACGACACTTAGACCTGAGTGCAAAAATGGAGGTTCTAGACCCTCCCAGAGCTGAGATATTGAAACTCAAAATTTTGTCCAGAAAAAAAAAATGACAGTGTTACCCCTTATGTTTTTTTCATTTTTTGGCAAAAAATTAAGTTTCCCCAATCTTCTCAAAACTCTGGATTCTGATAGAGGGCCATGACACTTAGACCTGAGTGCAAAAATGGAGGCTCTAAACCCTTTCAGAGCTGAGATATTGAAACTCAAACTTTTGTCCAGAAAAAAAAACGACAGTGTTACCCCTTATGTTTTTTTCATTTTTTGGCAAAAAATTAAGTTTCCCCAATCTTCTCAAAACTCTGGATTCTGATAGAGGCCCATGACACTTAGACCTGAGTGCAAAAATGGAGGTTCTAGACCCTCCCAGAGCTGAGATATTGAAACTCAAAATTTTGTCCAGAAAAAAAAAAATGACAGTGTTACCCCTTATGTTTTTTTCATTTTTTGGCAAAAAATTAAGTTTCCCCAATCTTATCAAAACTCTGGATTCTGATAGAGGGCCATGACACTTAGACCTGAGTGCAAAAATGGAGGCTCTAGACCCTCCCAGAGCTGAGATATTGAAACTCAAAATTTTGTCCAGAAAAAAAAATGACAGTGTTACCCCTTATGTTTTTTTCATTTTTTGGCAAAAAATTAAGTTTCCCCAATCTTCTCAAAACTCTGGATTCTGATAGAGGGCCATGACACTTAGACCTGAGTGCAAAAATGGAGGCTCTAGACCCTCCCAGAGCTGAGATATTGAAACTCAAAATTTTGTCCAGAAAAAAAACGACAGTGTTACCCCTTATGTTTTTTTCATTTTTTGGCAAAAAATTAAGTTTCCCCAATCTTCTCAAAACTCTGGATTCTGATAGAGGGCCATGACACTTAGACCTGAGTGCAAAAATGGAGGTTCTAGACCCTCCCAGAGCTGAGATATTGAAACTCAAAATTTTGTCCAGAAAAAAAATGACAGTGTTACCCCTTATGTTTTTTTCATTTTTTTGGCAAAAAATTAAGTTTCCCCAATCTTCTCAAAACTCTGGATTCTGATAGAGGGCCATGACACTTAGACCTGAGTGCAAAAATTGAGGCTCTAGACCCTCCCAGAGCTGAGATATTGAAACTCAAAATTTTGTCCAGAAAAAAAAACGACAGTGTTACCCCTTATGTTTTTTTCATTTTTTGGCAAAAAATTAAGTTTCCCCAATCTTCTCAAAACTCTGGATTCTGATAGAGGGCCATGACACTTAGACCTGAGTGCAAAAATGGAGGCTCTAGACCCTTTCAGAGCTGAGATATTGAAACTCAAACTTTTGTCCAGAAAAAAAACGACAGTGTTACCCCTTATCTTTTTTTCATTTTTTTGGCAAAAAATTAAGTTTCCCCAATCTTCTCAAAACTCTGGATTCTGATAGAGGGCCATGACACTTAGACCTGAGTGCAAAAATGGAGGCTCTAGACCCTCCCAGAGCTGAGATATTGAAACTCAAAATTTTGTCCAGAAAAAAAAAACGACAGTGTTACCCCTTATGTTTTTTTCATTTTTTGGCAAAAAATTAAGTTTCCCCAATCTTCTCAAAACTCTGGATTCTGATAGAGGGCCATGACACTTAGACCTGAGTGCAAAAATGGAGGCTCTAGACCCTCCCAGAGCTGGGATATTGAAACTCAAAATTTTGTCCAGAAAAAAAAAACGACAGTGTTACCCCCTTATGTTTTTTTCATTTTTTGGCAAAAAATTAAGTTTCCCCAATCTTCTCAAAACTCTGGATTCTGATAGAGGGCCATGACACTTAGACCTGAGTGCAAAAATGGAGGCTCTAGACCCTTTCAGAGCTGAGATATTGAAACTCAAACTTTTGTCCAGAAAAAAAAACGACAGTGTTACCCCTTATGTTTTTTTCATTTTTTTGGCAAAAAATTAAGTTTCCCCAATCTTCTCAAAACTCTGGATTCTGATAGAGGGCCATGACACTTAGACCTGAGTGCAAAAATGGAGGCTCTAGACCCTCCCAGAGCTGAGATATTGAAACTCAAAATTTTGTCCAGAAAAAAAAACGACAGTGTTACCCCTTATGTTTTTTTCATTTTTTGGCAAAAAATTAAGTTTCCCCAATCTTCTCAAAACTCTGGATTCTGATAGAGGGCCATGACACTTAGACCTGAGTGCAAAAATTGAGGCTCTAGACCCTCCCAGAGCTGAGATATTGAAACTCAAAATTTTGTCCAGAAAAAAAAAACGACAGTGTTACCCCTTATGTTTTTTTTCATTTTTTGGCAAAAAATTAAGTTTCCCCAATCTTCTCAAAACTCTGGATTCTGATAGAGGGCCATGACACTTAGACCTGAGTGCAAAAATGGAGGCTCTAGACCCTTTCAGAGCTGAGATATTGAAACTCAAACTTTTGTCCAGAAAAAAAAACGACAGTGTTACCCCTTATGTTTTTTTCATTTTTTTTGGCAAAAAATTAAGTTTTCCCAATCTTCTCAAAACTCTGGATTCTGATAGAGGGCCATGACACTTAGACCTGAGTGCAAAAATGGAGGCTCTAGACCCTCCCAGAGCTGAGATATTGAAACTCAAAATTTTGTCCAGAAAAAAAAACGACAGTGTTACCCCTTATGTTTTTTTCATTTTTTGGCAAAAAATTAAGTTTCCCCAATCTTCTCAAAACTCTGGATTCTGATAGAGGGCCATGACACTTAGACCTGAGTGCAAAAATGGAGGTTCTAGACCCTCCCAGAGCTGAGATATTGAAACTCAATATTTTGTCCAGAAAAAAAAAATGACAGTGTTACCCCTTATGTTTTTTTCATTTTTTGGCAAAAAATTAAGTTTCCCCAATCTTCTCAAAACTCTGGATTCTGATAGAGGGCCATGACACTTAGACCTGAGTGCAAAAATGGAGGCTCTAGACCCTTTCAGAGCTGAGATATTGAAACTCAAAATTTTGTCCAGAAAAAAAAACGACAGTGTTACCCCTTATGTTTTTTTCATTTTTTGGCAAAAAATTAAGTTTCCCCAATCTTCTCAAAACTCTGGATTCTGATAGAGGCCCATGACACTTAGACCTGAGTGCAAAAATGGAGGTTCTAGACCCTCCCAGAGCTGAGATATTGAAACTCAAAATTTTGTCCAGAAAAAAAAAATGACAGTGTTACCCCTTATGTTTTTTTCATTTTTTGGCAAAAAATTAAGTTTCCCCAATCTTCTCAAAACTCTGGATTCTGATAGAGGGCCATGACACTTAGACCTGAGTGCAAAAATGGAGGCTCTAGACCCTCCCAGAGCTGAGATATTGAAACTCAAAATTTTGTCCAGAAAAAAAAAATGACAGTGTTACCCCTTATGTTTTTTTCATTTTTTGGCAAAAAATTAAGTTTCCCCAATCTTCTCAAAACTCTGGATTCTGATAGAGGGCCATGACACTTAGACCTGAGTGCAAAAATTGAGGCTCTAGACCCTCCCAGAGCTGAGATATTGAAACTCAAAATTTTGTCCAGAAAAAAAAAAAAACGACAGTGTTACCCCTTATGTTTTTTTCATTTTTTGGCAAAAAATTAAAGTTTCCCCAATCTTCTCAAAACTCTGGATTCTGATAGAGGGCCATGACACTTAGACCTGAGTGCAAAAATGGAGGCTCTAGACCCTTTCAGAGCTGAGATATTGAAACTCAAACTTTTGTCCAGAAAAAAAAAACGACAGTGTTACTCCTTATGTTTTTTTCATTTTTTTGGCAAAAAATTAAGTTTCCCCAATCTTCTCAAAACTCTGGATTCTGATAGAGGGCCATGACACTTAGACCTGAGTGCAAAAATGGAGGCTCTAGACCCTCCCAGAGCTGAGATATTGAAACTCAAAATTTTGTCCAGAAAAAAAAACGACAGTGTTACCCCTTATGTTTTTTTCATTTTTTGGCAAAAAATTAAGTTTCCCCAATCTTCTCAAAACTCTGGATTCTGATAGAGGCCCATGACACTTAGACCTGAGTGCAAAAATGGAGGTTCTAGACCCTCCCAGAGCTGAGATATTGAAACTCAAAATTTTGTCCAGAAAAAAAATGACAGTGTTACCCCTTATGTTTTTTTCATTTTTTTGGCAAAAAATTAAGTTTCCCCAATCTTATCAAAACTCTGGATTCTGATAGAGGGCCATGACACTTAGACCCGAGTGCAAAAATGGAGGCTCTAGACCCTCCCAGAGCTGAGATATTGAAACTCAAAATTTTGTCCAGAAAAAAAATGACAGTGTTACCCCTTATGTTTTTTTTCATTTTTTGGCAAAAAATTAAGTTTCCCCAATCTTCTCAAAACTCTGGATTCTGATAGAGGGCCATGACACTTAGACCTGAGTGCAAAAATTGAGGCTCTAGACCCTCCCAGAGCTGAGATATTGAAACTCAAAATTTTGTCCAGAAAAAAAAAAAAACGACAGTGTTACCCCTTATGTTTTTTTCATTTTTTGGCAAAAAATTAAGTTTCCCCAATTTTCTCAAAACTCTGGATTCTGATAGAGGGCCATGACACTTAGACCTGAGTGCAAAAATTGAGGCTCTAGACCCTCCCAGAGCTGAGATATTGAAACTCAAAATTTTGTCCAGAAAAAAAAACGACAGTGTTACCCCTTATGTTTTTTTCATTTTTTTGGCAAAAAATTAAGTTTCCCCAATCTTCTCAAAACTCTGGATTCTGATAGAGGGCCATGACACTTAGACCTGAGTGCAAAAATGGAGGCTCTAGACCCTTTCAGAGCTGAGATATTGAAACTCAAACTTTTGTCCAGAAAAAAAAACGACAGTGTTACCCCTTATGTTTTTTTCATTTTTTTGGCAAAAAATTAAGTTTCCCCAATCTTCTCAAAACTCTGGATTCTGATAGAGGGCCATGACACTTAGACCTGAGTGCAAAAATGGAGGCTCTAGACCCTCCCAGAGCTGAGATATTGAAACTCAAAATTTTGTCCAGAAAAAAAAATGACAGTGTTACCCCTTATGTTTTTTTCATTTTTTGGCAAAAAATTAAGTTTCCCCAATCTTCTCAAAACTCTGGATTCTGATAGAGGGCCATGACACTTAGACCTGAGTGCAAAAATGGAGGCTCTAGACCCTCCCAGAGCTGAGATATTGAAACTCAAAATTTTGTCCAGAAAAAAAAATGACAGTGTTACCCCTTATGTTTTTTTCATTTTTTTGGCAAAAAATTAAGTTTCCCCAATCTTCTCAAAACTCTGGATTCTGATAGAGGGCCATGACACTTAGACCTGAGTGCAAAAATTGAGGCTCTAGACCCTCCCAGAGCTGAGATATTGAAACTCAAAATTTTGTCCAGAAAAAAAAACGACAGTGTTACCCCTTATGTTTTTTTCATTTTTTGGCAAAAAATTAAGTTTCCCCAATCTTCTCAAAACTCTGGATTCTGATAGAGGGCCATGACACTTAGACCTGAGTGCAAAAATGGAGGCTCTAGACCCTTTCAGAGCTGAGATATTGAAACTCAAACTTTTGTCCAGAAAAAAAAACGACAGTGTTACCCCTTATGTTTTTTTCATTTTTTTGGCAAAAAATTAAGTTTCCCCAATCTTCTCAAAACTCTGGATTCTGATAGAGGGCCATGACACTTAGACCTGAGTGCAAAAATGGAGGCTCTAGACCCTCCCAGAGCTGAGATATTGAAACTCAAAATTTTGTCCAGAAAAAAAAACGACAGTGTTACCCCTTATGTTTTTTTCATTTTTTGGCAAAAAATTAAGTTTCCCCAATCTTCTCAAAACTCTGGATTCTGATAGAGGCCCATGACACTTAGACCTGAGTGCAAAAATGGAGGTTCTAGACCCTCCCAGAGCTGAGATATTGAAACTCAAAATTTTGTCCAGAAAAAAAAATGACAGTGTTACCCCTTATGTTTTTTTAATTTTTTTGGCAAAAAATTAAGTTTCCCCAATCTTATCAAAACTCTGGATTCTGATAGAGGGCCATGACACTTAGACCTGAGTGCAAAAATGGAGGCTCTAGACCCTCCCAGAGCTGAGATATTGAAACTCAAAATTTTGTCCAGAAAAAAAAACGACAGTGTTACCCCTTATGTTTTTTTCATTTTTTGGCAAAAAATTAAGTTTCCCCAATCTTCTCAAAACTCTGGATTCTGATAGAGGGCCATGACACTTAGACCTGAGTGCAAAAATTGAGGCTCTAGACCCTCCCAGAGCTGAGATATTGAAACTCAAAATTTTGTCCAGAAAAAAAAACGACAGTGTTACCCCTTATGTTTTTTTCATTTTTTGGCAAAAAATTAAGTTTCCCCAATCTTCTCAAAACTCTGGATTCTGATAGAGGGCCATGACACTTAGACCTGAGTGCAAAAATGGAGGCTCTAGACCCTTTCAGAGCTGAGATATTGAAACTCAAACTTTTGTCCAGAAAAAAAAAAACGACAGTGTTACCCCTTATGTTTTTTTCATTTTTTTTGGCAAAAAATTAAGTTTTCCCAATCTTCTCAAAACTCTGGATTCTGATAGAGGGCCATGACACTTAGACCTGAGTGCAAAAATGGAGACTCTAGACCCTCCCAGAGCTGAGATATTGAAACTCAAAATTTTGTCCAGAAAAAAAAACGACAGTGTTACCCCTTATGTTTTTTTCATTTTTTGGCAAAAAATTAAGTTTCCCCAATCTTCTCAAAACTCTGGATTCTGATAGAGGGCCATGACACTTAGACCTGAGTGCAAAAATGGAGGTTCTAGACCCTCCCAGAGCTGAGATATTGAAACTCAATATTTTGTCCAGAAAAAAAAAATGACAGTGTTACCCCTTATGTTTTTTTCATTTTTTGGCAAAAAATTAAGTTTCCCCAATCTTCTCAAAACTCTGGATTCTGATAGAGGGCCATGACACTTAGACCTGAGTGCAAAAATGGAGGCTCTAGACCCTTTCAGAGCTGAGATATTGAAACTCAAAATTTTGTCCAGAAAAAAAAACGACAGTGTTACCCCTTATGTTTTTTTCATTTTTTGGCAAAAAATTAAGTTTCCCCAATCTTCTCAAAACTCTGGATTCTGATAGAGGCCCATGACACTTAGACCTGAGTGCAAAAATGGAGGTTCTAGACCCTCCCAGAGCTGAGATATTGAAACTCAAAATTTTGTCCAGAAAAAAAAATGACAGTGTTACCCCTTATGTTTTTTTCATTTTTTGGCAAAAAATTAAGTTTCCCCAATCTTCTCAAAACTCTGGATTCTGATAGAGGGCCATGACACTTAGACCTGAGTGCAAAAATGGAGGCTCTAGACCCTCCCAGAGCTGAGATATTGAAACTCAAAATTTTGTCCAGAAAAAAAAAACGACAGTGTTACCCCTTATGTTTTTTTCATTTTTTGGCAAAAAATTAAGTTTCCCCAATCTTCTCAAAACTCTGGATTCTGATAGAGGGCCATGACACTTAGACCTGAGTGCAAAAATGGAGGTTCTAGACCCTCCCAGAGCTGAGATATTGAAACTCAAAATTTTGTCCAGAAAAAAAAAATGACAGTGTTACCCCTTATGTTTTTTTCATTTTTTGGCAAAAAATTAAGTTTCCCCAATCTTATCAAAACTCTGGATTCTGATAGAGGGCCATGACACTTAGACCTGAGTGCAAAAATGGAGGCTCTAGACCCTCCCAGAGCTAAGATATTGAAACTCAAAATTTTGTCCAGAAAAAAAAAAACGACAGTGTTACCCCTTATGTTTTTTTCATTTTTTTGGCAAAAAATTAAGTTTCCCCAATCTTCTCAAAACTCTGGATTCTGATAGAGGGCCATGACACTTAGACCTGAGTGCAAAAATGGAGGCTCTATACCCTCCCAGAGCTGAGATATTGAAACTCAAAATTTTGTCCAGAAAAAAAAAACGACAGTGTTACCCCTTATGTTTTTTACATTTTTTGGCAAAAAATTAAGTTTCCCCAATCTTCTCAAAACTCTGGATTCTGATAGAGGGCCATGACACTTAGACCTGAGTGCAAAAATGGAGGCTCTAGACCCAGCTGAGATATTGAAACTCAAAATTTTGTCCAGAAAAAAAAAAACGACAGTGTTACCCCTTATGTTTTTTTCATTTTTTGGCAAAAAATTAAGTTTCCCCAATCTTCTCAAAACTCTGGATTCTGATAGAGGGCCATGACACTTAGACCTGAGTGCAAAAATGGAGGCTCTAGACCCTCCCAGAGCTGAGATATTGAAACTCAAAATTTTGTCCAGAAAAAAAAACGACAGTGTTACTCCTTATGTTTTTTTCATTTTTTTGGCAAAAAATTAAGTTTCCCCAATCTTCTCAAAACTCTGGATTCTGATAGAGGGCCATGACACTTAGACCTGAGTGTAAAAATGGAGGCTCTAGACCCTCCCAGAGCTGAGATATTGAAACTCAAAATTTTGTCCAGAAAAAAAACCCGACAGTGTTACCCCTTATGTTTTTTTCATTTTTTGGCAAAAAATTAAGTTTCCCCAATCTTCTCAAAACTCTGGATTCTGATAGAGGGCCATGACACTTAGACCTGAGTGCAAAAATGGAGGTTCTAGACCCTCCCAGAGCTGAGATATTGAAACTCAAAATTTTGTCCAGAAAAAAAAAATGACAGTGTTACCCCTTATGTTTTTTTCATTTTTTGGCAAAAAATTAAGTTTCCCCAATCTTCTCAAAACTCTGGATTCTGATAGAGGGCCATGACACTTAGACCTGAGTGCAAAAATGGAGGCTCTAAACCCTTTCAGAGCTGAGATATTGAAACTCAAACTTTTGTCCAGAAAAAAAAACGACAGTGTTACCCCTTATGTTTTTTTCATTTTTTGGCAAAAAATTAAGTTTCCCCAATCTTCTCAAAACTCTGGATTCTGATAGAGGGCCATGACACTTAGACCTGAGTGCAAAAATTGAGGCTCTAGACCCTCCCAGAGCTGAGATATTGAAACTCAAAATTTTGTCCAGAAAAAAAAACGACAGTGTTACCCCTTATGTTTTTTTCATTTTTTGGCAAAAAATTAAGTTTCCCCAATCTTCTCAAAACTCTGGATTCTGATAGAGGGCCATGACACTTAGACCTGAGTGCAAAAATGGAGGCTCTAGACCCTTTCAGAGCTGAGATATTGAAACTCAAACTTTTGTCCAGAAAAAAAAACGACAGTGTTACCCCTTATGTTTTTTTCATTTTTTTGGCAAAAAATTAAGTTTCCCCAATCTTCTCAAAACTCTGGATTCTGATAGAGGGCCATGACACTTAGACCTGAGTGCAAAAATGGAGGCTCTAGACCCTCCCAGAGCTGAGATATTGAAACTCAAAATTTTGTCCAGAAAAAAAAACGACAGTGTTACCCCTTATGTTTTTTTCATTTTTTGGCAAAAAATTAAGTTTCCCCAATCTTCTCAAAACTCTGGATTCTGATAGAGGCCCATGACACTTAGACCTGAGTGCAAAAATGGAGGTTCTAGACCCTCCCAGAGCTGAGATATTGAAACTCAAAATTTTGTCCAGAAAAAAAAATGACAGTGTTACCCCTTATGTTTTTTTAATTTTTTTGGCAAAAAATTAAGTTTCCCCAATCTTATCAAAACTCTGGATTCTGATAGAGGGCCATGACACTTAGACCTGAGTGCAAAAATGGAGGCTCTAGACCCTCCCAGAGCTGAGATATTGAAACTCAAAATTTTGTCCAGAAAAAAAAACGACAGTGTTACCCCTTATGTTTTTTTCATTTTTTGGCAAAAAATTAAGTTTCCCCAATCTTCTCAAAACTCTGGATTCTGATAGAGGGCCATGACACTTAGACCTGAGTGCAAAAATTGAGGCTCTAGACCCTCCCAGAGCTGAGATATTGAAACTCAAAATTTTGTCCAGAAAAAAAAACGACAGTGTTACCCCTTATGTTTTTTTCATTTTTTGGCAAAAAATTAAGTTTCCCCAATCTTCTCAAAACTCTGGATTCTGATAGAGGGCCATGACACTTAGACCTGAGTGCAAAAATGGAGGCTCTAGACCCTTTCAGAGCTGAGATATTGAAACTCAAACTTTTGTCCAGAAAAAAAAAAACGACAGTGTTACCCCTTATGTTTTTTTCATTTTTTTTGGCAAAAAATTAAGTTTTCCCAATCTTCTCAAAACTCTGGATTCTGATAGAGGGCCATGACACTTAGACCTGAGTGCAAAAATGGAGACTCTAGACCCTCCCAGAGCTGAGATATTGAAACTCAAAATTTTGTCCAGAAAAAAAAACGACAGTGTTACCCCTTATGTTTTTTTCATTTTTTGGCAAAAAATTAAGTTTCCCCAATCTTCTCAAAACTCTGGATTCTGATAGAGGGCCATGACACTTAGACCTGAGTGCAAAAATGGAGGTTCTAGACCCTCCCAGAGCTGAGATATTGAAACTCAATATTTTGTCCAGAAAAAAAAAATGACAGTGTTACCCCTTATGTTTTTTTCATTTTTTGGCAAAAAATTAAGTTTCCCCAATCTTCTCAAAACTCTGGATTCTGATAGAGGGCCATGACACTTAGACCTGAGTGCAAAAATGGAGGCTCTAGACCCTTTCAGAGCTGAGATATTGAAACTCAAAATTTTGTCCAGAAAAAAAAACGACAGTGTTACCCCTTATGTTTTTTTCATTTTTTGGCAAAAAATTAAGTTTCCCCAATCTTCTCAAAACTCTGGATTCTGATAGAGGCCCATGACACTTAGACCTGAGTGCAAAAATGGAGGTTCTAGACCCTCCCAGAGCTGAGATATTGAAACTCAAAATTTTGTCCAGAAAAAAAAATGACAGTGTTACCCCTTATGTTTTTTTCATTTTTTGGCAAAAAATTAAGTTTCCCCAATCTTCTCAAAACTCTGGATTCTGATAGAGGGCCATGACACTTAGACCTGAGTGCAAAAATGGAGGCTCTAGACCCTCCCAGAGCTGAGATATTGAAACTCAAAATTTTGTCCAGAAAAAAAAAACGACAGTGTTACCCCTTATGTTTTTTTCATTTTTTGGCAAAAAATTAAGTTTCCCCAATCTTCTCAAAACTCTGGATTCTGATAGAGGGCCATGACACTTAGACCTGAGTGCAAAAATGGAGGTTCTAGACCCTCCCAGAGCTGAGATATTGAAACTCAAAATTTTGTCCAGAAAAAAAAAATGACAGTGTTACCCCTTATGTTTTTTTCATTTTTTGGCAAAAAATTAAGTTTCCCCAATCTTATCAAAACTCTGGATTCTGATAGAGGGCCATGACACTTAGACCTGAGTGCAAAAATGGAGGCTCTAGACCCTCCCAGAGCTAAGATATTGAAACTCAAAATTTTGTCCAGAAAAAAAAAAACGACAGTGTTACCCCTTATGTTTTTTTCATTTTTTTGGCAAAAAATTAAGTTTCCCCAATCTTCTCAAAACTCTGGATTCTGATAGAGGGCCATGACACTTAGACCTGAGTGCAAAAATGGAGGCTCTATACCCTCCCAGAGCTGAGATATTGAAACTCAAAATTTTGTCCAGAAAAAAAAAACGACAGTGTTACCCCTTATGTTTTTTACATTTTTTGGCAAAAAATTAAGTTTCCCCAATCTTCTCAAAACTCTGGATTCTGATAGAGGGCCATGACACTTAGACCTGAGTGCAAAAATGGAGGCTCTAGACCCAGCTGAGATATTGAAACTCAAAATTTTGTCCAGAAAAAAAAAAACGACAGTGTTACCCCTTATGTTTTTTTCATTTTTTGGCAAAAAATTAAGTTTCCCCAATCTTCTCAAAACTCTGGATTCTGATAGAGGGCCATGACACTTAGACCTGAGTGCAAAAATGGAGGCTCTAGACCCTCCCAGAGCTGAGATATTGAAACTCAAAATTTTGTCCAGAAAAAAAAACGACAGTGTTACTCCTTATGTTTTTTTCATTTTTTTGGCAAAAAATTAAGTTTCCCCAATCTTCTCAAAACTCTGGATTCTGATAGAGGGCCATGACACTTAGACCTGAGTGTAAAAATGGAGGCTCTAGACCCTCCCAGAGCTGAGATATTGAAACTCAAAATTTTGTCCAGAAAAAAAACCCGACAGTGTTACCCCTTATGTTTTTTTCATTTTTTGGCAAAAAATTAAGTTTCCCCAATCTTCTCAAAACTCTGGATTCTGATAGAGGGCCATGACACTTAGACCTGAGTGCAAAAATGGAGGTTCTAGACCCTCCCAGAGCTGAGATATTGAAACTCAAAATTTTGTCCAGAAAAAAAAAATGACAGTGTTACCCCTTATGTTTTTTTCATTTTTTGGCAAAAAATTAAGTTTCCCCAATCTTCTCAAAACTCTGGATTCTGATAGAGGGCCATGACACTTAGACCTGAGTGCAAAAATGGAGGCTCTAAACCCTTTCAGAGCTGAGATATTGAAACTCAAACTTTTGTCCAGAAAAAAAAACGACAGTGTTACCCCTTATGTTTTTTTCATTTTTTGGCAAAAAATTAAGTTTCCCCAATCTTCTCAAAACTCTGGATTCTGATAGAGGCCCATGACACTTAGACCTGAGTGCAAAAATGGAGGTTCTAGACCCTCCCAGAGCTGAGATATTGAAACTCAAAATTTTGTCCAGAAAAAAAAAAATGACAGTGTTACCCCTTATGTTTTTTTCATTTTTTGGCAAAAAATTAAGTTTCCCCAATCTTATCAAAACTCTGGATTCTGATAGAGGGCCATGACACTTAGACCTGAGTGCAAAAATGGAGGCTCTAGACCCTCCCAGAGCTGAGATATTGAAACTCAAAATTTTGTCCAGAAAAAAAAATGACAGTGTTACCCCTTATGTTTTTTTCATTTTTTGGCAAAAAATTAAGTTTCCCCAATCTTCTCAAAACTCTGGATTCTGATAGAGGGCCATGACACTTAGACCTGAGTGCAAAAATGGAGGCTCTAGACCCTCCCAGAGCTGAGATATTGAAACTCAAAATTTTGTCCAGAAAAAAAAACGACAGTGTTACCCCTTATGTTTTTTTCATTTTTTGGCAAAAAATTAAGTTTCCCCAATCTTCTCAAAACTCTGGATTCTGATAGAGGGCCATGACACTTAGACCTGAGTGCAAAAATGGAGGTTCTAGACCCTCCCAGAGCTGAGATATTGAAACTCAAAATTTTGTCCAGAAAAAAAATGACAGTGTTACCCCTTATGTTTTTTTCATTTTTTTGGCAAAAAATTAAGTTTCCCCAATCTTCTCAAAACTCTGGATTCTGATAGAGGGCCATGACACTTAGACCTGAGTGCAAAAATTGAGGCTCTAGACCCTCCCAGAGCTGAGATATTGAAACTCAAAATTTTGTCCAGAAAAAAAAACGACAGTGTTACCCCTTATGTTTTTTTCATTTTTTGGCAAAAAATTAAGTTTCCCCAATCTTCTCAAAACTCTGGATTCTGATAGAGGGCCATGACACTTAGACCTGAGTGCAAAAATGGAGGCTCTAGACCCTTTCAGAGCTGAGATATTGAAACTCAAACTTTTGTCCAGAAAAAAAACGACAGTGTTACCCCTTATCTTTTTTTCATTTTTTTGGCAAAAAATTAAGTTTCCCCAATCTTCTCAAAACTCTGGATTCTGATAGAGGGCCATGACACTTAGACCTGAGTGCAAAAATGGAGGCTCTAGACCCTCCCAGAGCTGAGATATTGAAACTCAAAATTTTGTCCAGAAAAAAAAAACGACAGTGTTACCCCTTATGTTTTTTTCATTTTTTGGCAAAAAATTAAGTTTCCCCAATCTTCTCAAAACTCTGGATTCTGATAGAGGGCCATGACACTTAGACCTGAGTGCAAAAATGGAGGCTCTAGACCCTCCCAGAGCTGGGATATTGAAACTCAAAATTTTGTCCAGAAAAAAAAAACGACAGTGTTACCCCCTTATGTTTTTTTCATTTTTTGGCAAAAAATTAAGTTTCCCCAATCTTCTCAAAACTCTGGATTCTGATAGAGGGCCATGACACTTAGACCTGAGTGCAAAAATGGAGGCTCTAGACCCTTTCAGAGCTGAGATATTGAAACTCAAACTTTTGTCCAGAAAAAAAAACGACAGTGTTACCCCTTATGTTTTTTTCATTTTTTTGGCAAAAAATTAAGTTTCCCCAATCTTCTCAAAACTCTGGATTCTGATAGAGGGCCATGACACTTAGACCTGAGTGCAAAAATGGAGGCTCTAGACCCTCCCAGAGCTGAGATATTGAAACTCAAAATTTTGTCCAGAAAAAAAAACGACAGTGTTACCCCTTATGTTTTTTTCATTTTTTGGCAAAAAATTAAGTTTCCCCAATCTTCTCAAAACTCTGGATTCTGATAGAGGGCCATGACACTTAGACCTGAGTGCAAAAATGGAGGCTCTAGACCCTTTCAGAGCTGAGATATTGAAACTCAAAATTTTGTCCAGAAAAAAAAACGACAGTGTTACCCCTTATGTTTTTTTCATTTTTTTGGCAAAAAATTAAGTTTCCCCAATCTTCTCAAAACTCTGGATTCTGATAGAGGGCCATGACACTTAGACCTGAGTGCAAAAATGGAGGCTCTAGACCCTCCCAGAGCTGAGATATTGAAACTCAAAATTTTGTCCAGAAAAAAAAACGACAGTGTTACCCCTTATGTTTTTTTTCATTTTTTGGCAAAAAATTAAGTTTCCCCAATCTTCTCAAAACTCTGGATTCTGATAGAGGGCCATGACACTTAGACCTGAGTGCAAAAATTGAGGCTCTAGACCCTCCCAGAGCTGAGATATTGAAACTCAAAATTTTGTCCAGAAAAAAAAACGACAGTGTTACCCCTTATGTTTTTTTTCATTTTTTGGCAAAAAATTAAAGTTTCCCCAATCTTCTCAAAACTCTGGATTCTGATAGAGGGCCATGACACTTAGACCTGAGTGCAAAAATGGAGGCTCTAGACCCTTTCAGAGCTGAGATATTGAAACTCAAACTTTTGTCCAGAAAAAAAAAACGACAGTGTTACCCCTTATGTTTTTTTCATTTTTTTGGCAAAAAATTAAGTTTCCCCAATCTTCTCAAAACTCTGGATTCTGATAGAGGGCCATGACACTTAGACCTGAGTGCAAAAATGGAGGTTCTAGACCCTCCCAGAGCTGAGATATTGAAACTCAAAATTTTGTCCAGAAAAAAAATGACAGTGTTACCCCTTATGTTTTTTTCATTTTTTTGGCAAAAAATTAAGTTTCCCCAATCTTATCAAAACTCTGGATTCTGATAGAGGGCCATGACACTTAGACCTGAGTGCAAAAATGGAGGCTCTAGACCCTCCCAGAGCTGAGATATTGAAACTCAAAATTTTGTCCAGAAAAAAAAATGACAGTGTTACCCCTTATGTTTTTTTCATTTTTTGGCAAAAAATTAAGTTCCCCCAATCTTCTCAAAACTCTGGATTCTGATAGAGGGCCATGACACTTAGACCTGAGTGCAAAAATGGAGGCTCTAGACCCTTTCAGAGCTGAGATATTGAAACTCAAAATTTTGTCCAGAAAAAAAAAACGACAGTGTTACCCCTTATGTTTTTTTCATTTTTTGGCAAAAAATTAAGTTTCCCCAATCTTCTCAAAACTCTGGATTCTGATAGAGGCCCATGACACTTAGACCTGAGTGCAAAAATGGAGGTTCTAGACCCTCCCAGAGCTGAGATATTGAAACTCAAAATTTTGTCCAGAAAAAAAAATGACAGTGTTACCCCTTATGTTTTTTTCATTTTTTTGGCAAAAAATTAAGTTTCCCCAATCTTATCAAAACTCTGGATTCTGATAGAGGGCCATGACACTTAGACCTGAGTGCAAAAATGGAGGCTCTAGACCCTCCCAGAGCTGAGATATTGAAACTCAAAATTTTGTCCAGAAAAAAAATGACAGTGTTACCCCTTATGTTTTTTTCATTTTTTGGCAAAAAATTAAGTTTCCCCAATCTTCTCAAAACTCTGGATTCTGATAGAGGGCCATGACACTTAGACCTGAGTGCAAAAATGGAGGCTCTAGACCCTCCCAGAGCTGAGATATTGAAACTCAAAATGTTGTCCAGAAAAGAAAAAACGACAGTGTTACCCCTTATGTTTTTTTTACTTTTTGGCAAAAAAATTAAGTTTCCCCAATCTTCTCAAAACTCTGGATTCTGATAGAGGGCCATGACACTTAGACCTGAGTGCAAAAATGGAGGCTCTAGACCCTTTCAGAGCTGAGATATTGAAACTCAAACTTTTGTCCAGAAAAAAAAAAACGACAGTGTTACCCCTTATGTTTTTTTCATTTTTTTGGCAAAAAATTAAGTTTCCCCAATCTTCTCAAAACTCTGGATTCTGATAGAGGGCCATGACACTTAGACCTGAGTGCAAAAATGGAGGCTCTAGACCCTCCCAGAGCTGAGATATTGAAACTCAAAATTTTGTCCAGAAAAAAAAATGACAGTGTTACCCCTTATGTTTTTTTCATTTTTTGGCAAAAAATTAAGTTTCCCCAATCTTCTCAAAACTCTGGATTCTGATAGAGGGCCATGACACTTAGACCTGAGTGCAAAAATGGAGGCTCTAGACCCTCCCAGAGCTGAGATATTGAAACTCAAAATTTTGTCCAGAAAAGAAAAAACGACAGTGTTACCCCTTATGTTTTTTTTAATTTTTTGGCAAAAAAATTAAGTTTCCCCAATCTTCTCAAAACTCTGGATTCTGATAGAGGGCCATGACACTTAGACCTGAGTGCAAAAATGGAGGCTCTAGACCCTTTCAGAGCTGAGATATTGAAACTCAAACTTTTGTCCAGAAAATAAAAACGACAGTGTTACCCCTTATGTTTTTTTCATTTTTTGGCAAAAAATTAAGTTTCCCCAATCTTCTCAAAACTCTGGATTCTGATAGAGGGCCATGACACTTAGACCTGAGTGCAAAAATGGAGGCTCTAGACCCTCCCAGAGCTGAGATATTGAAACTCAAAATTTTGTCCAGAAAAAAAAACGACAGTGTTACCCCTTATGTTTTTTTCATTTTTTGGCAAAAAATTAAGTTTCCCCAATCTTCTCAAAACTCTAGATTCTGATAGAGGGCCATGACACTTAGACCTGAGTGCAAAAATGGAGGCTCTAGACCCTCCCAGAGCTGAGATATTGAAACTCAAAATTTTGTCCAGAAAAAAAAAACGACAGTGTTACCCCTTATGTTTTTTTCATTTTTTGGCAAAAAATTAAGTTTCCCCAATCTTCTCAAAACTCTGGATTCTGATAGAGGGCCATGACACTTAGACCTGAGTGCAAAAATGGAGGCTCTAGACCCTTTCAGAGCTGAGATATTGAAACTCAAACTTTTGTCCAGAAAAAAAAACGACAGTGTTACCCCTTATGTTTTTTTCATTTTTTTGGCAAAAAATTAAGTTTCCCCAATCTTCTCAAAACTCTAGATTCTGATAGAGGGCCATGACACTTAGACCTGAGTGCAAAAATGGAGGCTCTAGACCCTCCCAGAGCTGAGATATTGAAACTCAATATTTTGTCCAGAAAAAAAAATGACAGTGTTACCCCTTGTTTTTTTCATTTTTTTGGCAAAAAATTAAGTTTCCCCAATCTTATCAAAACTCTGGATTCTGATAGAGGCCCATGACACTTAGACCTGAGTGCAAAAATGGAGGTTCTAGACCCTCCCAGAGCTGAGATATTGAAACTAAAAATTTTGTCCAGAAAAAAAAAACGACAGTGTTACCCCTTATGTTTTTTTCATTTTTTTGGCAAAAAATTAAGTTTCCCCAATCTTCTCAAAACTCTGGATTCTGATAGAGGGCCATGACACTTAGACCTGAGTGCAAAAATGGAGGCTCTAGACCCTCCCAGAGCTGAGATATTGAAACTCAAAATTTTGTCCAGAAAAAAAAACGACAGTGTTACCCCTTATGTTTTTTTCATTTTTTGGCAAAAAATTAAGTTTCCCCAATCTTCTCAAAACTCTAGATTCTGATAGAGGGCCATGACACTTAGACCTGAGTGCAAAAATGGAGGCTCTAGACCCTCCCAGAGCTGAGATATTGAAACTCAATATTTTGTCCAGAAAAAAAAACGACAGTGTTACCCCTTATGTTTTTTTCATTTTTTGGCAAAAAATTAAGTTTCCCCAATCTTCTCAAAACTCTGGATTCTGATAGAGGCCCATGACACTTAGACCTGAGTGCAAAAATGGAGGTTCTAGACCCTCCCAGAGCTGAGATATTGAAACTCAAAATTTTGTCCAGAAAAAAAAATGACAGTGTTACCCCTTGTTTTTTTCATTTTTTTGGCAAAAAATTAAGTTTCCCCAATCTTATCAAAACTCTGGATTCTGATAGAGGGCCATGACACTTAGACCTGAGTGCAAAAATGGAGGCTCTAGACCCTCCCAGAGCTGAGATATTGAAACTCAAAATTTTGTCCAGAAAAAAAAATGACAGTGTTACCCCTTATGTTTTTTTCATTTTTTGGCAAAAAATTAAGTTTCCCCAATCTTCTCAAAACTCTGGATTCTGATAGAGGGCCATGACACTTAGACCTGAGTGCAACAATGGAGGCTCTAGACCCTTTCAGAGCTGAGATATTGAAACTCAAAATTTTTTCCAGAAAAAAAAACGACAGTGTTACCCCTTATGTTTTTTTCATTTTTTTGGCAAAAAATTAAGTTTCCCCAATCTTCTCAAAACTCTGGATTCTGATAGAGGGCCATGACACTTAGACCTGAGTGCAAAAATGGAGGCTCTAGACCCTCCCAGAGCTGAGATATTGAAACTCAAAATTTTGTCCAGAAAAAAAACGACAGTGTTACCCCTTATGTTTTTTTCATTTTTTGGCAAAAAATTAAGTTTCCCCAATCTTCTCAAAACTCTAGATTCTGATAGAGGGCCATGACACTTAGACCTGAGTGCAAAAATGGAGGCTCTAGACCCTCCCAGAGCTGAGATATTGAAACTCAAAATTTTGTCCAGAAAAAAAAACGACAGTGTTACCCCTTATGTTTTTTTCATTTTTTGGCAAAAAATTAAGTTTCCCCAATCTTCTCAAAACTCTGGATTCTGATAGAGGGCCATGACACTTAGACCTGAGTGCAAAAATGGAGGCTCTAGACCCTTTCAGAGCTGAGATATTGAAACTCAAACTTTTGTCCAGAAAAAAAAACGACAGTGTTACCCCTTATGTTTTTTTCATTTTTTTGGCAAAAAATTAAGTTTCCCCAATCTTCTCAAAACTCTAGATTCTGATAGAGGGCCATGACACTTAGACCTGAGTGCAAAAATGGAGGCTCTAGACCCTTTCAGAGCTGAGATATTGAAACTCAAACTTTTGTCCAGAAAAAAAACGACAGTGTTACCCCTTATCTTTTTTTCATTTTTTTGGCAAAAAATTAAGTTTCCCCAATCTTCTCAAAACTCTGGATTCTGATAGAGGGCCATGACACTTAGACCTGAGTGCAAAAATGGAGGCTCTAGACCCTCCCAGAGCTGAGATATTGAAACTCAAAATTTTGTCCAGAAAAAAAAAAACGACAGTGTTACCCCTTATGTTTTTTTCATTTTTTGGCAAAAAATTAAGTTTCCCCAATCTTCTCAAAACTCTGGATTCTGATAGAGGGCCATGACACTTAGACCTGAGTGCAAAAATGGAGGCTCTAGACCCTCCCAGAGCTGGGATATTGAAACTCAAAATTTTGACCAGAAAAAAAAAAACGACAGTGTTACCCCCTTATGTTTTTTTCATTTTTTGGCAAAAAATTAAGTTTCCCCAATCTTCTCAAAACTCTGGATTCTGATAGAGGGCCATGACACTTAGACCTGAGTGCAAAAATGGAGGCTCTAGACCCTCCCAGAGCTGAGATATTGAAACTCAAAATTTTGTCCAGAAAAAAAAACGACAGTGTTACCCCTTATGTTTTTTTCATTTTTTTGGCAAAAAATTAAGTTTCCCCAATCTTCTCAAAACTCTGGATTCTGATAGAGGGCCATGACACTTAGACCTGAGTGCAAAAATGGAGGCTCTAGACCCTCCCAGAGCTGAGATATTGAAACTCAAAATTTTGTCCAGAAAAAAAAAAACGACAGTGTTACCCCTTATGTTTTTTTCATTTTTTGGCAAAAAATTAAGTTTCCCCAATCTTCTCAAAACTCTGGATTCTGATAGAGGGCCATGACACTTAGACCTGAGTGCAAAAATGGAGGCTCTAGACCCTCCCAGAGCTGGGATATTGAAACTCAAAATTTTGACCAGAAAAAAAAACGACAGTGTTACCCCCTTATGTTTTTTTCATTTTTTGGCAAAAAATTAAGTTTCCCCAATCTTCTCAAAACTCTGGATTCTGATAGAGGGCCATGACACTTAGACCTGAGTGCAAAAATGGAGGCTCTAGACCCTCCCAGAGCTGAGATATTGAAACTCAAAATTTTGTCCAGAAAAAAAAACGACAGTGTTACCCCTTATGTTTTTTTCATTTTTTTGGCAAAAAATTAAGTTTCCCCAATCTTCTCAAAACTCTGGATTCTGATAGAGGGCCATGACACTTAGACCTGAGTGCAAAAATGGAGGCTCTAGACCCTCCCAGAGCTGAGATATTGAAACTCAAACTTTTGTCCAGAAAAAAAAACGACAGTGTTACCCCTTATGTTTTTTTCATTTTTTTGGCAAAAAATTAAGTTTCCCCAATCTTCTCAAAACTCTGGATTCTGATAGAGGGCCATGACACTTAGACCTGAGTGCAAAAATGGAGGCTCTAGACCCTCCCAGAGCTGAGATATTGAAACTCAAAATTTTGTCCAGAAAAAAAAACGACAGTGTTACCCCTTATGTTTTTTTCATTTTTTGGCAAAAAATTAAGTTTCCCCAATCTTCTCAAAACTCTGGATTCTGATAGAGGGCCATGACACTTAGACCTGAGTGCAAAAATGGAGGCTCTAGACCCTTTCAGAGCTGAGATATTGAAACTCAAAATTTTGTCCAGAAAAAAAAACGACAGTGTTACCCCTTATGTTTTTTTCATTTTTTTGGCAAAAAATTAAGTTTCCCCAATCTTCTCAAAACTCTGGATTCTGATAGAGGGCCATGACACTTAGACCTGAGTGCAAAAATGGAGGCTCTAGACCCTCCCAGAGCTGAGATATTGAAACTCAAAATTTTGTCCAGAAAAAAAAACGACAGTGTTACCCCTTATGTTTTTTTTCATTTTTTGGCAAAAAATTAAGTTTCCCCAATCTTCTCAAAACTCTGGATTCTGATAGAGGGCCATGACACTTAGACCTGAGTGCAAAAATTGAGGCTCTAGACCCTCCCAGAGCTGAGATATTGAAACTCAAAATTTTGTCCAGAAAAAAAAAACGACAGTGTTACCCCTTATGTTTTTTTCATTTTTTGGCAAAAAATTAAAGTTTCCCCAATCTTCTCAAAACTCTGGATTCTGATAGAGGGCCATGACACTTAGACCTGAGTGCAAAAATGGAGGCTCTAGACCCTTTCAGAGCTGAGATATTGAAACTCAAACTTTTGTCCAGAAAAAAAAAACGACAGTGTTACCCCTTATGTTTTTTTTCATTTTTTTGGCAAAAAATTAAGTTTCCCCAATCTTCTCAAAACTCTGGATTCTGATAGAGGGCCATGACACTTAGACCTGAGTGCAAAAATGGAGGTTCTAGACCCTCCCAGAGCTGAGATATTGAAACTCAAAATTTTGTCCAGAAAAAAAATGACAGTGTTACCCCTTATGTTTTTTTCATTTTTTTGGCAAAAAATTAAGTTTCCCCAATCTTATCAAAACTCTGGATTCTGATAGAGGGCCATGACACTTAGACCTGAGTGCAAAAATGGAGGCTCTAGACCCTCCCAGAGCTGAGATATTGAAACTCAAAATTTTGTCCAGAAAAAAAAATGACAGTGTTACCCCTTATGTTTTTTTCATTTTTTGGCAAAAAATTAAGTTTCCCCAATCTTCTCAAAACTCTGGATTCTGATAGAGGGCCATGACACTTAGACCTGAGTGCAAAAATGGAGGTTCTAGACCCTCCCAGAGCTGAGATATTGAAACTCAAAATTTTGTCCAGAAAAAAAAAACGACAGTGTTACCCCTTATGTTTTTTTCATTTTTTGGCAAAAAATTAAGTTTCCCCAATCTTCTCAAAACTCTGGATTCTGATAGAGGCCCATGACACTTAGACCTGAGTGCAAAAATGGAGGTTCTAGACCCTCCCAGAGCTGAGATATTGAAACTCAAAATTTTGTCCAGAAAAAAAAATGACAGTGTTACCCCTTATGTTTTTTTCATTTTTTTGGCAAAAAATTAAGTTTCCCCAATCTTATCAAAACTCTGGATTCTGATAGAGGGCCATGACACTTAGACCTGAGTGCAAAAATGGAGGCTCTAGACCCTCCCAGAGCTGAGATATTGAAACTCAAAATTTTGTCCAGAAAAAAAAAATGACAGTGTTACCCCTTATGTTTTTTTCATTTTTTGGCAAAAAATTAAGTTTCCCCAATCTTCTCAAAACTCTGGATTCTGATAGAGGGCCATGACACTTAGACCTGAGTGCAAAAATGGAGGCTCTAGACCCTCCCAGAGCTGAGATATTGAAACTCAAAATTTTGTCCAGAAAAGAAAAAACGACAGTGTTACCCCTTATGTTTTTTTTAATTTTTTGGCAAAAAAATTAAGTTTCCCCAATCTTCTCAAAACTCTGGATTCTGATAGAGGGCCATGACACTTAGACCTGAGTGCAAAAATGGAGGCTCTAGACCCTTTCAGAGCTGAGATATTGAAACTCAAACTTTTGTCCAGAAAAAAAAAACGACAGTGTTACCCCTTATGTTTTTTTAATTTTTTTGGCAAAAAATTAAGTTTCCCCAATCTTCTCAAAACTCTGGATTCTGATAGAGGGCCATGACACTTAGACCTGAGTGCAAAAATGGAGGCTCTAGACCCTCCCAGAGCTGAGATATTGAAACTCAAAATTTTGTCCAGAAAAAAAAATGACAGTGTTACCCCTTATGTTTTTTTCATTTTTTGGCAAAAAATTAAGTTTCCCCAATCTTCTCAAAACTCTGGATTCTGATAGAGGGCCATGACACTTAGACCTGAGTGCAAAAATGGAGGCTCTAGACCCTCCCAGAGCTGAGATATTGAAACTCAAAATTTTGTCCAGAAAAGAAAAAACGACAGTGTTACCCCTTATGTTTTTTTTAATTTTTTGGCAAAAAAATTAAGTTTCCCCAATCTTCTCAAAACTCTGGATTCTGATAGAGGGCCATGACACTTAGACCTGAGTGCAAAAATGGAGGCTCTAGACCCTTTCAGAGCTGAGATATTGAAACTCAAACTTTTGTCCAGAAAATAAAAACGACAGTGTTACCCCTTATGTTTTTTTCATTTTTTGGCAAAAAATTAAGTTTCCCCAATCTTCTCAAAACTCTGGATTCTGATAGAGGGCCATGACACTTAGACCTGAGTGCAAAAATGGAGGCTCTAGACCCTCCCAGAGCTGAGATATTGAAACTCAAAATTTTGTCCAGAAAAAAAAACGACAGTGTTACCCCTTATGTTTTTTTCATTTTTTGGCAAAAAATTAAGTTTCCCCAATCTTCTCAAAACTCTAGATTCTGATAGAGGGCCATGACACTTAGACCTGAGTGCAAAAATGGAGGCTCTAGACCCTCCCAGAGCTGAGATATTGAAACTCAAAATTTTGTCCAGAAAAAAAAAACGACAGTGTTACCCCTTATGTTTTTTTCATTTTTTGGCAAAAAATTAAGTTTCCCCAATCTTCTCAAAACTCTGGATTCTGATAGAGGGCCATGACACTTAGACCTGAGTGCAAAAATGGAGGCTCTAGACCCTTTCAGAGCTGAGATATTGAAACTCAAACTTTTGTCCAGAAAAAAAAACGACAGTGTTACCCCTTATGGTTTTTTCATTTTTTTGGCAAAAAATTAAGTTTCCCCAATCTTCTCAAAACTCTAGATTCTGATAGAGGGCCATGACACTTAGACCTGAGTGCAAAAATGGAGGCTCTAGACCCTCCCAGAGCTGAGATATTGAAACTCAATATTTTGTCCAGAAAAAAAAACGACAGTGTTACCCCTTATGTTTTTTTCATTTTTTGGCAAAAAATTAAGTTTCCCCAATCTTATCAAAACTCTGGATTCTGATAGAGGCCCATGACACTTAGACCTGAGTGCAAAAATGGAGGTTCTAGACCCTCCCAGAGCTGAGATATTGAAACTAAAAATTTTGTCCAGAAAAAAAAACGACAGTGTTACCCCTTATGTTTTTTTCATTTTTTTGGCAAAAAATTAAGTTTCCCCAATCTTCTCAAAACTCTGGATTCTGATAGAGGGCCATGACACTTAGACCTGAGTGCAAAAATGGAGGCTCTAGACCCTCCCAGAGCTGAGATATTGAAACTCAAAATTTTGTCCAGAAAAAAAAACGACAGTGTTACCCCTTATGTTTTTTTCATTTTTTGGCAAAAAATTAAGTTTCCCCAATCTTCTCAAAACTCTGGATTCTGATAGAGGGCCATGACACTTAGACCTGAGTGCAACAATGGAGGCTCTAGACCCTTTCAGAGCTGAGATATTGAAACTCAAAATTTTTTCCAGAAAAAAAAACGACAGTGTTACCCCTTATGTTTTTTCATTTTTTTGGCAAAAAATTAAGTTTCCCCAATCTTCTCAAAACTCTGGATTCTGATAGAGGGCCATGACACTTAGACCTGAGTGCAAAAATGGAGGCTCTAGACCCTCCCAGAGCTGAGATATTGAAACTCAAAATTTTGTCCAGAAAAAAAACGACAGTGTTACCCCTTATGTTTTTTTCATTTTTTGGCAAAAAATTAAGTTTCCCCAATCTTCTCAAAACTCTAGATTCTGATAGAGGGCCATGACACTTAGACCTGAGTGCAAAAATGGAGGCTCTAGACCCTCCCAGAGCTGAGATATTGAAACTCAAAATTTTGTCCAGAAAAAAAAAACGACAGTGTTACCCCTTATGTTTTTTTCATTTTTTTGGCTAAAAATTAAGTTTCCCCAATCTTCTCAAAACTCTAGATTCTGATAGAGGGCCATGACACTTAGACCTGAGTGCAAAAATGGAGGCTCTAGACCCTCCCAGAGCTGAGATATTGAAACTCAAAATTTTGTCCAGAAAAAAAACGACAGTGTTACCCCTTATGTTTTTTTCATTTTTTGGCAAAAAATTAAGTTTCCCCAATCTTCTCAAAACTCTGGATTCTGATACAGGCCCATGACACTTAGACCTGAGTGCAAAAATGGAGGTTCTAGACCCTCCCAGAGCTGAGATATTGAAACTCAAAATTTTGTCCAGAAAAAAAAAATGACAGTGTTACCCCTTATGTTTTTTTCATTTTTTGGCAAAAAATTAAGTTTCCCCAATCTTATCAAAACTCTGGATTCTGATAGAGGGCCATGACACTTAGACCTGAGTGCAAAAATGGAGGCTCTAGACCCTCCCAGAGCTGAGATATTGAAACTCAAAATTTTGTCCAGAAAAAAAAATGACAGTGTTACCCCTTATGTTTTTTTCATTTTTTGGCAAAAAATTAAGTTTCCCCAATCTTCTCAAAACTCTGGATTCTGATAGAGGGCCATGACACTTAGACCTGAGTGCAAAAATTGAGGCTCTAGACCCTCCCAGAGCTGAGATATTGAAACTCAAAATTTTGTCCAGAAAAAAAAAACGACAGTGTTACCCCTTATGTTTTTTTCATTTTTTGGCAAAAAATTAAGTTTCCCCAATCTTCTCAAAACTCTGGATTCTGATAGAGGGCCATGACACTTAGACCTGAGTGCAAAAATGGAGGCTCTAGACCCTTTCAGAGCTGAGATATTGAAACTCAAACTTTTGTCCAGAAAAAAAAACGACAGTGTTACCCCTTATGTTTTTTTCATTTTTTTGGCAAAAAATTAAGTTTCCCCAATCTTCTCAAAACTCTGGATTCTGATAGAGGGCCATGACACTTAGACCTGAGTGCAAAAATGGAGGCTCTAGACCCTCCCAGAGCTGAGATATTGAAACTCAAAATTTTGTCCAGAAAAAAAAACCGACAGTGTTACCCCTTTTGTTTTTTTCATTTTTTGGCAAAAAATTAAGTTTCCCCAATCTTCTCAAAACTCTGGATTCTGATAGAGGCCCATGACACTTAGACCTGAGTGCAAAAATGGAGGTTCTAGACCCTCCCAGAGCTGAGATGTTGAAACTCAAAATTTTGTCCAGAAAAAAATGACAGTGTTACCCCTTATGTTTTTTTCATTTTTTTGGCAAAAAATTAAGTTTCCCCAATCTTATCAAAACTCTGGATTCTGATAGAGGGCAATGACACTTAGACCTGAGTGCAAAAATTGAGGTTCTAGACCCTCCCAGAGCTGAGATATTGAAACTCAAAATTTTGTCCAGAAAAAAAAAATGACAGTGTTACCCCTTATGTTTTTTTCATTTTTTGGCAAAAAATTAAGTTTCCCCAATCTTCTCAAAACTCTGGATTCTGATAGAGGGCCATGACACTTAGACCTGAGTGCAAAAATGGAGGCTCTAGACCCTCCCAGAGCTGAGATATTGAAACTCAAAATTTTGTCCAGAAAAAAAAACGACAGTGTTACCCCTTATGTTTTTTTCATTTTTTGGCAAAAAATTAAGTTTCCCCAATCTTCTCAAAACTCTGGATTCTGATAGAGGGCCATGACACTTAGACCTGAGTGCAAAAATGGAGGCTCTAGACCCTTTCAGAGCTGAGATATTGAAACTCAAAATTTTGTCCAGAAAAAAAAACCGACAGTGTTACCCCTTATGTTTTTTTTTTTTCATTTTTTTGGCAAAAAATTAAGTTTCCCCAATCTTCTCAAAACTCTGGATTCTGATAGAGGGCCATGACACTTAGACCTGAGTGCAAAAATGGAGGCTCTAGACCCTCCCAGAGCTGAGATATTGAAACTCAAAATTTTGTCCAGAAAAAAAAACGACAGTGTTACCCCTTATGTTTTTTTCATTTTTTGGCAAAAAATTAAGTTTCCCCAATCTTCTCAAAACTCTGGATTCTGATAGAGGCCCATGACACTTAGACCTGAGTGCAAAAATGGAGGTTCTAGACCCTCCCAGAGCTGAGATATTGAAACTCAAAATTTTGTCCAGAAAAAAAAAATGACAGTGTTACCCCTTATGTTTTTTTCATTTTTTCGGCAAAAAATTAAGTTTCCCCAATCTTATCAAAACTCTGGATTCTGATAGAGGGCCATGACACTTAGACCTGAGTGCAAAAATGGAGGCTCTATACCCTCCCAGAGCTGAGATATTGAAACTCAAAATTTTGTCCAGAAAAAAAAATGACAGTGTTACCCCTTATGTTTTTTTCATTTTTTGGCAAAAAATTAAGTTTCCCCAATCTTCTCAAAACTCTGGATTCTGATAGAGGGCCATGACACTTAGACCTGAGTGCAAAAATGGAGGCTCTAGACCCTCCCAGAGCTGAGATATTGAAACTCAAAATTTTGTCCAGAAAAAAAAAAACGACAGTGTTACCCCTTATGTTTTTTTCATTTTTTGGCAAAAAATTAAGTTTCCCTAATCTTCTCAAAACTCTGGATTCTGATAGAGGGCCATGACACTTAGACCTGAGTGCAAAAATGGAGGCTCTAGACCCTTTCAGAGCTGAGATATTGAAACTCAAACTTTTGTCCAGAAAAAAAAACGACAGTGTTACCCCTTATGTTTTTTTCATTTTTTGGCAAAAAATTAAGTTTCCCCAATCTTCTCAAAACTCTGGATTCTGATAGAGGGCCATGACACTTAGACCTGAGTGCAAAAATGGAGGCTCTAGACCCTCCCAGAGCTGAGATATTGAAACTCAAAATTTTGTCCAGAAAAAAAAAAACGACAGTGTTACCCCTTATGTTTTTTTCATTTTTTGGCAAAAAATTAAGTTTCCCCAATCTTCTCAAAACTCTGGATTCTGATAGAGGGCCATGACACTTAGACCTGAGTGCAAAAATGGAGGCTCTAGACCCTCCCAGAGCTGAGATATTGAAACTCAAAATTTTGTCCTGAAAAAAAACCGACAGTGTTACCCCTTATGTTTTTTTCATTTTTTTGGCAAAAAATTAAGTTTCCCCAATCTTCTCAAAACTCTGGATTCTGATAGAGGGCCATGACACTTAGACCTGAGTGCAAAAATGGAGGCTCTATACCCTCCCAGAGCTGAGATATTGAAACTCAAAATTTTGTCCAGAAAAAAAAAAACGACAGTGTTACCCCTTATGTTTTTTTCATTTTTTGGCAAAGAATTAAGTTTCCCCAATCTTCTCAAAACTCTGGATTCTGATAGAGGGCCATGACACTTAGACCTGAGTGCAAAAATGGAGGCTCTAGACCCAGCTGAGATATTGAAACTCAAAATTTTGTCCAGAAAAAAAAACGACAGTGTTACCCCTTATGTTTTTTTCATTTTTTGGCAAAAAATTAAGTTTCCCCAATCTTCTCAAAACTCTGGATTCTGATAGAGGGCCATGACACTTAGACCTGAGTGCAAAAATGGAGGCTCTAGACCCTTTCAGAGCTGAGATATTGAAACTCAAACTTTTGTCCAGAAAAAAAACGACAGTGTTACCCCTTATGTTTTTTTCATTTTTTGGCAAAAAATTAAGTTTCCCCAATCTTCTCAAAACTCTGGATTCTGATAGAGGGCCATGACACTTAGACCTGAGTGCAAAAATGGAGGCTCTAGACCCTTTCAGAGCTGAGATATTGAAACTCAAACTTTTGTCCAGAAAAAAAAACGACAGTGTTACCCCTTATGTTTTTTTCATTTTTTTGGCAAAAAATTAAGTTTCCCCAATCTTCTCAAAACTCTGGATTCTGATAGAGGGCCATGACACTTAGACCTGAGTGCAAAAATGGAGGCTCTAGACCCTCCCAGAGCTGAGATATTGAAACTCAAAATTTTGTCCAGAAAAAAAAACCGACAGTGTTACCCCTTTTGTTTTTTTCATTTTTTGGCAAAAAATTAAGTTTCCCCAATCTTCTCAAAACTCTGGATTCTGATAGAGGCCCATGACACTTAGACCTGAGTGCAAAAATGGAGGTTCTAGACCCTCCCAGAGCTGAGATGTTGAAACTCAAAATTTTGTCCAGAAAAAAATGACAGTGTTACCCCTTATGTTTTTTTCATTTTTTTGGCAAAAAATTAAGTTTCCCCAATCTTATCAAAACTCTGGATTCTGATAGAGGGCAATGACACTTAGACCTGAGTGCAAAAATGGAGGCTCTAGACCCTCCCAGAGCTGAGATATTGAAACTCAAAATTTTGTCCAGAAAAAAAAAAACGACAGTGTTACCCCTTATGTTTTTTTCATTTTTTGGCAAAAAATTAAGTTTCCCTAATCTTCTCAAAACTCTGGATTCTGATAGAGGGCCATGACACTTAGACCTGAGTGCAAAAATGGAGGCTCTAGACCCTTTCAGAGCTGAGATATTGAAACTCAAACTTTTGTCCAGAAAAAAAAACGACAGTGTTACCCCTTATGTTTTTTTCATTTTTTGGCAAAAAATTAAGTTTCCCCAATCTTCTCAAAACTCTGGATTCTGATAGAGGGCCATGACACTTAGACCTGAGTGCAAAAATGGAGGCTCTAGACCCTCCCAGAGCTGAGATATTGAAACTCAAAATTTTGTCCAGAAAAAAAAAACGACAGTGTTACCCCTTATGTTTTTTTCATTTTTTGGCAAAAAATTAAGTTTCCCCAATCTTCTCAAAACTCTGGATTCTGATAGAGGGCCATGACACTTAGACCTGAGTGCAAAAATGGAGGCTCTAGACCCTCCCAGAGCTGAGATATTGAAACTCAAAATTTTGTCCAGAAAAAAAAAATGACAGTGTTACCCCTTATGTTTTTTTCATTTTTTTGGCAAAAAATTAAGTTTCCCCAATCTTATCAAAACTCTGGATTCTGATAGAGGGCCATGACACTTAGACCTGAGTGCAAAAATGGAGGCTCTATACCCTCCCAGAGCTGAGATATTGAAACTCAAAATTTTGTCCAGAAAAAAAAAAACGACAGTGTTACCCCTTATGTTTTTTTCATTTTTTGGCAAAGAATTAAGTTTCCCCAATCTTCTCAAAACTCTGGATTCTGATAGAGGGCCATGACACTTAGACCTGAGTGCAAAAATGGAGGCTCTAGACCCTCCCAGAGCTGAGATATTGAAACTCAAAATTTTGTCCAGAAAAAAAAAACGACAGTGTTACCCCTTATGTTTTTTTCATTTTTTGGCAAAAAATTAAGTTTCCCCAATCTTCTCAAAACTCTGGATTCTGATAGAGGACCATGACACTTAGACCTGAGTGCAAAAATGGAGGCTCTAGACCCTCCCAGAGCTGAGATATTGAAACTCAAAATTTTGTCCAGAAAAAAAAAATGACAGTGTTACCCCTTATGTTTTTTTCATTTTTTTGGCAAAAAATTAAGTTTCCCCAATCTTCTCAAAACTCTGGATTCTGATAGAGGGCCATGACACTTAGACCTGAGTGCAAAAATGGAGGCTCTATACCCTCCCAGAGCTGAGATATTGAAACTCAAAATTTTGTCCAGAAAAAAAAAAACGACAGTGTTACCCCTTATGTTTTTTTCATTTTTTGGCAAAGAATTAAGTTTCCCCAATCTTCTCAAAACTCTGGATTCTGATAGAGGGCCATGACACTTAGACCTGAGTGCAAAAATGGAGGCTCTAGACCCAGCTGAGATATTGAAACTCAAAATTTTGTCCAGAAAAAAAAACGACAGTGTTACCCCTTATGTTTTTTTCATTTTTTGGCAAAAAATTAAGTTTCCCCAATCTTCTCAAAACTCTGGATTCTGATAGAGGGCCATGACACTTAGACCTGAGTGCAAAAATGGAGGCTCTAGACCCTTTCAGAGCTGAGATATTGAAACTCAAACTTTTGTCCAGAAAAAAAACGACAGTGTTACCCCTTATGTTTTTTTCATTTTTTTGGCAAAAAATTAAGTTTCCCCAATCTTCTCAAAACTCTGGATTCTGATAGAGGGCCATGACACTTAGACCTGAGTGCAAAAATGGAGGCTCTAGACCCTCCCAGAGCTGAGATATTGAAACTCAAACTTTTGTCCAGAAAAAAAAAAACGACAGTGTTACCCCTTATGTTTTTTTCATTTTTTGGCAAAAAATTAAGTTTCCCCAATCTTCTCAAAACTCTGGATTCTGATAGAGGGCCATGACACTTAGACCTGAGTGCAAAAATGGAGGCTCTAGACCCTCCCAGAGCTGAGATATTGAAACTCAAAATTTTGTCCAGAAAAAAAACGACAGTGTTACCCCTTATGTTTTTTTTTCATTTTTTGGCAAAAAATTAAGTTTCCCCAATCTTCTCAAAACTCTGGATTCTGATAGAGGGCCATGACACTTAGACCTGAGTGCAAAAATGGAGGCTCTAGACCCTTTCAGAGCTGAGATATTGAAACTCAAACTTTTGTCCAGAAAAAAAAACGACAGTGTTACCCCTTATGTTTTTTTCATTTTTTTGGCAAAAAATTAAGTTTCCCCAATCTTCTCAAAACTCTGGATTCTGATAGAGGGCCATGACACTTAGACCTGAGTGCAAAAATGGAGGCTCTAGACCCTCCCAGAGCTGAGATATTGAAACTCAAAATTTTGTCCAGAAAAAAAAAACGACAGTGTTACCCCTTATGTTTTTTTCATTTTTTGGCAAAAAATTAAGTTTCCCCAATCTTCTCAAAACTCTGGATTCTGATAGAGGGCCATGACACTTAGACCTGAGTGCAAAAATGGAGGCTCTAGACCCTTTCAGAGCTGAGATATTGAAACTCAAAATTTTGTCCAGAAAAAAAAACGACAGTGTTACCCCTTATGTTTTTTTCATTTTTTTGGCAAAATATTAAGTTTCCCCAATCTTCTCAAAACTCTGGATTCTGATAGAGGGCCATGACACTTAGACCTGAGTGCAAAAATGGAGGCTCTAGACCCTCCCAGAGCTGAGATATTGAAACTCAAAATTTTGTCCAGAAAAAAAAACGACAGTGTTACCCCTTATGTTTTTTTTCATTTTTTGGCAAAAAATTAAGTTTCCCCAATCTTCTCAAAACTCTGGATTCTGATAGAGGGCCATGACACTTAGACCTGAGTGCAAAAATGGAGGTTCTAGACCCTCCCAGAGCTGAGATATTGAAACTCAAAATTTTGTCCAGAAAAAAAAATGACAGTGTTACCCCTTATGTTTTTTTCATTTTTTGGCAAAAAATTAAGTTTCCCCAATCTTCTCAAAACTCTGGATTCTGATAGAGGGCCATGACACTTAGACCTGAGTGCAAAAATGGAGGCTCTAGACCCTCCCAGAGCTGAGATATTGAAACTCAAAATTTTGTCCAGAAAAAAAAAACGACAGTGTTACCCCTTATGTTTTTTTCATTTTTTGGCAAAAAATTAAGTTTCCCCAATCTTCTCAAAACTCTGGATTCTGATAGAGGGCCATGACACTTAGACCTGAGTGCAAAAATGGAGGCTCTAGACCCTCCCAGAGCTGAGATATTGAAACTCAAAATTTTGTCCAGAAAAAAAAACGACAGTGTTACCCCTTATGTTTTTTTCATTTTTTGGCAAAAAATTAAGTTTCCCCAATCTTCTCAAAACTCTGGATTCTGATAGAGGGCCATGACACTTAGACCTGAGTGCAAAAATGGAGGCTCTAGACCCTCCCAGAGCTGAGATATTGAAACTCAAAATTTTGTCCAGAAAAAAAAAACGACAGTGTTACCCCTTATGTTTTTTTCATTTTTTTGGCAAAAAATTAAGTTTCCCCAATCTTCTCAAAACTCTGGATTCTGATAGAGGGCCATGACACTTAGACCTGAGTGCAAAAATGGAGGCTCTAGACCCTCCCAGAGCTGAGATATTGAAACTCAAAATTTTGTCCAGAAAAAAAAAAAAAACGACAGTGTTACCCCTTATGTTTTTTTCATTTTTTTGCAAAAAATTAAGTTTCCCCAATCTTCTCAAAACTCTGGATTCTGATAGAGGGCCATTACACTTAGACCTGAGTGCAAAAATGGAGGCTCTAGACCCTTTCAGAGCTGAGATATTGAAACTCAAAATTTTGTCCAGAAAAAAAAAAAAACGACAGTGTTACCACTCATGATTTTTTATTTTTTTGGCGAAAAATTAAGTTTCCCCAATCTTCTCAAAACTCTGGATTCTGATAGAGGGCCATGACACTTAGACCTGAGTGCAAATTAATATTTGAATTAGTTTTTGTGTTTAGATTTTTTAAAAAATTAGTTTTCGACATTTTTATAGTTTTTTGTCTATATATTTTTTGTTATTTTAGTTAAACTTAATGAAAAGAGAAATGTTGCTCTGTAAAAAAGCTGAAATAAAATGCGTGTTTTTTAAAATATATTTTATATTTCAGTTTCATATCTCAACATTTGATTTGAAGCAGTCCCTTTAATAGCCAGAAAACTGCTAAACGAGTTGATTCTAACACACTTCAAATATAGAGCTTTTTCCATTTTATACATTCATTTCACTTTAATGACATTTTATGAATTAAACGGCTCTTAAACAATCTTTAGCAGTAGAAAAATAAATAAATAAACAAGAAAGAATTATGCAATAATTTAAGACATTTCTTAAATCGAACCTTTCTGGCATAAAGTGTTCTTTCAAATTGAGTCCTAATACGACATTCTTGTTTCTTTCATTTTTTTTGATCAGTTTGCTTTGTAATTAACATACATTCAGACACAGGTGTGTATTTTTGAAAAAAAAAATAATGTTATTATTTCACCTCATTTCCTTTAATAAATCTATTTTACACTCGTTCACACAATAGTTCCTCTCGGCGCCTTTTGGACAGAAATGTCCTCATTGAAACCCATAAACTGGCAATATTTCATGCCAGGTCCATTTAACTATGTAACATGATGCAATCTTTGTTAATATACTTTCATTCTGTTGGCAAGGCTTCAAAATTAAACTTTATGTACCCTTTTTTTACCAGATGGTGCCATTTTCTCAGGTTTGGCCATTAAAGCAAATACTCGCTATATAATACTTTATTATTTTTTTCCTGCTTCTATTATAGAGCCTATTATATGCATTATGCAATATAGCTGTGTGGGTGTTTAGTGTGGATGTCATAATAAAACTCTTTCTCTCTCTGTGTGTGTGTGTGTGTACTGTTTTGTGCAGTAAGGTTATAGATATCTACATTACCATTCTTTAATGTTCTTTTAATACTAGTATTCTACAATACCAAGGATATTTATAAGTTTCTATTCATCAAAGAATCCTAAGAAATAAAATGTATGATGGTTTCCACCAAAAAATATCAAGCAGCACAACAGTTTTTAACGTTGATATTAATCATAAATATTTCTTGACCAGATCATCAGTGTGATTTGTAAAGGGTCATGTGACACTGAAGAAATGATGATAAATTCAGCTTTGATCACAGGTATAAATTACACTTTACAATATATTCACATAGAAAACAGATGATTTACATTGAAAAAAATATTACTGTATTTTTATAAAAAATAAATCAGCCTTGGTGAGTAGAAGGAAATCTTATATATCAAATTTAAAAGCTGTAATTTACCTTATTAAAGTTTGTTTGAAGAAACTTTTGTTACACAGTATTTTTTTAATAAATATTTATATGTACATTACATTTTTATTAGGGCTGGGAAATGGCCCTAATTAATCGCAATTAATCGCATTCAAAATAAAAGTTTGTTTACATAATATATGTGTATGTAGTGTGTATAATTACTTTGTTTATATAAATACACACATATGCATGTGTATGTTTAAAAAAATGTTATTAATATATCAAATATTTAAATTTATGTATAATATTAATTTTGTATAATCATAAATATATATATATATATATATATATATATATATATATATATATAATAAATTTGTAATAAATTTGTATCATCACAGAAACTCAAACAGAAGAACCAGCAACTGAAGATGATCATGGACCAGCTCAGAAACCTCATCTGGGAGATCAACTCCATGCTGGCTGTCAGGAGCTGAAACACACACACACACACACACACACACCACACTCTCTCTCTCTCACACACACTTGCACAAACTCTCACAGTCTCTCTCTCACACACACTCAACTCACCCGCACTCACTCTCTCTCATAAACAAACTTGCACAAACTCACACACGCTTGCACAAAAATCTCTCTCGCACACACACACACATACTCAACTTACACACTCGCACAAACACCCTTTCACTTACATACCCTCTCTCTCTCACACACACACACACACACACACACAATAAAGCACACTCCTCTCTCTCTCGCACACACATACACACTCAACTCACTCATCTCTCGCTCATACACACACTTGCACAAACTCACACACGCTTGCACAAACACACTCTCTATCGCACACTCACACATACTCAACTCACACACTCGCACAAAAACCCTTTCACTCACACACATACCCTCTCTCTCACACACATACACACACTCGCCTTTCTCTCTCTCTCTCTCTCTCTCTCTCTCTCTCGCACACACACACACTCAACTCACCCATACATCTCTCTCATACACTTTCACAAACACACTTCGAGCAGAAAATCCCGAGCCTCCAACCCGTAAATACGAACTTTCCGACGCGGCTTGAACGCACCGATAATCAGCGCTGGTGTTTCCAGAGGCAAGACAGATGGTGGAGGAGCAGCGAGACACAAAATTGATAGAAGGAAGGAAGGAAGCGGACGGAGAAAATCTGCTACATTCATAACACACGCTTGAACTCACATCCGCTTCTGCCTCGGATTCAATTTTCAACCTGATGAACATGAGGACGTCTGAGCGGGCGCTCGTTCACTCAGATGTGCTTCAAATGAACCTTTTACACAAGTGTAATCCTCATATTTTGCATGAGTGATAGCTCCTATTTACTTTTAATCTCTGTTTCTCACTCATAACTTTCTGGAACATTGCATTGTCATGATTCTGCCATCATGTCGCTGATTTTTCATAGTCTTGTGGCAGGATCATGGCAGAACCATGTTTTATGTGTAAGCACATGGCCATTTGTTTGGGCTGTGTGCTTGCGTTGTCTTGTCACCTAACCCCGCCCCCTTGTTACCCTTGTTTAGTCTTGATTATCCATCTGTGTCACCTGTTATGTTCTCATTAGTCTCCCTTTATCTTCCCCTTGTGTTTGCTGTCCTCTGTCGGTTCATTGTTAAACCTGCCGTGAGAGCTGTTGGATGTTGTGTTATGCTAACAGTGAGTAAATCATTGAGAAAACTGTTATTCAAGAGTTTGCTCTTGTCTAAGTATTGTTCCTGTTGTTACCTCAGTCATAGTCTAATGTTTGCTATCCAGTCTTGTTTTGCCCCCTCGTGGGTTTTGTTTTCTGTTTTGTCTTGAATAAATTCTGTGTTGAGGAATCAGTCTGCTTTTGGGTTCGTCCATCCTTTCCACCACATGACAGAATGAACCGACCAGAACCAAACCCAGCAGACGTGCAGTCCTTGTCAGCTTGCCTTCAGCCTTCTGACACAGAACTGTGGTGGCGCTCGGCTATTGCTGACAGTTCCAATGGCAAGCTTCCTTTCCCTCCCCAGGGTGAGTTGACCCTGAAGAGGTACGCCCAGGTCGTTGATGAGAGAAGGTTCTTCTTGCCAGAGACCTTGGTCAACCGCTACCTCGTCGCAGGTCTCAAAGTCCTTCCTCCCCTTGCTGAACGAGAGAGTTTGGTCCCCCGTCCGTTTCGCAACATGGTGGACTACCTGTCTCGGAAGGAGCAGCCAGGTCCCCCTGGATCTTCACCTCCTGCCACACTTCCAGTCATCCCTGAGGGTCACATGTTAGCTGTTGTGACGCTTGAGGACCAAGCTTCTTCCACCCTGACTCCCGATCAACCACCCGTGTCAGTCATCCCCCGTGGAAAGCGTGGAAGACGTTTGTCGTGGGAGTCAGCGTCGGAGTCGTCCTCCACGGAGTCCCCCTTACCTGTGGTGGTCTTCCCAGCAACTGCTTCGTCTCCCTCTTCGCCCCCCTTACCGGTCTCAGGCCTGGCTACGAACTCAGCTCCGCGACCCAGAAGGAAGAAGGGTGCCGCTTGTCCTCTGCCCCTGTCTCCCCCTGAGCCAGCTCCAGCAAGCGCTGTTCCTGAGCCTACGCCAGCAAGCGCTGTTCCTGAGCCCGCTCCAGCAAGCGCTGTTCCTGAGCCCACGCCAGCAAGCGCTGTTTCTGAGCCCGCTCCAGCAAGCGCCGTTCCTGAGCCCGCTACTGCCAGCGCCGTTCCTGAGCCCGCTACTGCCAGCGCCGTCCCTGAGCCCGCTCCAGCAGGCGCCGTCCCTGAGCCCGCTCCAGCAGGCACCGTCCCTGAGCCCGCTCCAGCAGGCGCCGTCCCTGAGCCCGCTCCAGCAGGCGCCGTCCCTGAGCCCGCTCCAGCAAGCACTGTTCCTGAGCCCGCTATTGCCAGCGCCGTTCCTGAGTCCGTTACTGCAAGCGCCGTCCCTGAGCCCGTTACTGCAAGCGCCGTCCCTGAGCCCGCTCCAGCAAGCACCGTTCCTGAGCCCGCTACTGCCAGCGCTGTTCCTGAGTCCGTTACTGCAAGCGCCGTCCCAGAGCCCGCTCCGGCAGGCGCCGTCCCAGAGCCCGCTCCGGCAGGCGCCATCCCAGAGCCCGCTCCGGCAGGCGCCGTCCCAGAGCCCGCTCCGGCAGGCGCTGTCCCAGAGCCCGCTCCGGCAGGCGCCGTCCCAGAGACCGCTCCGGCAAGCGTCGTCCCAGAGTCTACAGTCGTGAGTGCTGCAGAGAGGGAGGCAGCCGATTCTGCTGCTGAGGCAGTTATACCCTCAGTTTCAGCTACTCAGGAGATGCCGGTTGTTATTGCTGCAAGAACCCTGTCCGAATACCGGTCACGTCTTGCCAAGATCCTAGAAGTCCCTGTCTTGTCCCCAGACGCCATGCCAAAAGCTGCAGAGAGTGCTGCTCCCAAGCCAGCAGCAGAGAGCGCTGTCTCTGAGTCTGCATTAGAGAGTTCGGTTTCCAAGTCTACTGCAGAGAACGATGTGTCAGAGTCTGCTATGGAGAGCAGTGGTTCGGAAACTGATTCTGAGAGCCCAGCTTTGCCTCTCACCACTCCCCGGTCGCCTATTCCACCCCGTCTTTTGTCCCACGCCTTCTCCTGCTCTGTCCCCTGTTAAGAGTCCTGTTTTTTCTTCCTCTGCCTCCTCAGTGTCTGAGACTGTTGCTGTTGCTAATGCAGTGCCCCGGACTGTTTCCCAGATTGTCCGTCTCCGCAAGACCCCAGACTTCCAAGTCTTCTCCTTGTTTGTCGCCGTCCAAGCCAGCCCAGAGTCCTTGTCCCCAGTGTCCCACTCCCCGTGCTCCCACTCCTTAGTGTCCCTTTGAGGAGCGTCTGGTAGCCGCTCCTTAAGGTGGGGGTTATGCATGCATAGCATATTAGTGTTGTGTTAATATATCTACATAAAACCAACGCAAGTCTCGTTTGCTGCCTCCTTTGTGTAACATGTCCCAAAAAGCACAGAAATAAATGATTTCAGTATTAGATATTAAAGCACCCTCAACAATCACAAGATGAGAAAGTATTTACAATCAATAGCACTGAATTCCATACACACAGTAAAAAGTGGTGGCCTGAAGTTATAACTTTGTAAATTTGATTCAGCAATATAATAATGTGGAGGTACACTGATAGGAAAAATTCATATTTCCACTCCCCTCTATGAATATTAACACGCAAGTCCCATCATTATAGCATCAAATATGACTTTATTCATTTTCTTACAAATCATTCATACAAAATTGGCATTCTGCAATTTCTTTATTACCTCTATAAAAAGTCATCTGTTAATTACTGGGATGACGGGTCAGGACAGGAGGGAGCAAAACAAAAATCAACTGAACAAAAATAACCCAAAAACAAACCAGGATTTCCTCATAAATAGTCTAAAGTGGTCATGCAAGTCCGGTTCTCAGCCTATCGCAGTTGAATCCTTATTAGTGTCGGACGTTATTCAGGGGACTCACTCCAATCAAAAGGCACAATCAGGGAGAGATCAGTGACATCTGAGCATCAATCCATATTGCTTATTGCTAATCACAAGTAGGTTAAAGTTAGTATGCAAATTTATCGAGACGGGATGCGAACAAACAGAAAAGTGACTCCGCTAAAGCAACATAATACAGTGAGTGTGCCAAGATTCTTTGGTGATCTTGCATGTGTCGTAGCAGCAGCATTCAACCGGCCGATTGCAAATGAATGGCTTTGTCACGTTAAGCTGGGTAATTAAAATAACACTCAATCGGTGTGTCGACTGTGCGCGGATCACACACACACACACACACACCCACCCTGATATGACGGCACAGAGACAGGGTGAGATGCACATTAAATCAAAACAGACATTTATGCCCCTAAAACCATCTCACGCATATATAATGTAGCTCCAGCCGTATAGCGATAAGTCACGCTTATGCACGTTAATTCTGTGATATGGCATTAGATAGCTAATAATTCCCGACCATTTTTTAAAATTGGTTCGCTGAACTTAAAACTCAACCAGATGTGGGCCATGTGTGTTAAAACACATCAAAACCAATTACAAATGCAACCGTTAAAGAGGGCAATTACGCTAGAAGCTTTCAGGGACTTTGAAATTCACATACTTGCATAACAAGATTCAAGCAAGCACCGAAACACAAATTTCAGGCCACAATTAGGGTTTTCACTTGGTTTGGATATCAAAATACAACGCAAAACAGCTCGGGTTTCTAAACAACATTCAGTGTCAGATATGCGTTTGAATGATGTAGTGTACAAATATATCAGCGCCAACCGAATTTCCTGATAATGCGAAGGGAAAGTGGGAAAAGGCTTTGGCTCACAGCTGGCACATTTTAAGTCCAGTCACCTTCACAAAAGGCCACTAAAGCTCAGCTCTCCTTCAAGTCATCAGACATTCAAGCTCTGGGAACGACACACGCACGCTCCCTTGATATGAACGGACATCACATAAATTATCCGGCGTCTGTGAGTGAGTTTAACACGCGAACAGGAGGACGAGTGCCATTGAACTTTGACGGACAGCTCATTTTTCAGCGGGACAAGGAAGATAAAGGAGGAGAGAGACGTCTCACTTAGGCTACACTACCAACCCGAGTCCTTTCGATGCAAACCTGTCTAGAAAGTTCCAGTCACACAGATGGTGTTTTGCACTGTAAGCTCTGCCTTTGTTTCCGCGCTCATTTACCATGAGCAACTTCTTATTCCCCAAGTCTGGCTGAGAGGATTTGGGGAATTCTAATTAATATTAAAAAAATGCATTTTAAGGTGGATTTGCATGAATTAATTAGATAGGGAGGGTTTGACAAGCCACTTTAGGAAACTCATTAGTCTTGGCACTGTTTTAAAATAATAAAAGCAATCAAATACTGCAGGGTTTGGGGGATCTGAGCACTTGCTTTCTTCTGCGTTTGTGAACTTTTCACCCGCATTGAATCGATATGAAGCCTTTTGAAAATTAAAAAGCTCTACACTGCAAAAAAATTAATAGTCTTGCTCTTCATTTAAAATATCGAAACGCTCTTAAATCAAGATCATTTATTTGAGAAGCAAGATGAGATAAAATAAATCATGAAAATGAGTTAAGTGCTTAAAACAAGAACACATGAGTGTAGTCAGAAACAATCTCCATTCACAGGAAAAGCAATGATTTTTCTGACTCCATTGACATATTTATTCTTGTTTTAAGCATAAACTCAAATTTCCTTGAGAATCAACATGACTTAAAAGTGCTTAAAACAACAATGGAATCACCTGTGATTTGTTTCCCTGTGAATAAAGATTTCTGACTCCAAAGATATTTGTAATTGTTTTAAGCAAAAACTCACCTTTATTATTTTAAGTCATGCCATCTTGATTTAAGAATGTCTAGATATTTGTGCTGTAAAGCGACTTTTTTTTGCAGTGCAACACCTCAAAAACATGTAAATAAAGCTCACTTGCTCACAATTCGCACAACTCACTTTCCTCCAAAACCTGGGAAAACAAACGGATTGGGAGATGTATCCAGTTGTGTGTTGGTATGGAAGTGCTAACGGGATGATGCATCCCTCCTGTCGTCGCTCGTGTGCTGGGAAACATCAGTTCGTCGACCCTGAAACGAACCCAAACCTTGGCAGGAGTTGGAAGCGTGTCAGGTGTGTGTGTCGTCCTGCGGTGTGTGTCCTTTGCTCATGTGCTGAAGGGAAAGTGGACCCGTGGGCTCCGGAGAGTCTCTCGCGGCCCCCTGGTGAATGTCCATCGAGGGCCGCCAGTCGGGTCAGAGCCGCTCGATCTCCCTGTATTTCTTGCGGAGGATGGAGACCTGGTCCTTGAACAGAACCGGGTCCAGTCTCATTTGGGAGTGGACCAGTGGCATGCCGCCAAACCAGCTGGCGAACTTGTTCATGCAGGTCTGGCGCTGGGCGAAGTGGTCCGGGTCGGCCCAGCGCGAGGCTCGAGATGACTGAGGAACACACAAACACACACACACACACAACGTCAGACACGCATACAGATCATTTACACTGAGCTTTAAACGTTTGGGATTGGTAGAAGTCTCTTCTGCTCACCGAAGCTGCATTTATTTGATTAAAAATACAATAATATTGTTGACAATTTAAAATAACGCGTTTCTATTTTAACGCAAATTATTCGTGTGAAATTTCAGCATCATTACTCCAGTCTTCAGTGTCACATGATCCTTCAGAAATCACTCTAATATGATGATTTGCTCAAGAAACATTTATAATTATCATCAATTTTGAAAACAGTTTTTTTTTCTCAGGACTCTTTGATGAATGGAAGTTCGAAATAGAATCTTTTGTAACATTATAAATGTCTTTACTGTAACTTTTGATCAATTTGATTCAAGTATTGATTAATACCCCCTAATACAAAAGCTTTCTATTCTATTCATCAAATAATAATGAAAAATACAATGTAAATAATAGTTTTTAACATTGATAATAATCATAAATGTTTCTTGAGCATCAGATCATCATATTAGAGTGATTTCTGAAGCATCATGTGACACTGTAGACTGGAGTAATGATGATGAAAATTAACAGGAATAAATTACTCTTTACTATATATTCACATAGAAAACTGATGATTTAGATTGTAATATTTCACAATATTACTGTTTTTTTTTGTACTTTAATCAGATAAATGCATCCTTGGTGAGTAGAAGAGACTTATTTTAAAAACATAAATCTTACCGATCCAAAACTTTTCTGTAGTGCAGGTTTATTCATCTACTAGGGGTGTAACCGCACACTATATGATGATAATAATGATAGCATTATCTTAGAATTAAGTAGAGATTAATGTTCTCCCATTCTAATCTTTTTACTTCATTGAATGGTACGAAACTTGGGATCTGTTTTGGCACTTGCTGTAAAGCACACAAAAAATCCTAAACATGATTCGAAAAGGTTAACTGCCCAAAAAAAGTCACACTTGTATTGTTCGCGGTTAAAAATGAGCACAATGGAAATTAATGGGAGACAGAAAGCTCATTTTTCGCGAAATCAACCTCAAATTTGGAACTCAACTTATTTAGATTTATGACTTTGATTTTCTCATAGTTTTAGAGTAAAAGTGTTTTGTAAAAAAATATGTATTTTATATAAAATCTGTATTTCTCACAGCAATAAGTGAAACATTTTAAAGTTAACTTTTTTAAAATTTCATTTTCAGGTCTATGCTCAAAAAGTGAATTATAAGTGCTGGATAAATATAATTGAATACCATAAAATTCCCTAAGAACAAAAAATATTTAATAAATAAATAAAATATATATTACTATAATTTCATAAAAACAAAATAATAATAAAAAAATAATAAAATCGGTCATTTTTGACCGACATGCAAACGGCTTACTATTACTTACTCGGCAGCGATCATTTTAAAGTATATGATTGTAAACAATATTGTCCATTCTAGAGGGGAAACTCTGAGTTGCTCACAGAGAAGTTTAGTTTGGAACACACACACACACACCTGACCCATCATGGTCTCCTTGTACTGCTTCTTCTGAGTGACCTTGATGGGCGGCAGCTTAGAGACGGCGGACACGAGGAAGTTCATGAGGAGATCCTCACAGTTGGCCAGCTGGTCCACCATGCTCTTCAGGCTCGCGGGCAGGAGGTGTGTGTACAGGAAGTGGTAATATCTGGAAGATATTAGGAATATATATAATATTATAAACATGGACATCGTCAAGGACGGCCGGAGAGAACCACATCATACATGCAAAAAAGCTCAATAGGACAATGAACACAATTTGTTGGGCTGGATAATAGAAATTGATTTTTCATTTAACTGCAGAAATCCCAATATCAGACATTCAATCAATGGATATTAAATCAATATTTTTAATGCCCTCTGTGATACTAAAGGTGTTCTTGCGACAGGTTTCTAGGTTACTATGGAAACTGCAAATTATTGCTTGTGATCATATTGGATTATTTTTCATATTTGTGTCCTAAAATTGAAATAAAGCTGAAATAAAATAAAATTTAAGTGAAATATTAGTTGAAAAACTTGAACTTTAAATCGAAAACTTTAACTGCAGAAATCCCAATATCATCATATTAGATTATTCTTCATTTGTGGTGGCTGGTAGTGGTAGTATTAGTTAAAACACTAAACGAAAATCTGAAAAGTTCAAGTTGAAGCATAAAAGTATTAACTGGAAATAAATAAAAACTAAAACTGAAATAAAAATAAATTTAATTTTAAATAAATTACCATTTTTATTAATTTTATTTAATTAAACATGCATAATTATATTGTTAAAAAATACATATTTTGTGATTTTAAGAACGTCCCTCAGATTTTTTGAACTACTTCCTGTACTTCATCTTTGTAAAGATCATGCATATATTTTGTACTTTTGATATTTGTACCTTTGTAAGTTTGATGAATGTAATCATATTATTATTATTATTATTATTATTTCCAAAATTTCTCTTAATTTCTCCAAAATTAGTAAAATTTCTAAATTTCCAAAATATTAATATTATTTCCTGGTCTATCGCAATGGTGCATTTTAGAGAAGCCCAGAATTATGAAAATTGATATGTGATGTTCCTGTTTTTTCTTTCAGACATAAACAACCGTCACCAGGATTTCATTAAATTATTTATCAAGTTCAATGTCATTAAGCTTTTACAGGATTTCTTAAACGCACAGCCAAAAGGTTTATTATTTTGACATAATTAACTAGCTGAATCAAATCAGAACTGAATTGAAACCTATGTGAGAAATCATTTCCTCTGAAGCACACAAACTCAGATGCTAAATAGCGTTTACAGTGAGTTAGAAATGTTTGAATAAACACAAACCAACACTACCATTCACAAGTCCATGCTCGGTTTTAGTCTCTTCTGCTCACCAAAGCTGCATTTATTTGATCAAAACTACAGTAAAAATTCTGAAATATTATTCCTATGTAAATCATCAGTTTTCTATATGAATATATAGTAGTGTGAAGTGTGATTTATTCCTGTGATCAAAGCTGAATTTATCATCATTACTCCAGTCTTCAGTGTCACATGATCCTTCAGAAATCACTCTAATATGATGATCTGATGATCAAGAAACATTTATGATTAGTTATTATTATCAGTGTTGAAAGCAGTGATATCTTTGAGGAAACTGTGATGCATTTTATTTTTCAGAATACTTTGATAAATAAGTCAAACCATTTATAAGGTTTAACTGTAAATTTTGATGAATTTAATGCATTTTTTGTTGAATAAAAGTCTATTCTCTTCTCCAAAAAAGCCCAAATTCTTTAAAAGGTTGACCTTTAGGCAGCAGAAACTGTGTCACTCCACTAATTTGCACATAATAGTCCTGAAGCTGAAGGCGCTGGCCTTGTTTCTACACTTTACCTGTGGTAAATGGCAGCTCCGGTGAGAACCATGGAATAATCATTGGTCCATTTGGAGGTGTAACCCCAGCGCTCCTTATTATTGTCCCAGAAATGACTTCGGGCTGGATATCCCACAATCCTCTCTGGGAAACTCTGCCAGACCGTAAAGGCGAAGTCCACCTGCAAGACAACGCCGAGCTCAAGTTAGAAGCCGCACGCCAAACCAGCAATATAGCGAGTATAGAGACCCTTCCGGTCAACCACCATGGGACCTTATTTCGGAAAAAAATATTGCATGGTAGTCAATGGCGAGAGACAACAAATATTTTGATCTCGTTTGAATTGTGCCCTGATTTACACATGATGTTTGTCAATTTAAAAGATACATTTTAAAGTCAACAAAATCACAGTTTGATGTAAAAGACTGTAAAAATACGCAATTAAAACCCAAAAGCAGCACATTTTCTTACTTTACTGAGGCTAACTTTACTGAGGTTAACTTTACTGAGGCTAACTTTAAAGAAGCTAATTTTAAAGAGGCTATTTTTACAGAGGCTAACTTTACAGAGGCTAACTTTACAGCTAACCTTACTGAGGCTAACTTTACTGAGGCTAACTGATGCTAACTTTACAGAAGCTAACTTTACTGAGGCTAACTTTACTGAGGCTAACTTTACTGAAGCTAACTTTACTGATGTTAACTTTACAGAAGCTAACTTTCCTGAAGCTAACTTTACTGAAGCTAAATTTACTGAAGATAACTTTCCTGAAGCTAACGTCTGTCATTGTTTCTATAGTATTAAGTTATAATCGTAACGTTACGCCGTCATGCCTGAGTGTTTTGTACCTGTATTTTATTTTTATTAGTATTAATTTTTTTAATTTTTTTTTTAACTGTTTTAATTATTCTGATTTCTTTTGCTTATTTTAATTTCTTCCATTGTAAAGCACTTTGAATTGCCACTGTGTATGCAATGTGCTACATAAATAAACTTGCCTTGCCTTACCAGAGTGCGCACATACATGTGGAATGGATCTTGCTCGTTGTTTCGCTTCCCGGGAGATGTAGTTCATGAGCGATTTTCACATAAAACTAAATGTTACTCTTCTGTTTCATGACAAACTGCGACTTTCTTGACTTTCATACTTATCTTTTAAATTGACAAACATAATATGTGTATTTCAGGACACAGTTCAGAGGGTATATAAAAAAAACGTAGGCTCTCTAAGAGTTAACCCTCACATGTGTCCTAACTACATATGACGCGCAGTGTCTTTTCAATGTTAAAAGGTGTAATACTTGTGAATTTGATTATGTATTCTACTTATCCATTTTCTTGCGATCGCCGTCAAATTACTCTGGTGCCACGAGACTCCACTCACATGCTGTTCTGATAGGCTGAGTGTTTTGATTTGTCACGTGTACTGTGTCGCTGGAATCTTATCGCATCTGGTAAGGACAACCAAAAGACCCCTAGGACTTTTGTCAAATTTGAACCAAAAATACACAATTTTATTTATTTATTTATTTATTTATTTTTCTGTGGATAGATTCGAGGAGTTTTGTGAAAGTTTTGGTTGAAATTTAAGAAAGTAACAAATCCTTCCCTTGTGGGCCTATTTAACCCTCATGGGAATGAGAGGAATGCTTCAGTACACATAGAAAACACTAAAAATGCTCAAAATTCAAAATAAAAATGCTAAAACTTTACCAAGAAATGATTTCTATAATGTCTACATGTGTGTCTGAATGGACACTGAAGCGAAATGACTTTAGGACCCAGAGGAACACTTGTTCCATGTAGAGCTATAAGCCTATCCAATGGCAAGAGTCATGAAATGTGTTATTTAGACAGAATTATTATAATATAAATATAATATATTATTATAATAATTCATATAAAGTAATATAATATAAATTTTTATATTAGACATATTCATATAGACAGAATTATTATAAGTTGAAATGTAAGTAATGTGCTAAAATTATAAAGAACAATTTATTTATTATTTATTGATTAAATCAAGTAATTTAAAAGGTAAATAAAATAAAAAAAATTCAAAGCATTTGCATTAAAAATAGAAAATATTATCAAAAAAAAAAGCATAATTTTAAGGCTTCGGGTCATTTTAACCCACGAGGGAAGGATTTGTTACAGGACGCGAGGGAAGGAACGAATAAAGAATGAAAGCTTTCTCATGATAAAAGCCAGACACAAAGATCCACGCTTTCAAAGCTGCCAGCTGAGAAGATGCCCTCCTTTTCCAAGATCAAAGCATTTAAACACATAATTACTGAAACACATCAATAGTGTGAGCGGCAGATCTGAAGTCAGCAGAACTGAAACACACACACACACTGAGTTTATACAGCGTAACTCCACCGGCAGGACATGTACGGCTATATAAACGCGGTTGAGGAAAGAGAGAGAGTAATTGGAGTTCTCCTGCAGTGTGGTCGAGATAACGCATGATTAAAGGAAAGACTGGACTTCAGCTGACTCTGATGAGGAACGGACAGAACGAAGTGGAGAAGAGAGGGAACGAGGGATGAAGAGGTGGAGTTGAGATGATTATGGTGGTCTCCAGATCTGCTGAAAGGTTGTGTTTAATCTCAGTCCTCGCATGATACGAGTGTTTCACTGTAAGGGTTCTGGTGTTCACTGCAATGATGCGGATGTTAATCAGCCAGAGAAAAGCTTGTCTGTCTCTGAAACAGCTGGAGAGTTCCCCGTCTCTCGGACCGGTTCATTAAACAAGCTGATCTGACTACTGTACTGACACAACTGACCTCTGATTGGCTATATCAACTGATGCGTGAGATTCATAACAGTAGACATACATAAACAAATATATATATATATATATATATATATATATATATATATTACAATTTTATCAATATATACAGTAGATATTTATGCATTACACACACACACTCTCTCAAACACACTCACACATTCACTTTCTCAAACACACTCGCACAAACACTCAAACTCTCACAAACACGCTCACTCTCTCTATATCTCTCTCAAACACACTTACACAAACACTCAAACTCTCACACAAACATGCTCACTCTCTCTATATCTCTCTCAAACACACTTACACAAACACTCAAACTAACAAACACTCATAATCTCACAAACACACACTTAATCACATTCTCTATATTTCTCAAACACAAACACTAACAAACACTCACACAAGCAAACACTCATCCAATGAAACACTCACATAATCAAACACTCACCCAATCAAACACTCACTCAAACACTCACCAAATCAAACACTCGCACAATCACTCACCCAATCAAACACTCGCACAAACACTCACTCACTCAATCAAACACTCACACAAACACACACAATCAAACACTTGCACAATCAAACACTCGCACAATCAAACACTCACTCAATCAAACACTCGCACAATCAAACACTCACCCAATCAAAAACTCGCACAAACACTCGCACGATCAAACACTCGCACAAACACTCACTCACACAAACACTCACACAAACACACACAATCAAACACTTGCACAAACACACACAAACACTCACCAAATCAAACACTCGCACAATCAAAAACTCGCACAAACACTCGCACAAACACTCACACAAACACTCAATCAAACACTTGCACAATCAAACACTTGCATAAACACTCACTCAATCAAACACTCACACAATCACACACAATCAAACACTTGCACAATCAAACACTCGCACAAACACTCACCAAATCAAACACTCGCACAAACACTCACCCAATCAAACACTCGCACAAACACTCACAAACACTCACTCACACAAACACTCACTCAAACACTCACACAAACACACACAATCAAACACTTGCACAAACACTCGCACAATCAAACACTCACCCAATCAAAAACTCGCACAAACACTCGCACAATCAAACACTCACACAAACACTCAATCAAACACTCGCACAAACACTCGCATAAACACTCACTCAATCAAACACTCACACAATCAAATACTCACTCAATCTCACACAATCACTCAAACACACAAATACTCAACCAAACACTCGCACAAACACTCGCACAAACACTCACCCAATCAAAAACTCGCACAAACACTCACACAAACACTCACTCAAACACTCACACAATCAAACACTCGCACAAACACTCGCACAAACACACACTTAATCAAACACTCACACAATCATACACTCAAACACTCACACTATCAAACACTCACACAATCAAACACTCAACCAAACACTCGCACAATCAAACACTCACCCAATCAAACACTCACCCAAACACTCACACAACCAAACACTCACACAATCAAACACTCACCCTATCAAACACTCGCACAATCAAACACTCACCCAAACACTCGCACACTCACACAATCAAACACTCGCACAAACACTCACCCAATCAAACACTCACACAAACACTCACCCAATCAAACACTCACACAACCAAATACTCACACAACCAAACACTCACCCAAACACTCACACAATCAAACACTCGCACAATCAAACTCACACAAACACACTCTCTCTACATCTCAAACACGCACAAACTCACACAAACACACTCTCACAAAAAACACTCACAAACAAACAAACTCACACAAACAAACACTCACAAACACTCACACTCTCTCTATATCTCTCTCTCTCACACAAACACTTAACACACTCTCTACATCTCTCTCAAACACACTCACACACTCACTCCTTGTATATACAGATGATAATTAAGTTCGAACGTACACAATTTTGAATTTACTTCACTTTTGTTTGTAAACCAAGCATCTGGGTTTAATTTATTAATAATAAATAATAAAAACAAAAGACAAGGGAAAAAACACTATACAATTTTCCCAATAAAAAAGAGGCTTGATCTGCTGAGATCAATCACCTTAAATAAAAAAATTAATCAATAAATCTTTATAGATTTATAGCTCTGATGTTTTCAAAATAAATAAAACCATTTTTTTAAATGAACAATATTATGAACTAATAGAGATGCATTAAATGTGTCATTAAATCAGGCTCAATAACTATGAACCTTCACGTCGAAGACACCAAAAAAAGACAAAGAGAAAGACGACATTCACACCCATGAATAGAAAGAGACAGTGAAACTTTCCATCAGCAGAAATAAAGAGCAGTGACAGCAGTGTATGTGTGCGTGTGTGTATACCTCAGTGGTGGACAACACCGTGTCCTCGTCCAGACTGAACACTGCGTCGCTGATGATGCTTTCATACGGCTGGAAGCGGCTGCTCATGACCTGCAGACAACACACACACACACGAGTCTTAAAGCATGTTCACACCGAGAACCACAACTACAGTAAAACCAAAGATTATTCAGACACCAGATTTCATTTTTTATATTGTGTACTAGTGTATGCAGGACACTATGGTTCATCACTGTAAGTGAGGAGAGCAAAATAAAGTAAACTGTGACATAATACCCAATATTTTTCTACCCGTAACATCTATAAGCATTTGGGACCAAAAATGACTCTTTGAGCTGATGATGTTCTGCTGAAGTGTGTTTTCTCTAATTGCTAACGCTCTTTTTGCACACACACTGAACAACATGAAGCATTGCTTGTTCACTGGTTGGGCTAAACTGGTATTATCTAATTATCATATAAATTTATCATCTGACAGATATTCAACATAATTCATGTGTGAGAGTTGAACAGAAGTACGGACAAAAGCAGTCAAATATCCACTGAGAACTTAACTCTGAGTATGTGATGTTTTATTAACATTTTCTAAACTATAGTGAATAAACTGTGAAAATGTGAGAAATGTTGAAGAATACATGTTGGTTTGACTGTATAACTATAACCATAACTATATTAGCATCTCACCAGCAGACGATATCGCTCGGTTTATTAGAAGCGCTGCAGTTTTGTTGTCCGTCACTTTAAATGCTCGAGCTCTTGGATTCTGATTGGCTGACATGTTTTTAAACATCAGCTGATTCAAGTGTGAACTCTGCTATTCTTTTACATTTAAAAGGGTTTTTAGAACTATATCTTGGTGTAAACGTGCCTTTAAAGAGGGGAAAACATGCCTATCTGTGTGTTTCTTTTCTTGTTTGGATTAAAGTCCAAATATTTGGTTATTGTTTGAGTGTGTGTGTGGTTGGTCACTAATAAGAAGAGGAAATTTACAATATGCGACTTAGAATAAGCAGACCACGTCTATTACAGTCCTGTCACAGACGCACACAACAGGCCACACACACTTGCCAAAACACATACAGACGAATCAAGCCTCAACGGCACAAAATATCAAAACAGTGTCGGACTCATAAATGCACCGAAAGAGGACTGGGTTAAAGCAAAAGCAAACTGGAAATAACACACAAACACACAGCAGTGCTGCAGGAAACTGTAGACAGTGCCACTATATGAAGGTGAAAGATGAGGAAGGCCGGATTAAATCTAACACAGGAAATCTCATATCTCTCTCGCCCTCAAACATACAGGCGAGAGAGCGAGAGAGAGAGAGAGAGAGAGAGAGAGAGAGAGAGAGAGAGAGATACAGCTGCACTAGCGGCTAAATATGTGTTAGCTATTCACAAGGCCAGAGACAGCTAATCATATTTATTCATTTATTAATATATACTGTGTTTATTTATTTACCATGCTACATATGACATGATCTATATGACATGATCTATACATATATGTTCTGTGTGTTTGCTCTATTATTTATATATAATATGTTAATATGTTGATGCTTTGGCAACATTGTGTTACAGTCATGCTAATAAAGCTATATTGAATTGAATTGAGAGAGAGAGAGATCCAGAAATCCAATATTGCAGCATTTATTATAAATGAATTATCCATGCACATCATTTTTTTATTCATGTTCCTAGTAATCTTCAATCAGATTAACTTCCCCTCTTCTCTTCTCTGATGATGAGGGCGGGGCCACCTGAGATCAGCCAATAGTAAACCACAACCATCCAATTAAATCCTCACAGACAAAATCAAGCCCCACCCACATTTGTTTTTGTTCCAAAAGTGTTTCACTCTGATAAACAACAGAAAAGACTATTGCAACTTCTGTTTCATGCCGACTTTAAAGGAAACCTTTTTGGAAACAATCATTTGCCACCTCTAAAACATTCAGTTTGGTGCAAAAATGCAGAATGTACACAAATTTCTGCAATGGAAAATGTTCAGCTGAAACTGCAAAAAAAAAAAAAAAAAAAAAAAAAAAAAAAATTAGGTTTTGTGTATAACAGGTAAAGATGCCAGATAAACTGTCAGGTAAATAAAAATATTTCTGTGCTTCACTACTAAAATTCTCTAATAAGAATTCGCTTAAAAACATAAAAAAACGTAAATGTAGATTTACAACTATATTTTCTTTTTAATTTTGCACAAAGATAAACATATACACACACTAAGAAAAACTTTCATGCATTTATTGTACAACATTAAAGGTGCTGTATGCGATTTTTAGCGGCCTCTAGCGGTGATGTTTCAGAATGCAACAAGAGCGCTCGTGCTCGTGTGCGTGCTAGATCTCAAGAGCGATCAGTCACTACCAGCCACACGGAGACTTTCAACGCAACGGTGAAATAATCACACAACATGCTGGAAACTAATGTAAACTCCCGCTGCAGGTACAATAATAGCCTACTTTTATAAGCTTGACGTTGAACTAATGCTCTGTGCTCGTACCATGATCATAATGTTACAATAAACTGCATTTAGCCGACATGTGATGTTATATAGCATAAGCCTTTTCTCTAACTATTCGTGTATCTTTCACAATCAGCAATGTCAACATAGGTGAATGTATAATATGATAACGAACACGGTTAGTGAACTAAACTGAACAGTTTCAGTGTATCAGTAAGATCGTAGGAAGTAACATTACTATACTGAACGTGCCTGGAAATGTGTATTATAAACAATATGATAGTAGTGCGATGAGTGAGGTTAGTCAGTAGATCTAGTAAATAAATCATGTCATGTCAAATAAATCATGTCATGTTTCATGTAGTTTACCTTGCTATTTCACAAGAGTTTACTATGTTGATCCGCTTTTTCGTCCGGAGTCGATCAGATTCACGTTTTGCCTGACGAGCTTGAGCAGATAAAACTTTTTTTGTTTTTTATATTTATGTGGAGTTTGTGTTGGAGTCTGGACATTTTGGGCTGTTATCAGACTCCATGTCGTCAGCTAAAGTGGCGTTGGTCGCATGGTTGACTGTATAGAGACTGGATAGAGACACGGTTGACTGTAAGGATAGAGAGGCTCGGGAGCGCGCACGCACGTCACATCTGATGGATTTCGCAGGAAATCTGACCCGGGGACCTCACTTATAAATATGAATATTGGCCTTCAGAGGTAATAGCAAAACCCGAAAAGTGGATCATTGCAATGTGTGATTACAACCCCTTCAAACACAGGCAATAAAAAAGGATTCATTTTATTAAAAAAAGTTACATACAGAAACTGCATACATAACTGCATACATACAGAAACTGCATACATACTAAGAAAAGTTACATACATACTTTAAAAAGAAAATATGATACTGTGTCTATATATATATATATATATATATACACCAACACAACATTTGGTGCAATGAGGATATTAATATAAATATATAAATAAAATATGGGATCATTGGGAATAAAATTGAGGATCCTCATTGCACTAAATTTTGTGTTGACATAACCGAGCTTGCACAAAGTATAATATTTAATATTCACAAAATAACTTCACAATGCAATCAAATCCCGAATGGCTATGAATCAAGTCCCGTCCTATTTAATTTCCCTTTGACTGTCACACAGAAACTCAAGCACTTCTCCACATGTAGCTGATGTTGTTGTTCTCTGAAAGGCAGTCGAGAGTCTGAAACACACAGCTTGCTCTGCAGGACCTCGGATTCGGGAAGAACGCGAGTGTTTAATACGGAAAATGCCCAAAGCTTCACTTCAGTGCGGTGTGGGACCAGGCTGTCAATCACAGCTTAAAAGAGCTGTCTCCTCGTCAGCCAGTCTGGGTGGGAACACACACACACACACACACACACACACACAGTAAACAAGCGAGCCGCAAGCCGTACACACCACAGGCTGACTGGCACTACTTCACTGCTCTCTTCCCTCAGCCAGAGGAAAACTAATCCCTCTCCACTCCAAACACTGGGAAACAACACTCACAGTCCCTCTCTGTTCCACACACACACACACACACACACACACACGTCTATACCATCTTTGTGGGGACTCTCCATAGCCGTAATGGTTTTAATACTGTACAAATTGTCTCCTTACACTAACCCTATCCCTAAACCTGCCCATCACAGGAAACATTCCGCATTTTTACATTTGAAGGCCAGTTTTCCTATTCCTATGTGAAGTCTCCGGGTCAGATTTTCTGCGAAATCCATCGCATGTGACGTGCATGCGTGCTCTCGAGCCTCTCTCCTTTTATATACAGTCTATGCGACGGCACTGCAGCGAACGACATGAGTCTGATAACACCAAAACACTCCTGCCTCCAGCACAACACACACTCCAACACAAACTCCACAAAAATATAAAAAACAAAACGAAACAAAAATCTCAGTATCTGCTGAAGCATGTCAGGCCAAATGTGAATCGGATCGACTTAGGACGAAAACACGGATCAACATCGGCAGAGCATTTGAATTATGGAGAGACCGCCGCTATTTTTATTGTGATAAATTACAAGTTTTCAGAGCTGCTGAAATAAACTGTAATGAAATAGCAAGGTAAACTACAACATACATGAAACATGAAATGAACACAAAAGACTGTTCCAGGATTAGAGCTCGACCGATAAAGGATTTTGAAGGCCGATACCGATAAAAATATTTTTTGGTTTTGAAATTCGATATTCCGATATATCGGCCGATATTTTTTTTTTTTTTCAGAAACGTGCAACAAAACATCAACAGATTTCCCTAACATAGTTATTTATGAGTTTTAACTAAAATAAAGCATTTTAAAAAGAAACTTGTTTCTTTTGTCACAACAGAACAGAGGAACATCAAAATACATTAAAGTTCTGATAAATAAAATAATAATTAGTCCCTACATTGCCTTATATTATAAGCTACCTTGTAATTACAATGTCAGGTTAGCTAGTCTATGATGAGCCATAATTTAGCAATAGATAACGTCATACTGCAAATTGTAAAACATACATTTTCAATTTAACAGGCCAAGGAGAGATGATTGAAGCGTGTTTCGTCCGTTTTTATTTTATTTTTCAAATATTCATTTATCGGCCATTATAACTGCTGATACCGATAGTTTGGAAAATGTCTAATATCGGCCGATAATCGGCCGACATATCAGTCTGGCTTTATCCAGGATAACAAAAAAAGGTGCTTTAGGACGTAACTTTTATATTATGTACTAGATCTACTGTCTAACGTCACTCATCCCATTACTATCATATTATCTATAGCCGCTTTCCGACCAAGTAGTTATAGAAACTTAGTTGTAGGAACTGTCCACTTCTAAACAGTTCTAAGAACTACTCTCCCCCAAACTCGGTTTTGCTGCTTGCGTTCGCACTGGCCAAGTGGCCATAGGAACTGGTAGGAGGGGTAACGTAAGCACGGCTACGGTATTTAAAGCGTCATCACTAGACATAGCGCGGCCACATACAACAACAAACCAGCATTTAAGCACAATCAGAATTATTTAATTAATTTCATTCTTTTAATGGCAAAATTTTATGCTCATAAATGCAAATTCTCCAGTAAAAAGCCTAATTTTATTTTATTTAGGAAAGAAATTGAGGTTTATATTGATTCACTCCGATTTTCTATGAAGCAAAACGCATTTAAAACATTGAAAATATGCAAATGTTATGTCTTTATATAAGTTTACAATACCCCCCTAGTATGAAAGACTTTGTAATTTACATATTGTATGTTAATTTTGCTGTATACATAAATGTCTGTACTAAGATTGTTCTTATTAAAAAAAAAAAAAAAAAAAAAAAAAAAAGACCGATTGCAATGTTCCTGTTCTGCCTTGCCGGGACCTTAATAACGGAGAACGAACGGCGGCGTTTAAAGATTATGCTTGAGTTCTGTACAGAGAAACACAGAAGACAAAGGCTCCAGCGTAATATGATACTAAGTAATATGATGGAAGAAGATAAAAGAGCAGAGCGCAGGAGGCAAATAAAACAACGAGCAAGTTTATCTAGCATTAGCAATTAGCTGGTTGAATGCGTTATGTTTGTCTTAATCCTCGTTGTAATGTTTTGCAAAAACACACAGCGCGCTACAAGTTCCGTGTTGACAGTGGGCATAACTTATAAGTTTAACCAATCAACGTAGACCGAGGGAAAGGGAACTAAAAAAGTCCTTGCTCTAGACTAAGTACTGAAAGAGTACTGAAGAGTCTGAGGAACTAAAAAATCCCCAATTTAGTCCGGTCGGAACACGGGAAAAAAAGGGTTATAGGAACGTTAGGTTCTAGGAACTGCAAAAGTCCCTCCGGTCGGAAAGCGGCTTATAATACACATTTCCAGACACGTTCAGTACAGTAATGTTACTTCCTACGATCTTACTGTTACACTGAAATGAGCATGGAGCATTAGTTCAGTCAAGCTGATAAAAGTAGCGTTGCAGTGGGAGTTTACATGAGTTTCCAGCATGTTGAGTGATGCTTTCTCCGGTGTGTTGAAAGTCTCAGTTTGGCCGTGTACAACGAGTGCTCGCACTCTTGTGTTTGAGCATGCGCAAGAGCATGAGCGCTCTTTTAAAAAAAGGTTGCAGTCTGAAACATCACTAATAGAGGCCGCTAAAAAATCCATACAGCACCTTTAAGATTATACTTGACGAAAATACTTTCTGTGCACAAAAAACAAATAAAAATAACGACTTTATTCAACTCGGGCCTCGATTGAGTATTGATGTCTTTATTAACTTTCTGAGCCGGCAAGTTTCAAATAACTATGGAGGAGTGTAAGAATAAATATCTTAATTTGTGTTCTGAAGATGAACGAAAGTCTTACGGGGTTGAACAACTTGAGGAAGAGTAATTACTACAATTACTGAAGATGAAAAAATAATGACAGAAACTTCATATCACCTTGTTCTCTCCTTCAATGACAATAATGGGCACTGACGTGGCCGGCCATCGATGCTTGGCAGGCAAAGGCTTGTCACAGTTCCACAACACAATAATCTGAGGAAAACAGAAAGAAAGAAAGATCAGCAACACAAACACTTCCAAAAGTTATGCATTTCTATCACTGATGCCTCACTTATAACACAAAACATAATATTACATGTCATGTTATGACACAATTACACAAAGCCACACGTCAAACAAGTCGACGTCAAACAAGCTCATGTATTTTATGATGGTGTGTGTGGTTTTCGCATGCGTCCCAAAAATGACAGCGTTACAGGGATGCGGTGTTGCTTTCAGTTTACAGCTTGTAAAAGCCGTGAGGGTTTTATATTCATTTTGTTTTGTCACTTTCAAGTGTCTTTGAGTGATTACACCTCCAGCTGAAGCGACTGGCTCTGGTTTTACGTTAACACTCATAAATTTTTCATGCAGAGAGTGTGTGTGTGATTTAGAAGTCAGTTTGTTCTCAGAGCCGGGTTAAATAACTCATTAAGAGCGCTGGAGTGTTTGGACTCGACCCAACACTCGGGGTTTGAAGAGAACCAAACGCTGATAGACTATCAAAAATCGGCGCCTTCCACAAACCACAAAATAAATAAATAAATGAATATAAATGAGGATTTAAAATGCTGAAGTGATCAGGTTTGACATCAAAACACGAATAAGCTGACAGAAAAGCAATATAAGACGTTGAAAGAGGAAGATCTGGGCTTGCTGATCGGGTTTATGAAGTTTACCCTATCAAAACTAAAAGTTAAAATATACATCTGTATTGATGTGAATATTTAAATTAAATTAAATTTAAAACACAATTACAACAAAACTGATCAGAACAACAAAACTGAATCAGCTTGTTCTGAATATCCACAAGAAAAATAAATGCATAATTATATCATTGAGGTTCTCTGGTCATGAAATAAAAACATAAGTATTATAAACCTTCGCCAATAATAATAATAAAAAAAAATTATTGAAATTACTTTATTGAAATGAATAAAGAATTTATTATATTTAAATTAAAATTAACACTATTTTATTACTTTAATATAGAAAAAAAGTGTGTGTTTTTTTAGTATAATCTTGTTTTTTCTCTGTGGGACTTTATTGTTAACAAGTGCAACTTTTCCCAACAGTAATACACACAAAATTTTTTTAAATGAATATAACGTTTATTATATTTAAATCTTATTTTATTTTTCTGTGGCAGTTTTGATTAACGAGTGCAACTTTCCTAAAAACATAACATATACAAAAACAAAACATTTTTTAAAATAAATTCTTAAAATGTATTGAAATTTATGTCACATTTAATTTTTATTTTATTACTTTATAAATGTATTTTAATATAATTTATATGCTACAATTCATATAATATAAAAATCTTATTTAGTTTTTCTGTGAAAAATGTAATTGAAAAAAAATTATTAAAATGCACTGAAATTAGTATAACATCTGCATAATATTATATGCTTTGGGAAAGATCCAGACTCGACTGCTGCTTTATAGGCACCATTTTTTCCACACGCAAGAGCTGATGATTAAAGCACTATATTTATATTAATGCACTGGAGATATAAACATCCATCCAGGCTTTTACTTAACCGCATCTTTCATTTCATTAACTTGCAACGGCAGATTCACGCCGCTCTCAAAGCACAGAACAGAAGAGCGTCTAATGATATTACATGCAGGAGGATCAGGCCTCTTCAAACCTAATCTATAATAAGATCAGAGACATAATTAAACTACTTAAACTCTTAGAAACAAAACAAAGCCCGAAGGTTGGATTTTTTGATATCTTGGACCGGCATTGGATTTAGCTAAAGCATGTAGACAGATTGTGAGTGAAGCCTGGGGTGATTCGACTCTCAGTGATAACTCAGTTTCTAGTCGTCCAGCTCAACGTTTATTTACTGAGAAAGTGAGAATTATATACATGATGGCTTAGAGTGCCCAAAAAATTATAATCCTTCCTAAAACTATTTAAAACATAAACACTGTCATGATTCAAGGCTGTAACCATGTCAGCCAAAGTTTTTTTTTTTTTTTTTTTTTTTAATTACATAAAGGATTAAATGGGATTTAAGGGAACAAAGAAACGGAAGGACCAAAAAAAAGTTCTAGGTCTAAATGTAACTATTTGCAAATATAGTTTAAATATGCACACATTTACTCTTATTTGCATGTGGGGAAAATGCAAAACATGTAGAAGATGATAACATGGTACATTTATATAGTAAATCAGGTTAAATATTAAATGTTTAGTTACATCTTTCCATGCACTCTTTTAATGTTATACTACAGTGCTGGTGAATGCTCGATTCTGATTGGCTGGCTGGCTGACGTATGTTCTAAGGTGCGCAATTATTTTCAGTGAAACGCACAGATAAAGTAGTTCCAGGCAGGTTTTGACAGCATCACTACGCCAAATGATTTCAGTAATTTTAAAAGGTCTTAAAATTACTGATGACAGCCGATGACCGCAAAAGAACCCAAACCCACAGCGACACTGTTCATTTACGTGGTCATAGTAAACAACAGGATAAAAACACTAATTATTTCAATGTTTTTTTTCCTACAAAATTACATTATTATGCACAGAAAGCTAAAAAACACACAAAGAACAGACATACACTCGCAAAGAAACGTGTTGTCAGCACTGCTCTATGATTTTATCAATAAAATAGTTTAGCAACTTTAGCAAAGTTTCTCACTTTCGAGGAAATAACAGTGCTGTTATTGAAGCAGATAAACTTACGGTTCACTATTCGTAAACACACTGCTGTCGAATAATAATAATAATAAGCCATGGTTGCTACCTCTTAAATTATGTTTTGTAATTGGCAAATGGAGACAGGTAAGAAACTAGTCCTACACACACAAGCGTTTTAAGGACAAAAATATATGACAAATGTCTTGAAATACAACATTTTAAGGTGTGGTAACCGATCTGTAGCCTGGTAATACCAAACTCTGCTACTTCGCTTTGTTTTGTAGACAGAGTCTGGAATGGCATAATTTAAAAGCGTTTTCTTTCTCGCCTGGCTTGTATGAATCATCGAATAAAATCAGTACAAAATCATTGTATAAAATCGCAGTATAAAATCATTGGTTACCCTTAAGCCAATCACATAACTCAATCACCTCTCACCCCAACTTAAACATCACCTCCATTCAAAATGTTTAACACTTTTCTTGTTCGGCTTCAGTTTGCAAATGCCGGCAATGTTCTCCACAATAGAGCAAATTGTATCCCATGTCTCCATATCCGCGGTCGTTTCGATTTCCCTAACCTAAAACACAATCTTAAACTTGGCGTTTTAGCGTCTACGTCACGGCTATCAGCCCGCCCTCTGCACGCTGATTGGTCGGCTGTTTTCAGGCTGGAGGAAAACTGAGAGACATGTCGATTAGGGGTGTGTAACGATACCCTCATGTCACGATTCGACACATATCACGATACTGAACTCACAATCCGATATTATTGCGATACTTGTAACCCAAGGACAATGGTGACACCAGAATAACAATATTCATGATTCTGAAGCTAAATGAAATGACTCGAAAAAAAGATTTGTTCATTTTGATGAACGAGTTTGAACAGGAGTCACGAATGTGCATCAAAGAACAGAGCAAGGCGAGCATTCGTAAAGTTAAATAAATGACCGATGGTTTCGCTAGATAAGACCCTTATTCATCGTCTGGTGTCGTTTAAAGCCCTTTGAAGCTGCACTGAAACTCTCATTTGGACCTTAAACCGTTTGGACCCCATTGAAGTCCATTATAATGGAGAAAAATCCTGGAATGTTTTCATCAAGAACCTTCATTTATTTTGGTGAAATTAAGGTTTTGAGGAAAGAAAGAAAGACATGGACATCTTGGATGACATGGGGGTGAGTAAATTATCAGCAAGGTTTTTTTTTTAAAAAGTGAACTGATCCTAATTGATTGAGAACAGTTATGAAACACGTCTCGTTTTGACTATATTGTGTTTTTTTCTTTTTATGACCTCAACATGCAAAGCATTTTAAGACTTTTAAGGACCTGCAGGCGCCCTGAAAGACGCTTTTCACACGTCTAAGTTAAGTGTGTATTTTTATTTGTGTGTCTTTAAACGCACACAGCATCTCTCAGTTGTGGAGGTGGAAGAACACGCGGAGATTCTCAGCGGTGGGTCCGAATCGCAGTCTCAGAATCTGCCACAGCCAGCACAAAAGACGCCCGTCGCTCTCCTCTCGTTTATTTATATCCCTTCTTCCTCTGCACGAAGGCTCCGGGTGATGCATTGTAGCTAAAAGAGCCTAGCACTGCTATTCCCATCCCTGCACTTCAGCTGGAGAAGATTCAGCTCCGCCTTAGAAACAAAGCCAAGCCGTTTCTTCGGCTCGAGTCTTTTCAAGCCCTCCCGTGGAGGAGACAGTCTGAGAACCCCGCCAGCTTTCTGTGTCTGTGTGACATGCTTCACACAATCAGTCGGGACATGTTGCATTTAACTCTAATAATAATAATTCATTTTATTAGTGGATGCCTTTCAAGACACTCAAGGACACCTTACAATAATAAAATGCACAATTGTAAACAGGAAAAACAAAACCGTAAACGGTAACACTTTACAATAAGGTTCATTAGTTACTACATTAGTTAACATTAACAAAGAATGAACAATACTTCTTCAGCATTTGTTAATCTTTGGTAATGTTAATTTCAACATTTACTAATACTTTATTAAAATCTTGTTAACATTAGTTAATGCACTATGAACTAACACGAACAAACAATGAACAGCTAGATTTGTATTAACTAATGTTAACAAAGAATAACAAATACAGTAACAAATGGTTAGTTCATGTTAGTTAATGCATGAACTAATGTTTAATAAATGAACCTTATTGTAAAGTGTTACCCCGTAAACAATACAAACAACAAGTCAAAATTGATTTGTAAAATCAATTTGTAACGTAACTTAAATCAAGCAGGATAGGCTAATCTAAAAAAACACCTCCCTCTCTCTGTCTCTTTAGATGAAGAATCAAGATCGAATTTATATTCTACAAACTGCATTCTGAAAAACGATTTTTTGTGTGTGATATTTGGTGTTTTAAAGATATCTTATGTGTGGTTTTTGAGGGCCAGTTATTTGAATATATATATATATATATATATATATATATATATATATATATATATATATCACATTTTTTAAATTATTATTATTTTTTTAATGTATTATATTATTATTGTGAATGTGTATGAGATATACAGGTGAAACTCAAAAAATTTGAATATGGTGCAAAAGTTCATTTATTTCAGTAATTCAACTTAAAATGTATTATCTATTGTCTAATATATTATATTGACTCAATACATGCAAAGTGAGATATTTCAAGCCTTTGTTTGTTTTCCTTTATAATTTTAATGATTATGGCTTAGCTTATGAAAACCCAAATTCAAAATTAGAATATTGTGAAAAGGTTTTCATAAGCCCTAAGTCATAATCATCACAATTATAACAAATAAAGGATTGAAATATCTCAATGTGCATGTAATGAGTCTATATAATATATTAGTTTCAGCTTTTAAAATTGAATTACTGAAATAAATTAACTTGTGCACGGTATTCAAAATTTTTTGAGTTTTACCTGATACAAATTTAATCCTCTCCCCTCTCCCTCCCTCCCTCTCTCTCTCTGATATTAGAGAGGAATCAATACGTTGGGCTGGTAAACAACTTCAGGAGGCTCTGGATCCATGGAAACTCCTCTCGCAGGTTTAAGAGGAGTGTAAACAGAGGCGAGCGTCCAGATGCAAAGTGTGTGACGCTTCAAATACTGAGAGATGTCCACTCGCCTTCAAGAGGAAAACAACATCGCTCGGCCATCTCATCACATCAAATTACGCAAACAAATTGTATTATTTTCCTAAGGTTCAGATAGCAAGAAGCCTAATGTAGTGATTCCTCAATCCGGGAGTCAGAGCCCACGACATGGGCCAACCGGACCTTATAATGAATGCAAATAAGACTGAATAAACTGTGCTGGATGTGCGTTTTGCTGAATTTCATCCACAAAGCCATCATTTTCTGTCAAACAGAAATCATCATTCGAAACTGTAAAGGGTTACTTTAGTGTAAACTCATAATAATGACAAAACTATGTGCTTTTGTAAAATAAAGAAAACAAACAGGGCGTGTTTTATGCCGTCTCTGTATCTGTTAACTTTTTTCTGAAATGCGTCACAAAAATGAACCGAAATTCAGTGAATACTTGCTTGAAATGTCTCTATGAATATGAATTATTAGTATATTATTGGGTAGAAATTGCTGAGAAATTGCTAAAAAAAGTAAAAAAAAAAAATTAATCATAAATCACAAAACACAAATGTAAATTCATTTTTAATAAAACGTAAATTCTGAAAAACATTCCTTTATTGAAACTGCATCTTTTTGAGGATGTTTATTATTTGAACGATTTATAGTTATTTTAAGTATTTGTCATATTATACTATATTAAATATTGAAATATGTATATAAATATTCTGGTAACACTTTACAATAAGGTTCATTAGTTAACATTAGTTAATGTATTTACTAACATGCACTAACCATGAGCAATACATTTGTTACTGCATTTGTTCATCTTTGTTAATGTTAGCTCATGAAAATACAGCTGTTCATTGTTTGTTCATGTTAGTTCACGGTGCATTAACTAATGTTAACAAGATTTTAATCAAGTATTAGTAAATGTTGAAAATAACATTAATAAAGATTAACAAATGCTGTATATGTGCTATTCATTATTAGTTCATATTAACTAATGTAGTTAACTAATGTTAACTAACGAACCTTATTGTAAAGTGTTATATTCTAAATTAATTTATACTGTCACTCCTAGTTTCTATAACAAAAAAAGTTTGAAATTAAGCAACTTTCTCTAGAAGAAAATATATTGGGGGCCTTCATATATTTAATATTATCAGTATTTAATAATATCAGTAGTCATTTATTAATTTCAATATTTTTAAGTCATCCTGGGACCCAGTGAAAGTTTGCTGAGGCTCCCTGGTTGAGAACCACTCATTAAATGTGATTAATTTTATATAATATATATGAATATTGAATTAAATTAAAATTAATAAAACAAATTGATGACAAAGCACTAAAGCTGGAGATTGGGGAATGTAAATGTAAAGCTTGATTTTTGTCTTTGAATCATCTTGAATCATCTATGCAATAATTTTAAATCAAAACTCAAAACCCATCTTTTTGCAATAGCTTAATCCCTCTGATCATAACTGCCCTGAATTTGAATTATAATATTTAATTAAATATTGTATTACATTAAATATTGTTATTGTTCTGTTGGTGATGCATGGTGACCGCAAGTATCAGGAAAGGCGTCTAAAAATAAAATGCAATAATGATAATAATTTTCATTGATTTCCTAAATGAATCTGGCCCGTAGAGAGCAGCTCTTACCTGAGCGCAGTACTGGGATCTGGCCACTGAGACCAGTAGCTTGAGAATGGGCTGAGACTGGGAGACCAGCGGCGTAACTGCATGGATAACAGCGGTGAACTTCGGACTTGGCTTAATCCCTAAAAACAAGAGAATTAGTTTGAGAGGATTAGATAGCGATCATAACCATATAAAAATGATATACCAGATCTATGCACCGCCTATACATTGAATGCTTCATATTTTTTTGCCGATTTGAACCGTCTGGTGCTATTCACATATATTCATTTTTCAATTTTTTATTGGACTGTATGAAACTTGGTAAAGATTTTAGCACATGCTGTGAGAGCACAAACAAATTGTAGACATTATTCGAAAAATTTCTGAAAAAAAAAAATACTTGTATTATTTGCGGTCAAAAATGTGAGATGAATTCCATCTAGTGGAAACGTGATACTGCGACCAAACAGTCTTACGGAAAGCTCATTTTTTGAGAGAGCAACGTCAAACATGGAACACCACATGTTTAGATTTATGGCTTTGATTTACTCACAGTTTAAGGCCGTGTGTCCACCAAAGCGTTTTTTGCCAACTGAAAACGCTACACGCTCTGCAGAAGACGCCGTGCTTTGGGCGCTTGAGAGCGTTTTGGCAGCGCAGCGTTTTTTCCGTTGAGGCGTTTCGTTGCTATGATACAGAATATCTGCAGCAGTTTAAACGTTGTGACTGTTGGTCGGTGTGGTTTAGTCCCGCCCCTCCTCCACTGTGATTGGACGGCTGGGCAAGAACTGACAGTGATGAGCGCTGCGTTTTTTCCAAAGTTGAACATTTTTCAACTCTCGGCGACCAGTAAAAAACGCCGGGGCGCTCGGCGCTTCAGCGTGAAAAAAACGCTCAGCGCCTCGTCACGCTCATGGCGTTTAAAAAACGCGGCGTTCCCATTGGAAACAATTGAAAACATACGCCAGGCGCGTGGAAAAACGCTTTGGTGGACACACGGCCTAAGAGTCAAATGTTTTGGAATATATTTATTTCATATAAAAATTATGTTACCACAAAATTTACAAAATAATAAATGTAAAGTTGAATAACTTTTTACGAAGCGCACAACCAATCACAAGACACTGCTTCAGCCGACCAATCAGAGCACAGTGTGCTTTTCAGAAGGAGGGGCTTCATAGAAACAGGAAGTCAAACAGATCGTTACTGACAGACTGGGAAGAGAGGAGCCGCAACAATGGAGAATATGAGGAGAATTATCAACATTCAAGCAGGAAAACCTGCTCTAGACTTTATAACAGGGTGTAATATGGCCTCTTCACACAGTATGAAGTGTGATTTACTGAAGTGTGATTTAATAAGAGATAATTAATCCAAGTTTTACAGTTATTAAACAAACGACATGTTTAATTACAATCAACGATATTAGCATTAATATCATGCACACTGTTTTTAATATCTCTACAGATCAAGTTTTTTTCCCCTGACTATTGCCCATGAGATGATCAGACAGTTGGCACCATGCTTTCCTCGTGTCTAAATAACTCAGCATGTTTAATTGGTGCAGCGGTGACGATGTAATATGATAATTCTTGCACAGACACAAGATGATAATTCTTGGTTTTTTTTCTCTTCACACTCGCATTTTCCTACTAACAAGAGGTGCTCAATCAACGGCTTCACATTGATTGGCCTGACACGCGGTGCAGATGAAGATGGAGGCGAGCGTGGGCTGCATTAGCAACTGTGCCACGCAACACTTTGCATTGTGAATATGGATTTCGTGATCCAATTACACTGGGCTGGTCGATAATCTATCAAGTCGTACAATGGCTGTCACTTAGCTACATGGTAAATTTGTAGATATCAAGCCACCTCTGCAATTAAGAGATGACAGGAGAGGGTTTTAAAAATAAATCAGATGACGACAGGACAGAACCAGAGAGACGCAACTTGAGTTTTGAATGAGGCTAGTCTCACATTTGGCTTTGACAAGAAGACCCACGTCTGAGAAAGATGAAAGCGGATCTGAAAAGTCCCATAATGCCTGTCTGTCATGTCTTAGAAAGCTCATTAATTCCAGGCACATTTGAACATAACCTCAAAACGTCATCCAGGACTAGTTTCTAAAAGTTTGGGAGAAAAGGGTAACAGAAACTTTTGTCCAAAATCACTCACTTGTTCAAAATGATTCCAGTTCACATGGATTCATGGAAACAAAGCCATTTGGCGGTGTCAGTGTGTAAAGACACATGTATATTCAAATGTGGATATCTATAGACTAAAAACACATGCATGTGCACGCCATCACCATTTTCAGAGATTCACGTTTTTGACGTTTACACGGAGATGATCGCATTTTTCAAAATTTGCACCTCGGATCTTGTTTCAAAGTTTACATTCGCGAAGACCAAACAGTGTTGTCATGTAAATGATTGGCAAGAACACATTAAAAGTTTTCTGTCTTCGGTGTCATGTTAGCAGCCCCAGAGTTAAAGGGATAGTTCACTTTGAAATTAATTATTGCTATGTTTTATGGGCATCCAAGATGTAGGTGTCTTTGTTTCCACAGTAGTTTCAATTTTGATATTTCTAGGTCAAACCTTTGTTGTCTGTCAGTCATATAATGGAGGTCTATGGTCACCACCTCAGAGAGCATGCACAGAGAAGTCCAGATTAAACATGATTTAATGACTCGTAAATGTAAGTACACATTGATGGCCTAAGACACGAAATGAGTGGTTTGTGTGAGAAAACAAACAGTTTTTATTTCGTTTTTACCTTTTTTAACCACAGCCACGTCCAAGTGATCTGAGGGCGATGGCACTTCGGTCTGCGCAAGCGCCGGAAGAGATCTCTCGCGTGGTTGCGAAAAAAATAAAATCAACATTGTCTGTTGATATATCGAAATTGTCTTCCATTGCGATTTATGTATATATATCTAAATAAGTTTAGATCTTCACATTGAAAGGTAACACTTCTGAAATCTGTGTAAACAATGAGTGATGTATACGCACAAGAGATCACTTCCAGCATTTGCACAGACCGAAGCGCCATCGCCCTCAGATCACTTGGACGTGGCTGTGGTTTCAAGAGGTAAAAAAACGCTCATTTCGTGTCTTAGGCCATCAATGTGTGCTTACATTTACGAGTCATTAAATCATGTTTAATTTGGACTTCTCTGTGCATGCTCTTTGAGGTGGTGACCATACCCTGTATTACGTATATGACTGACAGACAAGAAAGGTTTGACCTAAAAATATAAAATACTGTGGAAACAAAGACACTTAAATCTTGGATGCCCTTGAGGTACGCTAAAAGATATCAAAAATTTATTTTAAAGTGAACTATCCCTTTAATAAATTATCTTTGCAATGGAAGTGAATCAATCAAAGCTAACTTTAGCTGGACAATCACTTTATTCTAGATCTGCTGTAAAGCCTAAACACTCTGTTACTGTAATCTCCTATCATCACTGTAAAGCTGCTGTGAAACATCTATATTTGTTAAAAGCGCTATATAAATGAAGGCGACTTGACAAGCAAGTGTCTGATCATACAGGTGAAACTTGAAAAATTTGAATATCGTGCACAAGTTCATTTATTTCAGTAATTCAACTTAAAAAGTGAAACTAATATATTATATAGACTCATTATATGCAAAGTGAGATATATCAGGCCTTCAATTTGTTATAATTTTGATGATTATGGCTTACAGCTTATGAAAACCTTTTCACAATATTCTAATTTTTCGAATTTCACCTCTAAATAAAGCCACACGATCAACTTAGACATCACAGTGTTTCATTATTTCAAAAATGCATTGAAAAGGAGAGCAATTTCATATGCATGTCAAGCTACATGCCATAATGAAGATGATTGTCAATTACCAAGTTTTCTGTAGAAGAAAGGGAAGTCTCCCAGGTAGGACGAGTACTGTGTGTGTGTGAAGAGCCCGCCGGGATGACTGTTCCACATCAGATTACTCCTGGAGCTCTGCTGAAGCACTCGGTCCTGGATGATCTGCGTAAAACACACACACACACAGTGTAAACAGGGTTTGAAATTAACTTTTTAACTCACCAAGCAATTTGGCAACTAAATGTATTAAGTAAGTAAGTAAGTTATGTATGTGAGTTAACAGCCATTCAGAACATCTACTAGCTAAAAAAATAAATAAAAATAAAACATGAAAAAAAAAATTAACCAGATAATTTATGTCACAGTTTACATATATACACACACACAGTATACACTCACCTAAATAATTATTAGGAACACCTGTTCAATTTTTCAGTAATGCAATTATCTAATTGCAATTATCTATCTAACCAATCACATGGCAGTAGCTTCAATGCATTTAGGGTTGTGGTCCTGGTCAAGACAATCTCCTGAACTCCAAATTGAATGTCAGAATGGGAAAGAAAGGTAATTTAAGCAATTTTGAGCGTGGCATGGTTGTTGGTGCCAGGCATTTAATAGATCATGACGACTTGGCTTATAAGAACTTCCCTAGCAAAGGGAGTAAACATAATAAGTAAAACACCATATTGGCTGTAGCGTTAACCGCCACGGTTGATCTTTACAGTGTTAATTTCAAACCCGGATGGTAAACACTTCCAGCTGAAGTCCTCGGCCATGAGAGCTGTGTGAAGGCCAAATTAATGTTTCCAATTGAAACTTCAGGTTGAGGTGCAGCTCTGGGTCTATAAACTACGAGACAAATGACCAATCCACCGTTTCTCCAGCGATTGTTTCCCTGGCCTTGAGTGAGGCTCTCAGATGCTATGAAAGCAGACAAAGACTGATAGGATGTGTTTTCGGCGTTGTCGTCGTTTTTTTGGTTTATATTGTGCCCTTTGGTGTGAAAGCGGCTTGGCTTCCTGACAGCCTAATCGCTGGCAACTGGAATGGGTTTTCATATCCAAGTGTCTGAGATTGTGTCTTCATAATACCAGGCTAGAGGCATTTTTGTTGTACAAATGACAAAAGGTCTTGTCGAATTTAACTGAGCGGCATCTGGAGAGCTTTCAGTGTGATGCTGAGATTCAACGCACAGAAATATGCATATGCACACACACAGGATCACAGACGCATAATTAGCTCAGGTGTATGGGGAGGTGAACGAGGAAGATGAACTCGTTCTGCATAATGACAATTAGAACTAATCAAGCATGTCAGAACAATTTGCACAACAAATACAACAGGCAATTTATATTGTACAGAAACAAGCGAACTAAACCACAAAAATAATGTGGTTTAAAAAAAGTTTCGATTTTTTTCCCTAGGTTTAAAATTGCCATGTTATATTAAATAATTGTACTTTCCTTATATATTATATTATGTTTTTTTTTTTGCATAATGTAATATAATTCAAAATTTGGGATCATTTCTCTCTATTTAATTAGTTAAATTTATTTAATTCTGCAAGGACACATTAAAATGCTGATCAACTGACATTTAAGACATGTATAATGTTACAAAATATTCTATTTCAAATAAATGCTTCTCTTTCAAACTTTAAAATCAAAGTATCCTAAAACACTGTTTACAACATTGATAATCATAAGTGTTTCTTGAGCAGGAATGTGGCTGGCGCATTAAAGTGATTTCTGAAGGATCGAGCGAAACTGATCTCAGGAATAAATTACATTTAACAAAATTCCACAATATTCCTATTTTAACTATTTTGATCAAACAAATGTATGTAGCCTGTCTCTCTCTCTCTCTCTCTCTCTCTCTCAAAAAAGAAATGTACAGGCCCAAAACATTTGAATGATTATTATATTGGTGTTGTGTTATGATCTTATATTATGTTATGATGTTATGTTATGTTCCAATGACGTGCTGTCACGTCATGATGTGTTGTTAGATGTCATGATGTCGTGTTGTTATGATGATGTTGTTACGATGACGTGCTGTGATGTTCTGTTATGATGTTGTGTCATAATGTTTTATGATGTGTTATGATATTATGTTGTTACAATGACGTGCTGTGATGTTTTTATGATGTGTCATGTCATGATGTGTTGTTATGTTGTAACGATGATGTGATGTTATGTCATGATGTGTTATGTTATGATGTTATATTATGATAATGTGCTGCGATGTTGTGTCATGATGTTGTGTTGTTATGATGTTATGTTGTTATGATGTTGTTATGTCATGATGTTCTGTTATTTGTCATGTTGTGTTATGTTATGATGTTATGTTGTTACGATGAAGTGCTGTTATGTTATGATGTGTTATGTCATGATGTTGTGTTATGTTATGTTGTAACGATGATGTGCTGTGATGTTATGATGTTATGTCATGATGTTATGTTACGATGATGTGCTGTGATGTTGTCATGATGTTGTGTTATGTTGTTACGATGACGTGCTGTGATATGTTATTGTGTTGTCATGATGATGTGTTATGTGTCATGATGTTGTGTTATGTTGTTACGATGACATGCTGTGATGTTATGATGTTATGTCATCATGTTGTGTTAATATTATGTTATGTTGTTGTTATGATGAAGTGCTGTTATGTTATGATGTGTTATGTCATGATGTTGTGTTATGTTATGTTGTAACGATGATGTGCTGTGATGTTATGATGTTATGTCATGATATGTTACGATGATGTCCTGTGATGTTATGTCACGATGTTGTGTTATGATGTTACGATGACGTGTTGTGATGTCATGATGTTATGTCACGATGTTGTGTTGTTATGATATTATGTTACGATGACATGCTCTGATGTTATGTTATGTGTCACGATGTGTTGTTATGATATTATGTTACGATGACGTGCTGTGATGTTATGATGTGTTGTCATGATGTGTTATGTGTCATGATGTTGTGTCATGTTATGATATTATGTTATGATGACGTGCTGTGATGTTATGATGTTATGTCATGATGTTGTGTTGTTATGATATTATGTTGTTACGATGATGTGCAGTGATGATATGTCATGATGTGTTATGATGTTATGTCATAATGTTGAGTCATGATGTTTTATGTTGTTGAGTTATGTTAAATCATAATTTCTTTCACATTTATTCAAATAATTTAAATATCACCACGATGCATCTTTTGACTCATCTTCCAACTAAGGCTAAAAACACCTTTTCCCCAAACATTAACAACGCTCAACTCAAAAGCTCATCTGAGGTGAACAAAATAAAGCACAAGTGTTTTCCTCTCGCTCCCCCGACGCAGTCAATAACCGCTTGACACCGGCGCTGATATTAAACCGTGGTCTTGCAACCTTGCAGAACCCCACCTGTCACCTTAAAAACCCAATCCGAGAGGCTGATGAAAGAGCGCTCCTCCTGCTCGGCTAACAGCCCTGCGTTTACTGACTGAAGTGTGTGATTGACGACTCAATCTCGCAGCACGAGGGCCACAATCTTCCAGCGGATGAGCGCAACTCTTCGGAGGCGATCTGTAATCGCACTGACGCTGTGTGAGGCTGTCACGATCTTGTCTTGTGAGGTTAATTACTGTGATTTGTTGATTGTAGACACTTGTGAATTGTATGACACTGTCATTGGCTAAACATAGAGCGATCTAAAGCAGGAGCTGGCGCACTGACAAAGCTTTCTCAGAACATACTTCACATATAAATACCAGCAAATAAACACGGAGAAACTAAAGCGGACAAATGCCTTTTTAAAACACTACCAGTCAAAAGTTGTAGACACCAAGGCGGCATTTATTTGATTAAAAATAGAAAACAGTAATATTGTTTTCTGTTTTCATATATGATAAACTATAATTTATTCCTGTAATGTTCAGCATCATTACTCCAGTCTTCAGTGTCACATGATCCTTCAGAATTCACTCTAAAATGAGGATCTGATGCTCAAGAAATATTTATGATTATTATCAATGATGAAAACTGTTGTGTACACTTTTATTCAGGACTCTTTTACTCTATTGTAAATAAGGTTTCATGTTTGGATATTGCAAATATCGCATTATACTTTTTTTGTACAATTAAAATAAAATTAATTGTGGAGGATAAGTCAAGCTAATAATTCTGAGGTCACTGAACCGAAGACACGCATCACTTCCCAAACACTCATAAAGGAGATATATAGAATTAAACACGGCATGTGAACGCGTACACACTTTACATAACCCCTAATAAATCAGCATAATACTAGACTTCCTGTCAAAACATTTGAACCCAGACTGTGTCACAGCTGTGGAGTGAGAGAGTGTAGAGAGAGTGTGTGTGTGTTTCTGTTTATATTACATTGTGTGGACCAAATGTCCCCACAAGTATAGTAAAACCTGAAAATCACCTACATTGTGGGGTCCAGCCAGCGGTCCCCATGAGGAAAACGTGTATAAAAGTGTATAAAACATACTAAGTAATATTTTTAAAAAAAAATTGAAAATGCAGAATGTTTCCAGTGAGGGGTAGGTTTAGGCATAGGGGCAGGGTAAAGGGATAGAATATACAGTTTGTACAGTACAAAAACCATTACGCCTATGGAGAGTCCCCACAAAGATGTATGCGCCTGTGTGTGTGACTGAACAGTCTTCTCACTTCTAGAGTGCTGAGCACGATCTTCTCCACAGAAGAGAAATACGCCTCCCACAAGAACTGCGTTTGCTGTCGCAGAGCCAGGATCTTATCCTGATGAATGGAGCGAACCGTGGACGGGATCTGCAGAGAGAGAGAGAGATAGAGAGAGAGAGAGAGAGAGAGAGAGAGAGAGAGAGATGAACATCAGCATCTCATATCGCTTGGTTACACAAATCAAACCGATTCAACGAGAATAATCTTCTTTATTGTCCTAATGGAAACACCAGACTAAGATGCTTAAACTTGTTCAAGCTGTGTTTTCTTCACACTATCCTGTGTTTCAACCTAATTCAAACCAATATGTATTTATGTAAATGCATTTTATGTTGGATATCCTTTAGGATTGTCATTTAGATGATAAAATGAGAATTATTATTATTATTACTACACACGATTCTTACAAACAATTCTTAATAAATTAAGAATTATCATTAATATTGTTATTATTATTCTTATTTATTTCAAGGCATTACTATGAATAATATTAATATTTTTTAATAATAATACAATTTTGTTGTACTATTGTGGGTGAAACGTAAGTAAACCACTTCCCGTACGATTCCTGCACTTGTTTCGAGTCACATTTCCTCAGTTTAGGGAACAATCATAGAGAAACCTTCAATGAGAAAGACCTTAAATGGCAAATGTATTTATAATTGAGTCCTGGTGGGACATTTAAGTTAACTAATCTAAATCTAATCTAAATTGCAGTTTTTGTATGAAATTATAATCAAAGCTTAACAAGTTTGAAATATTCCCTTTGAGTGAACACAACCCCAATACTGTTTTACTGTCCTTTAAAAATTAACTACAAAGATTAGCTGATTCTTTTAAAAATCTTTTGATAGCTATAATACAATTAGTCATTAATTCCTGTTTTGTAGGTTTAAAGAGAATAAAGAAACTATATTAATTTTTAACCCTCATGTCATTCCAAACTTACATGACTTTCTTCAGAGGAATATTTTGAAAAATGTCTGTTTTTAATTAAATGGCATCCGAAAAAAAACAGAAAAAAAAAACGTGTTCAGCTGAAGGAAGAATGTCACGCAGGTATGAAACGACAACAGGGCGAGTAAATGTTGACAAGTCTCAACTTTTTGGGTGATTTAATCCTTTAACAAAGGAAATCCTGAAACCTCACTGGCATACAAATCTCTGTTTGGAAATCACTGGCATGGCCTTTGTGTTATGTGAGTGAGTGAGTGAGTGAGTGAGTGAGTGAGTGAGCGAGAGAGAGAGAGAGAGTGAGTGAGTGAGTGAGTGAGAGAGAGAGAGTGAGTGAGAGAGAGAGTGAGTGAGCGAACGTGCAAGTGAGTGTCTTTGAGAGCGTGTATGTGAGTGAGTGATTATGAGAGAGAGAGTGAGTGTGTGAGTGAGTGATTGTGAGTGAGTGATTGTGAGAGAGAGAGTGTCAGTGAGTGAGTGCTTGTGAGAGAGAGAGTGAGTGCGTGTGAGTAAGTGAGTGTCTGTGTGTACGTGTGTGAGTGAGTGATTATGAGAGAGACAGTGAGTGTGTGAGTGAGTGTGAGAGAGAGTGAGTGAGCGAGCGAGCGTGAGCGAGTGAGTGTCTGTGTGAGTGTGTATGTGAGTGAGTGATTGTGAGAGAGTGAGTGTGTGTGTGAGTGAGTGTGTGAGTGAGCGTGTGAGTAAGTGTGTGTGTGTGTGTGTGTGTGTGAGTGAGTGATTGTGAGAGTGAGTGAGTGAGTGAGTGAGTGAGTGAGCGTGTGTGTGTGTGTGCATGCGTGTGAGTGTGTTTAAGGGTGTGTGTGAGTTAGTGAGTAAGTGAGTTTGTGTGTGAGTGAGTGTGCATGTGAGTAAGTGAGTGTCTGTGTGTACGTGTGTGAGTGATTGATTGTGAGAGAGTGAGTGAGTGAGCGAGCGAGCATGTGTGCGAGTGAGTGTCTGTGTGAGAATGTATGTGAGTGAGTGATTGTGAGAGAGAGAGTGAGTGTGTGAGCGAGTGTGTGAGTAAGTGAGTGTCTGTGTGTACGTGTGTGAGTGAGTGATTGTGAGAGAGAGTGTGTGAGTAAGTGTGAGAGAGTGAGTGAGCGAGCGTGTGTGCGAGTAAGTGAGTGTCTGTGTGAGCGTGTGAGTGATTGTGAGAGAGTGAGTGAGTGAGTGATTGCGAGAGAGTGAGTGTCTGTGCGTGCATGCGTGTGAGTGTTTAAGGGTGTGTGTGAGTTAGTGAGTAAGCGAGTTTGTGTGTGAGTGAGTGTGAGTGAGTTTGCGTGCGTGAGTTTGCGTGCATGTGTGTGTGAGTGAGTTTGCATGCATGTGTGCAAGTCAGTTTGCGTGAATGTGTGAGTGAGTGAGCACGTGCGTGAGTGAATTTGCGAGTGTGAGGGAGTTTGCGTGTGTATGAGTGAGTGAGTTTGCGTGCGTGTGAGTGAGCACGTGTGTGTGTTTGTGAGTGAGCAAGCGTGTGATTGTTGTGTGAGTTTGCGTGTGTGAGTGTGTGTGTATGTGTGTGTGAGAGAGTGAGTGAGTGAGTATTAAATTATGACAATTCCATTTTTTGGGGGTAATTAATCCTTTTAACAAAGGAAATCCTGAAACCTCCCTGGCATACAAATCTCTGGTTGGGATTCACTGGCATGGGCTTCGTGTTTTTGAATATGCTTAACCAGCCCAAACCAAGGGCTCGAACCACATGTGATCTGGCTGGTTCCACTATTAAAGGATACAACTGAGATCTTGGAAAGTATGTAGTAAAAAAAGCAGTGTTTCAGACCTGCAGTAAGAGCCTCTCGTCCCCGATCACAGCCGCCCTGTTCCAGTCGATGACCTCCGAGAAGGGGAGTTCCCAACCGTTACTCAGCATGACCGGCACACAGGCTGCCTACACACACACACACACACACACACAGGGGGTCACGGCGTGAGTCATACATGCCGTGTTTTGATTACAAGACCAAACAAAGAGAGAATAAATGAGAAACAGGATAAACACAAAGAGGCGCATATTAAATCGCTTCCACTGAATGCCGGATCATATGATATTGAGTTACATGTTACAGAAAATACACAGAGAAAATATGCACACTAGTCCAAAGTTTTGGATCCGTAAGATTATTTATGTTTTTAAAAGAAGTCTCTTCTGCTCACCAAGGCCGCATTTATTTGATTGAAAATTTAAATAAATAAACATTAATATTGTTAAATATTATGACAATTTAAAATAACTTTTATTTAAATGTAATATATTTTAAAATGTAATTTATTCCTGTGAATTTTCAGCATCATTACTCCACTCTTCAGTGTCACATGATCTTTGATTAACAGAAGGTTCAAACAGAATATTTTAGATCATCCTTGATGAATAAAAGTATTGATTTATTTTATTTCTTTCCACCCAAAAATAAAATAAAAATTCTTACTGACCCCAAACCTTTGACCAGTAGTGTAATGTTACAAAAGCTTTCTATTTCATATAAATGCTGTTCTTTTGAGCTTCCTATTTATCAAAGAATCCTGAAATAAAAGTGTTTAGGATCGAGCTCTAGTCTAGTGGACACACAGAGGACAAGCAATGTGAGAGTGGAAAAAGTGCTGTGTGTGAGTGTGAGGGCTAAGGTCACCAATTTCAGAAATTATCCTTATGATAAAATTTCATTCAAGCAAGTAGTGGGAGTGATGAATGTTAGTAAGAGAAAGGTACATAAGTGGGCCAACTAATGTATTAAATAAGGTTACAATAAGGAAGAGTTAGGATGTAGTTAGAACTAGTATCATGAGTGTTTGCGACTTGGAAGGAGGGAAAGGAGAGACTGGAGGAAGGGAGGGAAGGTGGAATGAAGAAAGGGGAAGAGAAAGGAGGAAGAATTAGGGAAGTGCAGAATTAGGGGGAAGGAAGAAATGAAAATATAACGGAAGGAAGGAAGGAAGGAAGGAAGGAAGGAAGGAAGGAAGTGGACAAAAAAGGAAAATATGGAAGGAAGTAAGTGCAGGAAGTGAGTGTAGAAGGAAGTGTGGAAGGAAGGAATGAAAATACAAAAGGAAGGAAGGAAATAAGGAAAGTAAGAAGGAAGCACGCAAGGAAATGAAAAGAAAATAAGTGTGCAAGAAAGGACGAAAGAATGGAATGAGTGCAGAAGGAAGCAAAGCAGAAAGGAAGGAAGAGAAAGGAGGAAGTAGGGAAGTGCAGAATTAAGAGTGGAAGGAATGAATGAAATTGGTGCAGATGGAAGTGTAGAAGGAAGGACAGAGGGAAGGAAGGAAGAAAGTAAGGAAAAAGTGCAGAAGATAGTGAGGATGAAATGCAGAAAAGACAAAGGATGGAAGATTGGATGGAAGGACAGAAGCAAGCAAGAAGGAGGGAAAGAATACTTTAAATGCTTTAGAGAAGGAAGCTTGGAAGTGAGGAAGGAAGAAGTAGGGAAGTGCAGAATTAAGAGTGGAAGGAAGGAATGAAATTAGTGCAGATGGAAGTATAGAAGGAAGGAAATAGGGAAAGAAGAAAGTAAGAAAGGAAGGAAGTGAGGAAGGAAGTAACAAAGGTAGGAAGGATGGACAGAAGTGAGGAAGGAAGGAAGGAAGGAAGGAAGGAAGGAAGGAATGAATGAAGGAAGGAAGGAAGGAATGAAGGAAGAAAAGATGGGTAGTGGACAAAAAAGGAAAATATGGAAGGAAGGAAGTGCAGGAAGTGAGTGTAAAAGGAAGTGTGGAAGGAAAGAATGAAAATACAAAAGGAAGGGAGGAAATAAGGAAAGTAAGGAGGAAGCACACAAGGATATGAGAAAAAAATAAGTGTGCAAGAAAGGACGAAAGAATGAAATGAGAGCAGAAGGAAGCAAAGCAGAAAGGAAGGAAGAGAAAGGAGCAAGTAGGGAAGTGCAGAATTAAGAGTGGAAGGAATGAATGAAATTGGTGCAGATGAAAGTGTAGAAGGAAGGACAGAGGGAAGGAAGAAAGAAAGTAAGGAAAAAGTGCAGAAGAAAGTGAGGATCAAATGTAGAAAAGACAAAGGATGGAAGGACAGAAGCAAGCAAGAAGGAGGGAAAGAAGACTTTAAATGCTTTAGAGAAGGAAGCTTGGAAATGAGGAAGGAAGATAAGGAAGGAAGAAGTAGGGAAGTGCAGAATTAAGAGTGGAAGGAAGGAATGAAATTAGTGCAGATGGAAGTATAGAAGGAAGGAAGGAGGGAAAGAAGAAAGTAAGGAAGTAAGGAAGGGAGGAAGGACGGACAGAAGTGTGGAAGGAAGGGAGGAAGGAAATGAGAAAGGAAGGCAGAATAAAGACAGAGACAACAAAAAAAGAAAAGAAAAAGAAAGTAAAAGAAAAACAAAATGAAATGAAAAGCAATAGGAAACAAAGAAAAAAAAATGAAAGAACGTTCACCTGCAGAGCCTCCAGGAAGCGGAAAGATCCCAGTCGTCGTCCTCGTGGAACTAGACAGAAGGTGGAGTTGTGCAGCATTTCACGGTAGTCATACCTGCACACACACACACACACACACACACACACACACACACACACACATGAGTGATACAAAGTCTGCACACACACACATTTCTCTCTCTGAGCAGTGTAGAATGATCAGATGTGATGATGGGTAATGAGGTTGTGACACCTGTCCGTTTCATGCGGGTACATTCATGAGGAGCATATATACGCGCACACACACACACACACACACACCCTTTGGGTCAGGGTGACCTCACCGACACAGATGGCTTCCTGTCCTCTCATGCGTGCACGCAAAAAATACAACGCCAAAGAGGTCTTAAGGTTAAAGGAGCAGACAGTTATTCATCAGGCAGAAAATCATTCATCGTTTGCTGGTGAGCATGTAGAGGTGAAGGTTGTGTGCGAGTCAGAGACACTGCCATTATCTGCGTTACGAGGATCTTGCTGACTCTGGATCAGCTGCTGTTTGCATCCTCAGCTCATTGGGAGATGCAGACTTTGAATAAAGCCCGAAATGGCAGGCTGTACACACACAGAGAACGAAACTGAGGCACAGAGGCGTTCTGTCGCAAAGTGAACACACACACGTCCCAGCTGTCTGGATATCAGACTGATCCCACGTTAATGTGATAGAATATGAATGAGGCTGGAGGACGAGTGTTGGTCTCGGTGGTGCCGGCTTTCCCGAGGAGAAACATCAGACGCTCTGCACACACTGAGACTCACTGAAGGCCGATGACACACACACACATCACCATAGGCATCATTTACGGGGGGGGGGGGGGGGGGGGGGGGGTTGGATTGGGCGATGGGGGCGGTGGTACATGTCCCCACCACTTTTTGCCAGGATCGATTTTGTCCCCACCACTTTTGAAACATCTCGCGGCACAGATGAAGCCTACCAATACAAATAAAACATCTCCAGTTAACAGCATTCGTTTCATTTGTTTGTTAAATAACAGGCGATCTAGCACTGATATGTGTTGTTGTCTTCTCTCGGAAACGCGCTTCAATCCGTTGCGGAGATTCGTTCCGGTGAACTTAAAAAAACAAAAAAAAAATTCTCACAAACGTCCCTGTTTCTCTCGGTTCTAATCCGCTCTCATATATTTTTTTTCCGTATATTATATCAATTCAACCACTGATAAACATTATTGGTTTTGATGAGGGGAAAAAAACTATACGAATGCGGATTAGAACCCCGAACCTCCCGAGTCTCGAGACGCTTGGCAAAAATTCTACCACTGGACCATCACTGTACATATGCATGAAAGGGCATATATACTGTATATACTCACTATACAACATATTAGTTCTCATTGTACGACCAATTACACCCAAAGTACCAACACATTTTTGGTCGGACATCACATCTTTGTGCTCATTTTTATTTATGTACATCAGGAAGCTACAGGACATCGTCTTTCAAAACATGACCTACTCGGAAGAGAAAAAAGAATGAATGCATCATTGTACCCAGCACTTTTGAAAATGGCCTTCCGAATACGTCTCTGTCCCCAGCACATTTCAAACCAAACTGATGCCCATGCACATCACTTCTCACCACATCCCAAAGATGCTCTCTTGGGTTGAGATCTGGTGACTGTGGGAGCCATTTTAGTACATTGAACTCATTGTCATGTTTAAGAAACTGATTTGAAATGATTGGAGCTTTGTGACATGGTGTATTATCCTGCTGGAAGTAGCCATCAGAGGATGGGTACATGGTGGCCATTAAGGGATGGACATAGTAAAAAACAATGCTCAGGTAGGCCGTGGCATTTAAACAATGCCCAACTGGCACTAAGGGGCCTAAAGTGTGCCAAGAAAACATCCCCCACACCATTAAACCACCACCACCAGCCTGCACAGTGGTAACAAGGCATGATCGATCCATGTTCTCATTCTGTTTACGCCAAATTCTGACTCTGCCTTCTGAATGTCTCAACAGAAATCAAGACTCACCAGACCAGGAAACATTTTTCCAGTCTTCAAGCTGATAGAAGAGCAACTTTGAGTGAAATAACCACTCGTTACAACCGAGGTATGCAGCAAAGCATTTGTGAAGCCACAACATGCATAACCTTGAGGCGGATGGGCTACAACAGCAGAAGACCCCACCGGATACCACTCATCTCTACTACAAATAGGAAAAAGAGGCTACAATTTGCAAGAGCTCACCAAAATTGGACAGTTAGGAAGAACAGCATTTATTTGAAATATTATTTTTTTTGCAACTGCCCACAAATTTTTGAACAGTAGTGCATGTATAAAGTATATGTCCACCATCGATCAAAAATTAGAATTTTAACTCATTGTTTAATGTATTATTATGCATCTATCATACACAGAAATACACTTAATTAGCACTCATTCAAACACAGCACACATTAAAATCACCACCTGTTACATTTAATAATTGTGCAACAGTTTCACCACAGTACTTATTTGTACACCATGTTATTTTAAAGCAACTCTTTCCTCTAATTCCCAGTCAAACACTGAGCATCTTGTGACCTTGGGAAGCTCAGAGCACTTAAACAGCACGGTGAGACGAGGGGCGTAATAGCATGTTTATCCGCGAGAGGATTGTTTGAGTGTGTGACGGCGCTCAGAAACACACACTAATGTTTGTGTGTAGTGAAGCAGTGGCAATCAGCATCTACGTGAGAGAACACGCAGTAGAGAAACGACCAGTTTTAAAGTATTATGAGAAAACTGTGAATCAATATCAGGGTTTATAAATGAGGATCACCCTCTGTGTTTCTGTTTATTTCACAGGTTGGGTACAATTACACTACCAGAGCCCTAAGCTCCGTCTCCATGGCAACTCCAGCTAAATGCTTCCATTCGGAGTGTGTTAATTATATGCGTTCTGCACACGGCTGATGGGGGGGTCTTTCACGATGAGGTAATGTTTTAAAAATCTCCAGTGTTTAATTTCTCTGGCTTTCCAGCACTTTGTAAAACTTTCTCTCTCAACCTGCCCCCTCTTGCACATCTGAATGAAAGCTTCCCTGGGAACGGAGCCAAAATGGCTGTCGTTTCTGAACAATTACCCTAAGGCACAGAGTTCCCACTTCCCAGACATCAATCTCATGAGAAATGCCCACAAATACTAACTAAAGTTTAAAGTGGATAAACACACGTGATATGATTATATTAGCATTAAAAATGGTCATTCATAAAATATTAGGCAATCTCAGCAGTAGAATTTTTTTAGTAGTGCATTCATTTAGAGATTTAGTCAGATAGGATGGCATATTTAACACAAATAAATCAGCTGCGATTTTGATCACGCAAATAAAATAATTCGGGCCCAAAATGAATTACTCATCTATCAGCAATTTTGGTACTCTTAGCAAAATCGTAATCTCAAGCATGCAAGAGGTTTGATTTATACAGAAAGACTAACATTTCTACCTGAATCTGATACAAACTCATGCCAGGGTGCTCTGTGATGCTTGTGGCTCTGTGTCGGTATGTGTTCGGGTTTGTGAGCTAGTGTGTGCTCGAGTATAAGCGCAGTTATGAGGTATGTGCATAAGTGCATGAGTTTGTGCTTGAGTATGTGACATGGTATGTGCATGAGTATGTACATTACCGGTCAAAAGTTTTAGATCAGTAAGATTTTTTTTATGTTTTTAAAAGAAGTCTCTTCTGCTCACCAAGGCTGCAATTATTTGATAAAAAAAAAAAAAAAACAAAAAAAAAAACAGTAATATTGTGAAATATTATTACAATTTAAAACAGCGGTTTTCTATGTGAATATATAGCGAAGAGTAATTTATTCCTGTGATCAAAGCTGAATTTACAGCATCATTACTCCAGTCTTCAGTGTAATCCTTCAGAAATTATTATAATATGATGCTCAAGAAACATTTATGATTTACATTTTTATTTAAGGATTCTTTGATGAATTCAAAAGAACAGAATTGATCTGAAATGGAAAGCTTTTGTAACATTAATCACTACCATTCAAAAGCTTGGGGTCAGTAAGAATTTTTTTATTTTTTTTATTTTTGGGGGAAAGAAATTAGAAAATACTTTTATTCATCAAGGATGAGTTAAATTGATCAAAAGTTACAGTAAAGACATTTATAATGTTAGAAAAGATTATATTTCAAATAAATGCTGTTCTTTTGAACTTTCTATTCATCATAGAATTTTTTGGGGGGAAAAAATGGTACACAACTGTTTTCAACATTGAAAATAATAATTTGTGTTTTTTTTAGCATAAAATCAGCATATTAGAATGATTTCTGAAGGATGACAGAGAAAACTGATACGTAATCAGCAACAGTTATGTTGTTGAAAATTCAGCTTCCAAATTACATTTTCATTTTATTCATTCATTGTCATTTCAAATTGTCATAATATTTCACAATATTACTGTTTGTCATTTTTTTCCATCAAATACAGCAGCCTTAAAAACATAAAAAATCTATGTGTGTGGGTATGTGTGCATGAGTATGTGCGCGACTATGTATATGAATATGTATATGTGCAATTGTGCATCAGCGTATGCGCACAAGTATGTATGTGCACAAGTATGTGTATGTGCACGAGTATGTGTACGATTATTATATGAGCAAGTGTATGTGCACGAGTATGTGCATGAATATGTATATGTTTATTAGTATGTGCATGAGTATGTATATGTGTATGTATATGTGTTTGAGAAGGTGCATGAGCGAGTGTATGTGCATGTCTATGTATATGTGCATGAGTATGTATGTGTATGAGTATGTGCATGAGCGAGTGTATGTGCATGAGTGTGTTTATGTGCATGAGTATGTGCACAAATATGTGCACATGTATGTAAGTGGGTAAGTGCATGAGTATGTATATGTTTATTAGTATGTATATGGCCATGTGTCCACCAAAGCGTTTTTCCACGCGCCTGGCGTATGTTTTCAATTGTTTCCAATGGGAGCGCCGCGTTTTTTAAACGCCATGAGCGTGACGAGGCGCTGAGCATTTTTTTCACGCTGAAGCGCCGAGCGCCCGGCGTTTTTTACTGGTCGCCGAGAGTTGAAAAATGTTCAACTTTGGAAAAAACGCAGCGCTCATCACTGTCAGTTCTTGCCCAGCCGTCCAATCACAGTGGAGGAGGGGCGGGACTAAACCACACCGACCAACAGTCACAACGTTTAAACTGCTGCGGATATTCTGTATCATAGCAACGAAACGCATCAACGGAAAAAACGCTGCGCTGCCAAAACGCTCTCAAGCGCCCAAAGCACGGCGTGTAGCGTTTTCAGCTGGCAAAAAACGCTTTGGTGGACACACGGCCTATGTGTATGTATATGTGTTTGAGAAGGTGCATGAGCGAGTGTATGTGCATGTCTATGTATATGTGCATGAGTATGTATGTGTATGAGTATGTGCATGAGCAAGTGTATGTGCATGTCTATGTATATGTGCATGAGTATGTATATGTGTATGTATATGTGTTTGAGAAGGTGCATGAGCGAGTGTATGTGCATGTATATGTGCATATGTGCATGAGTACGTATGTGTATGAGTATGTGCATGAGCAAGTGTATGTGCATGAGTGTGTTTATGTGCATGAGTATGTATATGTGCATGAGTATGTGCACAAATATGTGCACATGTATAAGTGGGTAAGTGCATGAGTATGTGTGCGAGTATGAGCATGTGTGTGTGTGTGCATTTTATGTACATATGTGTGTGAAGCTTAAGTGTCCACACTGTCCTCTCTCCAGAACTCTCACTGTAACTAATTCATTACATCAATTAGTGGTCATTAGAGGGCTTATGCTAGTTCGAATTAGCATACACAACACAAGATAACCCAGAGGCATTGCAACAAACACCCCCCTCATATAATCATATAAAGGCCATGTGCTCCGGTTACACCACAGGAATCAAATCAGGGTCCAATTATAAGCTCGAGTAGTTGAAAATGTTAGTTACTCTGTGAGGAATAAATGAATCTTTATGAAGTGATGATGCTATAAATAGCTCATTGTTAGTTAATGCATTAACTAAGGTTAAAAAATTAGGCCTTATTTTAAAGTGTTACCTAAATGAAACATATTACAGATTTATAATTTAATTTAAGCAACACACCAGCCATTCAAACAATTTACCGGTTAAAAAGACCAGCTTTGTTATTGCAGACGCTTTATCATTAAAGAAGTTTATCATGAAAATCTTTTCAATTAGTCTCCCTCTCTACTAAGCAAAACAGATTGAGCAATTTCCACAAAAAAGATTGGTTTGGACATGGAACGAAGGGAATACCACATTAAATATATGAAGTTGTGATGTTATCTGGTCATGCATATCTCATGGACACATTTTGTACCGCTTGATCCGACAGGGTCACTTCACACAGGCCAGTTAATCCTGTCGCGGCACGAGGACAGAAACATGTCTTGATTGGCCTGTCAGCGTCCAGGGACACACTTGAATAAATAATGGCTGTCCTGTCACCACAACAGGAATATTTCAGTCCTGAGTGACTGTGGACGTGTAGTTCAGAGCCTGGCATGCTGATGACCAGATGTGTCTCAAAGCACCCGTTTATATCCAGATGGTTGCAGGACTGCGATGACGTGACTGTGCACGAGTGAGTCGGGACATGTCAAGACAAGCCTCTCGATCTAGTCCTGCGTGAGAAGCATGCACAGATGGAATAGACGCTTCTTTCAAAGATCACAGACTTCAACCCACTTAGCTGGAATATTTCAACCACTGAAGATGTCCTGCGACAGCACTTGAATCTGTGGAGTCCCGAAATATCAGGACTTGTTAAGAGTTTATATCGACCACCTTTAGAAATCAAAGAAGCCTTTTAGGCTGGAGTTAAAAAGCAGCATTTCTAACTTTTATAGGTTCAGACAACTTACAAAACCAACTCATATTTGCTATCTTCCAGCCAAATTAAATGCTAAACTACATTTTTTTTATCCAATTACAAAGAGAAACAGCCTGACAGGTAAATAAAATGATCACATCATAGAGGTTTTGAGCTGGTTTAGAACAATTCCGAGTTTGGTCTTATTGCTTATGGTTGATGGCTTTTTGGTCTTTTTATTATTAGACTGATGTTTTTCTCTCAGCAATAGGAATTTATTTTACTAATAGACCATTTTACAGTAGCCTTTCGCCCTAAAGGTGAACAAAAAGTCCTAATTAGCTCATTTATTTGCAAACATATTTAAATTTATTCTATTTTAGGGCTAAGCCAGCAATATCTCCTCACCATATGTGACTCAAAGACAGAGAAGGAGGGAAAGAAAGGAAAAAAGGGAGGGAAGCCAATCAAAGCTGCAGATGGGGCTCAATTGGTTGTCGAGATTGTCCCAAACCAGTGTTTACTTCTAACCCTGCTATCACTGCGGGATGCTGGGAGCATTACCATCATACACCTTCTTACAACGGTGAATCTCATATAACCTTTTTCAGGCCATATTGCACTGTAAGACAAAGTGGGGAAATTTTTTTTGATTGCATTGTGACAAATGTTGACAAGTTATTATTTTTTTATTTTTATTTTTTTTTTTGGGGGGGGGGGGGGGGGGTAATGACAATAGTACATATTTTAATTTTTTTTCTGCTAATCTCAATTTCTTATAACTGTAAAATCATCGCCATGTTTTTTGCATTACAAGTATAAACATTTTTTTTAAAATCAAATTAACAGCATAACAAATAATATGATGAAACAATAAATCATCTTTAAAAATTGTTGAAATAAAATTAATAGTCAAAAATAGATAATGTATTAATTTAGTATCAAATAGATTTTTTTGCATTAAGTTCATGATAATTTGGTGTATGTGCATGAATAAATATGTAATTAAGTAAACAAACAACTGAATGAGCAAATGAATTAGCGACCCAACCAACAATGAACAAACAAATCAATCAAGCTTAATGGTCTTAAAAAAAGCTGTTTTCTTTCAGCACATTAATATTAGTTTTGTAGCGTTTTCAAAAGATATTCCTCGACAGGACAGTGTTATAGGATACAGGCGTGTCTCAGCGCTGGAGGACCGAGGTGAGGAGCTGCGAGTCGCTCACTGCACGTCAGATGGGGCTTTTAGAAAGAAGCGGCGTAACAAAGCAGTGGCTTCTCCGAGAGGAGCTTCAGCTGGTGTCGGGTTTCTCAGAGACCAGGAAGGACAAAAGAGGACACAGATGGATTCAAGAGACAAGGAAAGCTGGTACTGCTCTCCTCCACCTGGACAGTATCTGTGCACCTGTGTGTGTGCGCGTTTGTGAGAGTGTGTACATGTGGCAAGGTTGAATTTTTCATTTCAAGCTGAATACTGATATCTCCAAACCCAAGCTTAAAGTACTGCCATCATGTACCATTAAACCGGCTTCAGTGAGGAATGTTGTGCAGTTTAAGATCACAATTACTGAAACCCAGCAGTGCTCATTAGAGTCTGTTCAGAATAAACCGCCTGAGACTGAGGAAAAGAAAAGAGTGAACGAGAAACTGACTAAAATTTTCCAGCTCCTGAAAAGATGCAATTAGAGAAGTAAATATAAGAGATGGCTGAAAACTCATTGGTGACTGATCACCTCTGTGGGTTTAATATTTCACTTTGATATGGAGAGCAAAGCACACACACTATGGATGGCAGAAGAGACGTAACTTCATCAACGCATTGAGATATTAGAGTATGAAAAATGAATAACTAGTAGATTCGAGATGGTGGAGAGTGTGTGTTAGTGGAAGGACAAGGAGAACGAAGGGAAAGAAAAGAAAGGGATGGAAATGAATGGAAAGGAAAAGAAAGAAATGGAAAGGAAATTAAATGAATGGAAATAGATGGGATGGAAAGGAAAGAAGGAATAAAAATGAAGGAATGGAAAGGAATGGGATGGAAAGGAAAATAAAGAAATGGAAAGAGATGGAAAGGAAAAGAAAGGAATGGGATGGAAAGGAAAGAGAAGGAATGGGAAGGGATGGGATGGAAAATAATGGAAAGGAATGGGATGGAAAGGAAAAGAAAGAAATGGGATGGAAAGGAAAATAAATGAATGGAAAGGAATGGGATGGGATGGAAAGGAAAAGAAAGAAATGGGATGGAAAGGAAAATAAATTAATGGAAAGATATGGGATGGGATGGAAAGGAAAATAAATGAATGGAAAGAGATGGGATGGAAAGGAAAGAAGGAATGGAAAGGAAGGAATGGAAAGAGATGGGATGGAAAGGAAACTAAAGAAATGGAAAGAGATGGAAAGGAAAAGAAAGGAATGGGATGGAAAATAAAGGAATGGAATGGGATGGAAAGGAAAATAAAGAAATGGGATTGAAGGGAAAAGAAAGGAATGGGAAGTAAAGGAAAATAAAATAATGGAAAGGAAAAGAAAGGAATGGGATGGATAGGAAAGAATGGAAAGGAATGGGATGGAAGGGAAAAGAAAGGAATGGGATGGAAAGGAAAGAGATGGCAAGGAAAAGAAAGGAATGGGATGGAAAGGAAATGAATGGGATGGAAATGAAAAAAGGATTGGGATGGAATGGAAAGGAAAGAGAAGGAATGGAAAGGGATGGAAAGGAAAGGGATAGAAAGGAAAAGAAAGAAATGGATGGAAAGGAACAGAAAGGAATGGGATGGAAAGGAAAGAGAAGGAATGGGATGGAAAAGAAAGAAATGGGATGGAAAAGAAAGAAATGGGATGGAAAAGAAAGGAAAAGAAAGAAATGTGATGAAAGGAAAGGAAAATGAAGGAATGGAAAGGAAAGTAAAGGAAAGGAATGGGATGGAAAGGAAAAGAAAGGAATGGAAAGAGATGGAAAGGAAAGGAATGGGATGGGATGGAAAGGAAAAGAAAGGAATGGGATGAAAAGGAAAATAAAGGAATGAAAAGGGATGGAAAGGAAATGAAAAGAAAGAAATGGGATGGAAAAGAAAAGAAAGGAATGGAAAGGAGACGAAAAAAGAGATGGAAAGCAAAGGAAAGGAATGGGATGTGATGGAAAGGAAAGGAATGGGATGGAAAAGAAAGAGAGGGAATGGGATGGAAAGGAAAGAGAAGGAATCGGATGGAAAGGAAAGGGATGGAAATGAAAAGAAAGGAATGGGATGGAAAGGAAAGAGAAGGAATGGAAAGGAAATAGAAGGAATGGAATGGGATGGAAAGGAAAAGAAAGGAATGAGATGGAATGGGAAAGAAAGGGATGGAAAGGAAAGGAAAAAAAGGAATGGGATGGAAAGGAAAAGAAAGGAATGGGATTTAAACCCATAAAGCTGCATTATGAAGATAAAACAGCACTTTGTTCAGGGACGGCAAGCCCAGATAAGCAGACAACAGGACACAAATCCTCTCCTCTGCATTAGTTAATAACAACAGTAAGAAAATCAACATGAACTACACCTATGGATGAAATGGGAGCAGAGAGAGAGAGAGTTAAGGTCCATTCACAGAGTGTGTGTGTGTGTGTGTGTGAGAGAGAGAGAGAAATACCTGCAATGAGACATTACAGCGCAACAATGCGTCACTAATTGGCATGAAACAAGCTGCAAAAACTCCCCCTGAAATGAAGCAACATTTAATACTTGCATATGAACCGTTGCTTTGGTGAACAGGCCTTTCATTTAAACGTGTCCGTCAACACCTCGAGGTCTCGCTATAGCGTAAAACACAACATATCCACGTGAACCGCGATGAAAACTTGATGTAAGACCATGTCAACTTGTCTGAAAAGCAAAATCAAAGCTCTCTGTTCTTTAAAAGCCAACAACATGAGCATCATCGTCTTGCTCCGACAGGAAGGCTTACGCTTCACCCTCGAGCTCAGCGGGTTCAAACAAACCCAATAAAACATCGGAGACAAGACTGCGAACTCCCTCTCTCCGAACCGCATGACCTCGGGTTAAACACATTTAATTAGAGCAGGAGATTCCCTCAACTCTGCTCTACACACACATCCTTCATACGGAGCGCTTTGTTTCCACAACCAGTAGAGAGAGAGGGATTTAGGGAATGGCAGGAATACAAACAGAAGACTTGAAACAGTGTTGTGTCTTCACACCTGGCTTCAGGAGCTTCCAGGTGACGAGGACACGCTTCTGGAAGACATCCGAATCCGATGATATTAGGAGGAAGAGCAGATCTAAAGCAATCCTCCTTTCACACATAACAAGCTTTCCGAAAGCTGTATATACTGATTTTTGTTTCTTTCTGTGTGTGTGTGCTTGAGGTCAAGAGAAGCGGGAGTTCATTTGGTGGCGAAGAAACAATGCGATAAAATGATCCGATTTAATGTTCCAGCGCATCCGTGGAATGCAGGAAAGGTCAGAGGTTTGTACTTAGAAAGATGATTATGAAACACTGCGTTTCATAATGGGGGTTTCATATACAGGCGAATATAATCTGAAGAACATTTAGTATATATAATATATAGATTGTTATTAATTACTTTATCTTCTATTTTTTACGTCATTAACGACAACAACAACTAATAGTAATATATTTATTGTTTATTATAAATATATTTGAGTTATTATATTAATATAATTATTATTTTCTATATTTTTCAAAATATAGTGACTTCCATTTCCATATTTAAGTCACACACACACGCACAAAAGAATCACTGTTAGAGTGATTAAAAGAGTCATAGTTAAATTAGTTAAGAGATAAAAATATTTTTATTTTCTAACTATAATTATATTGTTAACAACTTATTATAATTGTTTATTATGAAATTATTACAATATTAATATTATTATAACATATACATGAAATAACTTCTATAGTTTATTATAAATAATTAATTACTTTAGTTCAAAATCAGTAAAGTTATTAACATCAACAACTTAACTAATACAATTATTGTTATTATAATTTATTATTATTAATATAATTATTTTATATTTTAATGTTATTATTAACAACAACTACAACTCAACTATTAATGATTATTGTTTATTATAAAAATAATTATTGAGTTATTATATTGATATACTTATTTTCTATAATTTTATATATATATATATATATATATATATATATATATATATATATATATATATAAATGACTTTCATATGACTTTCATTAAGTCACACACACACAAAATCACTGTTATGCAATATAATTTGAAAAAAATAATTTTTATTTTCTACCTATAATTATGTAGTTAACTTATTATAATTGTTTATTATAATTTTTTATAATATTAATATTATTATAATACATATAATTTAAATAACTTACATAGTTTATTATAAATAATTAATTACTTTATTATTTTAAATTTGTAAAGTTATTAACAACAACAACTTAACAAAAACAATTATTTTTATTATATGTTAATATAATTATTATTTTCTATATATATATACATATAAATTATTAACAACAACTTTACTACTACTAATAATAATATAATTATTTTTTATTATAAATAAAAATAATTATAGTGAAGTGAAAGTGACTGCTTAAAGTGACAGAGATTGTCATTTACACACACTTCTGTGGACTTTCTTTTAGAAAATGTTGTTTTGTCAATGATCTCCAATATTCATTGTAAAGACAAAAATCTTCATAAAACAGAGTCGGACATATAGACCGCCACTAATCGCGAAACTAGCACTGAAAACGAAGGGCTGTTCGCTGAACGTCCCTCAGGTCTGCTTTGCTGACATGCACGCCGAAGGCGCTTGACGAATAGCGGCTGACCTGCAGTAGATGAATTATTCCCCTCTTTATTCGTCTTGCATCATTTTTTTGAGTTTGTATGACGTTCACCGTCTCGTGTGTCCGAGCCCATATCTAAAATGCTCATTCTTGAGGAAGCGCTCATCCACACACTAATAAAACACTTGTTCCCTGGTGTGGTGACATGAAAGAGTGCGGTCGAGCTCACATCCGTCACCTACGGTGTCACGGTGGGGTCATTTAGCAAACGGGAGGACTCTGGGGGAAAACCAGGGTTATCCACTGATCCACTTCAAAGAGATTTCCCAGCCCTTGCCATATGGGGTTTCAGTGGCTCCGAATAGTGTGAAAAGCTTTTTTAAAAGACCCCTGTGGTGAAAATCAAGGTTGTGGTGTTTTTAATATGCTTAAGATAAACCAAGTGTAAATTCTTGAGTATTTTCTGTGAACCAAAGACAGTCTCAAAAACACGGTTTGAAATCGCTGGTGTTTCTGATGTCACAAACGACCTTGTAACCAATCAGATCAACGTGTGATCAACCAGTGGATCTCTGAGTGAGTGAGTGGAGGCAGGGCTCATTTGCATATTCATAGAACCATGCATACTAAATGAGGCAGGGCTGTCGAGTCACAATCAAGATGTTTTAAGACATTTAAGTTTTGTTTTTAAAGGAAAAAATGCTTAAATGTAATTTTGGTGAGCAAAGATTAGTTTTAAGGGATAAAATGATTGACTAGGGCGACTTTAAGGCTTATTATACATTCATCCCTACACTAAGAAACATCTTAAATGATTGCACAATACTTTCACATTCAACGGTTATTACATTTTTTTTCAAGCCGTTAAACTCACAAAAATGAATTAAAATTAAAAATGAGTGTTAAAACAAGCAGCCGTTTTAAGCAAGGTTCCCTGGATGTTAAAGTTTCCTTATGGAACCATATTTTTTAAATGAAAAAAAAGCACATGCAAATTGCAATACGATGCATTTTTTCACAAGTTTGAAGGCGAATGAAAAGATAAACATCTCGAACACGCTTTCTTTATATAATCTGCCATTTAGACTGTCAAGGTTAGTTTATTGTGTCTTCTCGAAAACGCTACGGTTCACTAACAATGACTACAGTCAGACTTTCCAGACAAACGCATTCAACATCCACATGAGTCATTCCTCTCAGTTTAGACCATACATTTTCATTCAAAACAAAGACTTTGTGCGGCTGGCAGACATTAGATCCAAAGGCTTTCAAAAGAAAGATGAAAAGGTTCTCAAAAAAGCGATTTACGCAACGACTGTGATCTGCCACATGGGTTTTAGCACTCGAGACACAAGTCCAATGCCAATTTTTAAAGTTAATTACGTGATCAAACAATAATATTTTCCATCCTAGTGTGCAAGGTTTCTGCATCCACACAAGCATTTTGGGCAAATACTGATTTGTATCATACTTTTTTTTTTTTATAGCTTTAGTATTTTTTTTATAGATTCCCCAAAATTTACAAATGACTCAAATACAAAAAAAATATATAATATATAATGAAAAACATGTAATAAACATTTTTTTTCCAAGTACAATAGTGGCAAAAAGTGATGTCCGGCCAAAGAAAATTGATATCTTAACACTTAATTCAAATATTATTGTGTTAAAGATTTTGTAAGCATACTGTATAGAAACATGCTGAATTGTGCGACGTAATTATTGTTCAGGCTGTCATACAAAATAAATAAATAATAAACGCATGCAAAAACAAGACATTAACTAATTATGTTGCAGTCAATGTATGTTTTTTCAGTTAGTTTAGTTTCCAGTTAGTTTTTTTTATGCTCATTAAACCTGTACCTGTAATTTGCCTTTTTTTTTGCCAAACTTGTTGGTTCATTAAAAACAATATCCCCTCCTGACCACTACTGTATATGTTGCAAATAGTAAAAAGAAAAAAAGACTTTACAGTACAATAACCAATGCAGATTCAGACAAACATCATTCATTTTAAACAGCAGCTTGCAACGAACATTAGAGCAAACGTGAGAGAGGAAAAATGATAACAGGGAAAGTTAATATGCTAATTAGCAAGCTAAACTGTAAACAACCTTCAAGTCGCTGTGTTATAATAACGAGCCTCTGAGAATATGAGTGAAACTTCAAAGCAGCGACGAATGAAAGCAGGCAGAGGACGACATTAGTCAGGAGCTCGGATATAAATCTCCAACATGCAGGTCATGATAATCTTTAACTTCTCAGAAATGCCACAGCATTTGTCGGCGGGGAACGATCCGTCCAATCTCAGCTGAGAGACAATGGAAGTGTCCAGATTGTGACAGATAAACACAAACAGACTCTCTAAATGTCACGCTGCCGGAGGAGCGAGGATCGCTACAGCTTTATCTGATCACTGGCCCGTACCGACGGAAGCGCTTGAGTTGATTGGAGAAGAAACGAAAAGCACTGCAGTGATTGGACGAAGACAGAATGTCATCAGATCTGCCGGAGCCGGACTGGGTCTCAGAGGTCAGGGAATATTTAATCAGCCTGAAAACTCTCGGTCCATGAAAGAAGGCTTGTTTAACTGGGACTAGTTTATCCTTCGACTGAGGCCATGTCCACAATGACACGGGTATTTTTATAACCTTGACTTTTTTTACGCGGTTCGGCCGTTCGTCCACACGGAAACGCATTATCAGGACACTGAAACCGAACATTTTTGAAAACCCCTGCCAGGGTGAATATTTTCTGAAACGCCGGTTGCAGTGTTGTCGTGTAGACAGCGAAACCGGAGTTTTTGCACCACTGACGGCTTCTGATTGGCTAACGTGGCTTTACGGTTAGGTTTATATCGTCGCCTCTGGTGTTGCATGCTCTTGACAGCGCTTAGGATTGGGTATCGTTTGAATTTGAACGATTCTGATTCCTATTCTGATTCCTTGTTTCGATTCCGGTTCCTAACGATTCTCGATTCTGATTCTTTTAAGAGGCAGGGTCAAAAAAGTTTAGCTAACCTTGCTAACCAACTGTCTTTCTGAAGGAAATAATCCTTTCTGAAGGAAATAATCCTTCCGTCACAAATTTTGCATTTTGCCGAGATTTCGTTATTTTTAGAAAAGTGAAGCCACACTTAGTTTGGACCGCCGACGTAAGCTACTCATGTTCGACTCGCGCGGTTATGCCAACACTTCCGGTAGACGCTTCTTCGTTTGTGTTGTTCAGCGGTTTCTTCTTCCGCTCGGCGGACTGTGAATATCGAAACTAGGAATCGAAATTTTTTGAGCAATTCCGGGAAAAATGAAAAGTTAGTCCCGGTTCCAATCGATACTCGATTCTCGATACCCAACCCTAACAGCGCTTGATGTCTTGTTTTTGCATTTTCATGTGGACGGAGGTTTTTTTTTTAAACGCAGGAAGGAAAAACTCTGGTTATAAAAATACCCGTGTCCGTGTGGACATGGCCTGAGACTGAGGATTTAAAGGAGGCTGGTGGTCAAGACCATAGTTCGACATACCCCCCAAAGGGACAGAAATATCAGGGGTTTTTTTTTTTTTTTTGGGGGGGGGGGGGGGGGGGGGGGGTTAACTAATTAAAATATAATTAGTTAAATACAATATAAATCAACTCCTATTTTCACTGTAGGAACATTTTAAATGTAAAGCGATTTCAGACACCCCTATTGTGGACCCTACCATTTTTAACTACCGTGGCTCGAAGCAACGGAGACAGAGAACCAGGGTTCGAAATGGGGTGGGGAGGTTAATAATTAATAACAGATTTGAGTGACTCATAGTGCTGAAGTGCACCAGATTAATGAATGTATCTTTCACTCCCCCGGACCCCCCTAGTGTTACGATTTTGCCTACTCTGCACCATTTTGAGCCACGAAAAACCCTGACATTGGTCCATTTAATTTTGTCTACAGGCTACATAGAGTAGCAAGACTTTTTTATTAATTTTATAATTACACATGGTCATAGAAGAAGTGCAGGAGCAGTACCCCCCTATTATGGTGGGGTAATTCACACTCTGGTCAAGACAAACAAAGTTCATATTATTATTTACCTTAAAGGGATAATTCACTTTTTTTGGAAATACGCTCATTTTACAACTCCCCCAGAGTTAAACTGTTGAGTTTTATCTTTTTTGAACCCATTCAGCTGATCTCCGGTTCTGGCGGCACCACTTTTAGCATAGCTTAGCATACATGACTGAAGTGCACAAGACCATCAGCATTTCTCCCAAAAAATTACCAAAGTGTTTCGATATTTTTCCTATTTAAAACTTGACCGTTCTATATTTACATCGTGCACTAAGACAGACGGAAAATGTAAAGTTACGATTTTCTAGGCTGATATGCAGGGAACTATACTCTCATTCCTGCGTAATAATCAAGAAACTTTACTGTCGTACCATGAGTGGAGCAGGCGCGATGATTGCACAAACTTAGTCCCGGTCACGTTGGAAGCTGGGCACTGTTTTCAGGCGCTGTGTCATAACATTATGCCTGCTGCACTCATGCAACACATTCTCACCCCAAGGCGTCACCTTTGACCATGCTTCAATATTTGACGTTTTAGGCACCCTTTAGCGTCACTTTCATGACGCGATCCCGTGGCGTCATCTAACTGACGCTAAAGGAAAGCGTCAGTTGAAGGACGCGGTTAGGTTTAGGTGTGGGGTGGGGGTAGGGTACACGCGATCCTAGGGCGTCATCTTACTGACGCTAAAGGGCGCCTAAAGCGTCAAACATTGAAGCATGGTCAAAATGCTCCCGAAGCGTCAGTTAGGTGACGCCTTGGGGGTGAGAATTGGCTGACTCATAATGATGTCATAAAGACATCATTAAATACTTAATGTGATCACAGTGATCAACCTTAAAGCTATGAAGCGAAGAGGATCCTTATTTTGCGCAAAATACCCCAAAACATTATTCAACAATCTCTTGACAGGTTCTACATCACAGACAGTAGGGCTGTCAAACGATAATCGTGATTAATCACATCCAAAATAAAAGTTTGTGTTCACATAATATATGTGGGTGCACTGTGTATAATTATTATATATATATATATATATATATATATACATACATACATATGCTTGTATATATTTAAGAAATATTTTCATGTATATACATTTATATATTTATATTATATATAAATATTTTATATATAAATAATATTTTTTTCTTAAATATACATGCGTATATATATATATATATATATATATATATATATATATATATACTGTATATATATATATATATATATATATATATATATATATATAATTATACACATTGCACCCACATATATTATGTAAAAACAATTTTGGATGCGATTAATCGTTTGACAGCCCTAACAGACAGTTCTGTTTTGGACTGAGTTTCTGAGGAATGTTCATCACAATTGCTTGACTCTTCAGAATATAACAAGCCAGATAAGAAGAAACCACACGAGACATTCTGAAAGAGACAGAGGGCTAATCTTGCCTTCAACAAAAGATGTAGAGACAACTCAGTCTCTTCCTTCTGGATTTGGTCCCGAGTGGAGTCGGGGAAAAAGCACTACTCGCGTATGAATGACCTGGAGGCTTGATTTATACACGGCTCCTTTAACAGGGCGATGATGACTTTACCACTTGTTCTACTTGCCCAAACTGCTGAAATCATGAGAGACGCCTGGATCAAGTTACTATACACATACAGACAAGCCGCAAACGCATCAGAGAGAGAGAGAGAGATAGAGAGAGAGCGACTCAGACCTGTCATATCAAGTTGAGTTTCTCCAGGTGGAATCTCAAATGCTCGTTTTACATGCGAAACAATCTCAGTGACTGATAATAATGTCATAGTATGTAATTATGCTATACATAAACAGTTTATAAGTAGAGATTTATAGGCACTCCCATCCTAGCCGATATCGATAAGAAATTAAATTAAAGGCAAAGTATACACTATTGCGTCTAAATAAAATGCTAAAGTCATTCATTTACTATATAAATAATTAAATTTTATTATGTAATTCACTGATATTTCTTAAAGATTACATTTAACAAATCAGTTTGATTAGTGAACTAAATTAACTGATTTGTTAATTAGTTAACTGGTGTTACAAATACATTTAACATCGGTACTACAAATGAATGTAAATAAAACAAATAAAAAAGCATTACATATAAATAGTTATTTAAATTTAAAACAACAGAAATTTGAACTTTATACTTTAAAAATACCTTTTAATTAAAATATTGTTTTTTTAATATATAGCTCTTAAATACGAAATCCAATATATTCAGCATTTCTATTTATTTTATATCATTAGTGTTTTCACACATTATCTGTTAATATGAATTAGCGAAAACTAATTTACAAAATAGAAAACTTCAGTGTTTACAATTAAATACTTAACACATCCAAAAAATTATCAAATAATAAATGCATTTATTTAAACTCAAAATAAAATAAATGTATATATATTATATACTAAATAAATTAAGTAAAACTAAATATGTTGCATCCCTGTAATTGCGCTATAATCTGCCCTGTATTCGTAACTCACTGCCATTCGAGTTCCTGAACAGCCTTTCCTGATCAGAAAACATGGTTGAAAACAGAAAAAAACTACAGCATTAGCTTCCCCGATCATGAAGCGATGCTAACAACATGGAGTCGGGCCGGCCGCCATGAAAGATGACTTCTCAGAGCTCATGCTAATGGCCTGTCTCCAACATCCCAGCCACTATAAATCTTCCCAGGAGAAGCCAGGGATCAGTCAGGTGGGGAGAGGGAGTGTGTGACAGCGTGGTGGTGTTTGGTCAGCATGTCTACACACATATTAATAAAGGCCTGAAAAAAAAAATGCATTTGAAACGGATCAAACCATTAGCGATGTGAACTCGTGAGTAGGGCTGGGCAGAAAACATATTTTTCGCTTAATCGTTTTTAAAAATGTGGCAGGTTAGGTGGATTGGATATGCCTAAGTATGTGATTTTGTGTGTAATTGTTTTTTCCCCCCATATTTATTTATCCATCACTCAAAAGCCAGTGTTAGTTTTCCTCCACCGTTCATAGGCGTGTTCATCTCTGTTACAGATAATGCTGTGTTTTATCTTAAATTAACCTGATCATGTTTGATCAAGGCGTGCGACTGTTCTGACTCATCCAATTTTCAGCATCAAGTTCCCATCTTGCATCAAAATCCTGTCAATGCGTTTGAAATATAGGGTTGGGTTCAGTTTTAAGGCGAGACACTACAGGTGAATAGGGTAATTTTTTTAATTAGCAGATATCACCATGAACCTTTCCCAGTTGATTACCTACATTAAGAGGATTACAGTTTATTTAATGTTTAAATATACAAATGAGGCATTATCTAATTAAATATGAGCTAATTTGCATATATTTAAAAAACAAAATCTGAGTATTGGATAAAGCCAGGTTCAAAATTATTTTATCGATGTGTTCACATATTAGATGGGGAAAAAAATCTACTTTTGTTATCCTATAAATCAGAATATACTGCCTGTTTTTTGGAATAAAATGTTAAATCAGGCTAGGAATAATATATTTACTAGGGCTGTCAAACGATTAATCGTGATTAATCGCATCCAAAATAAAAGTTTGTGTTTACATAATATATGTGGGTGGACTGTGTATAATTATTTTATATATGTAAATACACACACATGCTTGTATATGTTTAAGAAATATTTTCTTGTATATACTGTATATAGATTTATATAGAATTTATATTATATATAAATATAAATATTTTATATATAAATAATATTTTTTTCTTAAATATACATGCATTTGTGTGTATTTATATATATACACAAAATAATTATGCACTTTGCACCCACATATATTATGTAAACACAAACTTTTATTTTGGATGCGATTAATCGCGATTAATCGTTTGACAGCCCTACTATTTACAAATCCCTCAGTAAATGCCTTGCCTTCATAATATAACCAGGTACAAGACTGGGAAGTTTGGTGTGTATAGTGCTTCTGAAGTGGAGATTTCAGACTTTCAAAAGTCATTTTGAGAAAATGCACTTTTACAGTCACGATCGGTTGCTGATAAAAAGGAATATTTGAATCCGACAGACAAAGTGTAGTAAAATAAAGACCTAAATGTGCATTTCTGTCTGAAAGACGACATGTTATTAGCCCTCAATCGGGTCATTGGGTCTATACGACCCCAATCGACTTTTACTTAATAAAAAAACTTCCCTTTCTCTCAGTGGAATAAGATTTACATTATCTATACACAAACACAAAAAACTGGGCGTGATTCGGTTGTTCTGAAGGCATGTAAAAAAAATGTTTACACTTCTGGTCTTCGGGGTCAATATGACCCCATATTGAAATGAATGGGAAATGTGAAAAAAAAAACCTAAATATATTTTATTCATGTGTCAAAAACAAACAAACACATGGCCTAGTACTACAGCACAAATGCAATGTATCATAAAAAATAATATTTCATATATTACACTAAGGGTGTAGTTGTGGAATTGTGTGGTATATGGACACAAAAGTACTTTATATCTCCAAAACACAGCATTAATGAATAGATGAGAAGTAAACAAAAAAAATGATATATTATTTGTATGATTAAAAATGTATATTTTTTGTACAATTACTCAATCAATTGTTGGGGTCGTATACCCCGAAGCCCAGAAGTGTAAACAGGAAACGAAGACCATTTCAAGGTTAAAGACAAATATACCAAAATATCAAATTTGACCTGTGGGAAAAAAAACAAAACAAAAAAAAAACATGTTTTTGCCTGCCGTGTCTTCCTTAATGTACCTAAATTAAAAAGACTTTAACATTCAGGTTTGTGTCTCAATTTATTTTAACTAATAAACCACTTGCAAACTTAAACTTATGTTCACGGTTCTTTTTTTAAATATAGGATTTGCATTTAAATCTATAATCATTGAGTCGAATCAGGAATAGAATTGAGAGTTTGCATCCATCTGAATGGATACCCAGCCCAACTCCCAGCATATCTACACACACACACACCTCATATGACTACAGGGCTGAAAAACATTATAAACCAATCAAACCATTAGTGATATCAACTCGGGAGTGGTTCTTTTTTTTTAATGCGCATTTGCACTTTTGGCCACAGTTAAAAGTTAAAGGAGGTAAAGCCAGGCCAGGACTCGAGGACCTGCCACAACAAATCACGGGCCAACGGGGAAGCTTTTTAAAGTCTTGTCTCTCTCAGCTATGCACTAACGCATGAGTAATGAACACTTAAGCAGCCGCCTGAAACCGGACCCCAGGCAAGAACACGGATGCTCTTTCACCTTCTTAAACCGCTTTATTTCCTTTCATCTCCATCTCTGAAAACAATACAGTCATGCTGACTCAGAGCGAAGACAAAGAGACGCATGCATAAATCACTAGCATCCTACTCTCCAGATAATTAGCTTTACTAACTACTTTGAATAAGACTCCTACTAAGACAGATTGCTTATGAGGACACATTTATGACAACATTAAGTGGTTTCAGACTAAAGGATGTGAGTGATGGTACAGAGTTCAACTTTGCTCGATTTAAAAACCTCTGAATGCCTCGAAGTAAACGTTTATATAATGCATTATAAAAGCATTTTTTTTTATGCATTTGTTTTGCCTTGTAATGCAACTTACAATGCATTGTATGGTCTCGTAAACAGAGTCCGTCTGACATTTTGTGGCTTTTATCAGTGACATTTTTGAAAATAAGGCATTTCATTAACTGTCTAATAACCTTTTCATTGCCATTAAAGTGAAATTACTGAACCCAAACATAGGAGCCTGATAAAAATGCTCATTTGAAAGAAAAAAATGTCTTTTTTTTGCAATTTTTCACTATTCACTGAGTGAACACATCTTTAGAAATGCATTAAAACACACAGCAAACAACCAGAAGTAACAAAGATTCTGTAAATATTAGAATGCATTTTAAATTTGGTTCCACTTATTTATTAAAGAAAAAAAGTACTTTGCTAGTCAGAACGTCTGTCACTTTGACAAAAAAACGGTTTCCAGGTCAAGCTCTGATGGCAAATGGACTGTAGTATGGCAGTCGGACGCAATCCTCAAGCTATGAGACAATTTTGGACTATTGCATCATGCTTTTGAGCTGCAATGACAGTATGTGTCTTTACTGTAATTGTGTGAGCGAGGAGAGAGAGAGAGATACAGCATCTAAAGTCCCATGGGTGGAAGAGCGAGACTCTTATTCCAGCCGGCCTCTAAACAGCCTGTCATTACACACAGCAACAGACATAACAGCAGAAAGGAATCAACATGCAGTGTCTTGTGCTTTTGCAGAGAGAGAGTACCTCACAGAGACCAAATCTTGACATTTTTCCAACCATTCAGATACTTTAATGGACACGCACTGAGAGAATGATAATTAACCATCTCGTTCGACAGCACTTTACAGTTCACATGAGGTGAGGAAATTCATTTCTGACGCGCTTACGTGCGCCTTAAACTTATAGATCGCGCGAAACTATAACTTCTGTCATTTATTCGTTGACCGATATCTTTATGGAAGACTAAAGTCGAAGTAATTGACAGCAGAATGTTCAACTGGCTCTTTTCCATATAATGAAAGTCAATGGTGACCACAGCTGTCACTGAATAAGGATTTAATTTAGTCCGTTTCTAACATGAATCTATCAGAAGACTTCAGACATATGAACTGAATCTATCAGAAAACTTGAGTCATATGAACTGCTTATATCATATTTTTTGGGGATGCACAATAAATCGACCACCATATCGGTATCGGCCAAAATTGGTAATTTTGAATCTTTATCGGGCCGATAAGATAATTTCCTCGGTATATTAAAGCTAATAAATAATGGATTATGTCCTCCAACTGAGACACTTCAGAAGCGCAGTGTTCGTCATGATGGTTTTGAATTGCTTGAAATACGACTGGAATCGCTTCAAAAAAGGAAAATACAGATTAGTTCAATATGTGCAGTGCAAAATCTGTCATGTCGGCTACATAAAATTATAATGAGAACGTCATAATTGTGTGCGTGGGACATGGATTTTAAATTTTGAGACTTTTGTAATCAGACTAAAAAAATTTATATTAATATATCAGATTTTATCGGCTTTCAAATTTAAAGAATTATCGGTTGTCGGTCAAATTTTTCATATTGGTGCATCCCTAATATTTTTGTTGCACTTTTTGTGAGATGCACTTTCATTGTATGGAAACGTGAACATTAGCATTAGTAATGGGTGAAACAAAGCTTTTCGAAACGTTGAATCAATTGCTCGAAACGAGTCACGCTGGTCAGAACAGTGTAAATACAGAGAAAACTCAGCCTGAACATGCATAAAACCCCTTTTATAAATACATTATTGAAGGTGTAAACTATTAAATGCAATTAACGAATCTAATGCCACTAAATATGATAACATTTTATTTAACTACAGGGCTTGTTTATGCTGATCTTGGTTAATCAGACCTGCAACTCTTCCTTTTTATTATACAAAATTGCCATTAAATGACTACAAATGTCTTTAAAAAAAGTGTAAAAATCATATATAGACACTGGTTCATGGAACCATTGAAAATTATAAAACAATTATGACGCAACAAAGCCTCATTTCTTGAAATCACATGATTTTGGCAGTTTCGACTTACTGGCTTGAAACAAATGATTCACAAAAGGTTTTGAAGCTTCACGAAGCGGGTGTCGAGAGTGAACATTACTCAAACTGCCTCCTTTTGTGTTAAACTGAAGAAAGTAAGTCATAATGGTTTGGAACAACGTGACTGTGAGTAAAAGAACAAATCCTCATGTGTGGTTGAACTGTACCTTTAAGTAATTAGAAAAAAAAAACATTCAGTATGCCTTGAATTTTCACTCTACATCACAAGAGCCTGAATCTTTCTCAATCCGCATGAGCTTTCCAAAGAGATCAGTTTAAACCTGCTGCAAAATGAGTGAAAACAATGAAAAGCTTTAATAATAGCCTACATTATTTATTAGTCAAGCTTTAAACATCCCAGGAAACGACTCACTCATTTTTCTCTCTTTTCATCTTGAGGAACAGCTTCTCTCCATACTCAAATGGGTTCTCAAGTCTCATGGATTGGCCGTGAGACACACGCAATTCAACCAGTTCATACACTCACACCGTGTAACCAACTCGGCCACCATACGTTCGCTACTAGGCAACATAGACGCGCGGACACACGGAAGTTGACGGAAAATTCTCGGCCACTGTACGTTCGTAACTAGGCAACATAGACGCTCGGACACACGGAAGTTGGCGGAACATTCCTGGCCACCGTACGTTCGTTACAAGGCAACAGACGCGTGGACACACGGAAGTTGACGGAACATTCTCGGCCACCGTACGTTCACAACTAGGCAACATAGACGCTCGGACACACGGAAGTTGACGAAACATTCTCGTCCACCGTATGTTCGTCACTAGGCAACATAGGCGTGCGAACACACGGAAGTTGACGGAACATTCTCAGCCACCATACGCTCGTTACTAGGCAACATAGACGTGCAAACACACGGAAGTTGACGGAACATTCTCGACCACTATACGTTCGTTACTAGGCAACAGATGCGAACACAGAAGTTGACGGAACATTCTCGGCCAGATTGCGTTCGTTACTAGGCAACCAACAACATCGTGTGAACACACAGAAGTTGACGGAACATTCTCGGCCACCGTACCTTTGTTACTAGGCAAAATAGACGCGCGAACACACGGAAGTTGACGGAAAATTCTTGCCCACCGTACATTCGTTACTAGGCAACATAGACGTGCAAACACGGAAGTTAACGGAACATTCTCGGTCAGATTGCGTTCGTTACTAGGCAACATAGACGCGTGAACATACGGAAGTTGGTGGAACATTCTCGGCCACCGTATGTTCATAACTAGGCAACCAACAACATTGTGTGAACACACGGAATTTGACGGAACATTCTCGGCCACTGTCGGAATTTCTTTTTATTTTAAATGATATATTACACTGTATTAATAGTCTTTCTAGTTACATTAAGGCTACATGACAAAAAAAAAATCATAAGCTGGAGTGTGTACTCTTGTGCACACACACACAAACAATTAGAATACTATAATATGTCCATTTGTTCACAATGTCCCACCACACAATAAATCATTATACCATTTCGACTCAAAATGCAAAGATTTGTTTTTCCAAACTGTTTGGAGCAATTTGTTATATTTTTGTAATTTTTATATCTTTGTCATTTTTATATATAACATTAAAGAGTATATTTGATGTGATGAATTGCTCTGTGATTAATCAGATTTACCAATTGTTATAATTTAATTTGCGCTGGTAAATTATGAACAATGGGTAAAATTGAGGGGCGGGGCTCCATTAGGGCTCCTCCCCTAACCGCATGTGATCTCACTCAAAGCTTTTGATAAAACTTGATAACACTGACTGTGAATAAGATGTGTGACATTGTGTTGTGACAGAAGTGTCCCGGTGGGGTTGTTTACATGTGTGGCGTTCACATTGATATTCGAGGCATGTTCAGAAGAGGCTTTCGGACCGTTCTCACGACCTCTCCTCCTCCTCCTCAGACCATTAATTCACTCAACTAGCTCTAATCAACTGTGTTTGTTTGCATCACAGGAAACTGTGCATGAATGTTGCCAAAGCTGAATGCATAAAGGCAAATAAACAAGCAGGTGGATGATGATAAATTTGCTTACCTTTGTCAATGAACCGCAACAAGGAGAAGGGCATGCAGGGAAGAGAGAGATAAAGAGAGAGAACATTAGTGGCATGTCAAAAATGGAGGCCCAGTTTCAGATTTTATAAACTGTGACATAGACTATAGAGAAGTTGAAAGTCAACATAAAAGACATTTGCAACCGATTTTACTTCTGTAAAGTGACTGAAATGCATCCGAATGGTAATTCATTTAACCTATTTTAACAATTAGACTTTATTTAAATTAGAACAAATAGACTCTTTGCAAGATATTAGAAATTCAACAGAAGCCTAAAACAAAAACAAAAGCTGTTTGTAGTGATACATCAACATTAAAGCTGATAAATATATTTTCATATTATAAAAGCGATATGGTTGAATGGTTGATATTACAATTGAAAACTATTTTGCTTAAACAATTAGTAAAAACAAAAAATCTAGTTTTGTGACATGAACTTAGGCATTACAACAATATAATCTTCAGTTCAGTATAAAAACAGCCTACTTTACACATCTATCAGTGTGACAGTAAATCACCTTTAGAAAGTACTTGACACTTCAAATAATGACGGTATCAAATTAGTAGGTGACAATTGACTGTAAAAAAAATAAAATAAAAAATTTGTCATTGAATCATTCAATCAAAAGATTTAAAAATGTTGATTAATCCAGTAGTCATTGAATCAGTCATTTAACTGATTTGTTCAAAAAAGCAGATTCATCCAGAAATTAAATTGGTCTATACGAGTGAGTCATTGCATCAATCATTAAACTGATTTGTTCAAAAATGCAGATTAATCCAGTAATGAAACAAGTCTATATGAGTGAGTCATTGAATCATTCATTTAAATGATCAGTTCAAAATTGCAGATTAATCCAGTAATGAAACAAGTCTATATGAGTGAGTCATTGAATCATTCATTTAAATGATTTGTTCAAAAATGTTGATTAATCCAGTAATGAAACAAGTCCATATGAGTGAGTCATTGAATCATTCATTTAACTGATCTGTTCAAAAATGTTGATTTATCCAGTAATGAAACAAGTCTATACGAGTGAGTCATTGAATCAATCATTTAACTGATTTGTTCAAAAATGCAGATTAATCCAGTAATGAATCATGAGTCATTGAATCATTCATTTAACTGATTTGTTCAAAAATGCTAATTAATCTAGTAATGAGACAAGTCTATAAGAGTGAGTCATTGATTCATTCATTTAACTGATTTGTTCAAAAATGTTGATTAATCCAGTAATAAAACAAGTCTAAACGAGTAAGTCATTGAATCATTCATTTAATTGATTTGTTCAAAAATGTTGATTGATCCAGTAATGAAACAAGTCTATACGAGTGAATCATTGAATCATTCAACTGATTTGTTCAAAAATGTTGATTAATCCAGTAATGAAACAAGTCTATACGAGCGAGTCATTGAATCATTCATTAAACTAATTTGTTAAAAAATGCCGATTCATCCAGTAATGACACAAGAGAAGTCTATCTGAGCGAGTTATTGAATCATTCATAAAAAAATCTGATTAAATATTCTGCGACAATTAACATTCAGCAGAACAGAGTAAATGAAATGTTATTTTGTTTAGTTGTTTATTCAGAATCATCAGAAAATAGTAACCTCCATTTTAAACTAAAAAAACGTGATTTTCAATTTCAATGTTTTCCAGAATTGTGCACCTCTAAAACTACCATTTTGAAATGTTCCCATCGAACCAAATCTACAGCAGGACAGAGACAGACCTCGGGAATACAGGGACGTTCATTAGACAGGCACGACTGGCCATGGTGGTCTGGGGTTTAACCCTGGTAAATCCCCCACTAAACCCCTCAAGAACCAGGCACCGAAATTTCCTGCTGACAAGAGTCAAACATAGAGCCGACAGCAATGAATGCATGGACAGAGAAACAGTGAGCGAGAGTGTGGGTGTAAGCCAGATTGAACTTATTTTTAAAGATGGCGAGGAACAAAGAAAGACGGAACAGGAAAACTAGGGTGGATGATGGACGGCGAGAGCGAAAGAGAGAGACACACTGGAACTGGACAAGCCAGTGAGTGTAAGAGACACCATGATGAGTGACTGTTACTCCTCATAGAAACATAACATGGCACATACATCTCTCTCTACATTAGCAGTCTATCATCCGCTATACAGACATTTGACTCGCATGAGCTCATTTCCACTGGTTACGGCCAAGAACTGGCCAGTTAGCTCGTTTACAACTGCTGTTACGATGCGTTTTGGTCGATCGGATCACGAGACGACGAGATACACTCATGTTTACGTCTGGTGTTTTATGCCCTGTTTACGCGAAGGGAAGACGCAGATGTTTCCCTGCAGTTTGGCCTCTCATTTACACGAAAACCCCATTTTTATCACAGAAACGATTATTTCTAAAAACTCCAGCCAAAGCGGAGATTTCTGATAACGCCGGTTACGTGTTTACTCTACGAAAGCAATCCGATTAAATGTGTTTTTGACTACATCTAGAAGAGTTCAAAATTTGAAAAGTTTTGCACCTGATCGACCAAATCAACCTTAGACACGAAGAGACTACAGGACGCACTGATATTAAAGTCACTATGAAATCAAAATTGATTGACGAGGGCGGGGCAACCTGTCACTCACATCAGATCCACCAATAACAAACCACAGCTATCCAATCAATTCCTCACAGACAAAAATAAGCCCCGCCCGCTTAATTTTAACAACTTTAAAATTACTGTAATACACTATATTGTTTGACTTAACACTAAAAACAAAATCAGACTTTTAATTGAGTTTAGGCATTTAACAATGTACATTATGAAAAATGGATTAAATGATTTAAATTATATAATTCCTGTAAAATATGCTGAAATTATTAACATGCACCATAAACTGATGTATGGTATCAATACATCATGCATCCACTGTCTAACTGATATGAGATGCGATGCTAACATTTTAACAATATTGTATGTCCAGCCAATCAGATTAGGATGGGTAATTTCAACTAGTTTTTGTGTGTAATTGTGTAATATGCATCAGACTGCCAGTTTCATATGTGAGAGCCAGTCTGTAACATGTATGCTTCTGGTCTGCATGCTGTAAACCCAAATATCTGAAGGGATCAATGTAAGCCGGCAGTAAGAAGACTGACGGCGCATTCCAAACGACTGCAAATAGCCTGGAGTAAACCCGAGTTTGAACCTGCAGTCCGCAAGACCTTTCGCCGGTTTGGTGAAGCACAAATTTAGCCTGACACCTTTGATTTAAGAGCTCTCGCCTAAATGAAAAGGGTCCATAAAAGAGTGACACTTTAGCATTGGCTGTGTTCGCAATGGAAGAATAGTTTAATGCTTACCATGCATATCACAATCCTGACTAATTTTGTTGTTTGTTTGTTTTTTTCAATGCAAATATGGCTAATATACAGGTGACACTCAAACTAGAATATCATGCAAAAGTTAATTTATTTCAGTAATTCAACTTAAAAGCTGAACTAATATATAGACCCATTACATGCAAACTGAGATATTTCAAGCCTTTATTTGTTATAATTTTGATGATTATGGATTACAGCTTATGAAAACCAAATTTGAAAACCATCTTATGAAAACCAGAAAACAAAATTAAAATATTGTTAAATTGTTTTCATATCTGTAATCTATAATCAAAATTATAACAAATAAAAGCTTGAAATATTGCATGTAATGAGTCTATATAATATTTTTTTTTTTCATGTTTTAAGTTGAATTACTGAAATAAATTAACTTTCGCACGATATTCAAATTTCGAGTTTCACCTACAGATTACCTGGGAAAGGGAACTCATAAAATATGAGAAATATTGTTGTGTGCAATTGAGAAACTAAACATAGGTTCACAAAGGCTCCATAGATATGTTCGCTAAGCTTATAGACTAGCCTGGAACTGGATATGGACTGAAGCAGTTAAACGTGACCGTCAGACCAGACATTCTGCTGTCCTGCTCTTTGAAGGTTTACTTGTATCAGCTGGTTTTGCAATTAAACAAAAATGTCCCAAAAACAGAGAATGTGCGACTTGAGGGGATTCGTGTCTGAGGTTTTGACTAGGTTGTTAGCCAATCCTCGGCTTGCTGACCATCAAAGCACAAAGCGGGATCTGTGTGAAGACAGAACTGGGAAAAGCCTCTGCTGGGCAGAATGGCTTCACCGAGAGGGAATGGTCTCATGCGGAGATCTATATATCTGCTCCTAAAAGCTGGAGCTCAAAACAGGGCTGCTGTCATGATGCAAGCAGTCTGGCGCATCTTCCAGACACATAAAACATAATACAATATATATATATATAGAAAAATTAATTAAATAACATTCATATTTAATTTTAAATAAAATAAATTAAAATAAATAATTTATTGATTTGTGTTGATTACACGCAAGTATTTGATAGCACGAATGAAAGAAAGTTTAGTCAATTATACCGTCTCTAAAAAAGTTATGGAACATTTTTTGCGAGCTCTTCAAAAAGATTTAAAAATATAGGAAGTACGCCTTATGGATCTGCTGAACTGGAAAATATCCAGATTTTAAAAAAATAAATAACATTATGACAAAGGTGGGAAGCGACAATCATTTTTTTTTTAAACTTTGCATTTAAAAATATAACTAAGCTCTATACACTGAAAACATGTGGTGATGGATCAGACAACGTTTCAATAGGTCATATTATGCCTTTTTACAAAGTGTTAACGTTGTTTTCCTGCTTGAATGTTGATTATTTTTGCGTTGTTGCGACTCCTCTCTTCCTAGTCTGTCAGTTACACTCTGTTTACTTCCTGTCTCTATGAAGCCCCTCCTTCTGAAAGCACTCTGATTGGTCGGCTTGACCAGTATGTTGTGATTGGACGAGCTTTTCGAGTGTGTTTGTGAAATGTCCCGCCCCTTCCTATAACCACCAGTTCAACACACTACTAACTAACCCAACCAGGCACCACCCCTTTATTCTGCACATTAATTATTATAATGAGGAATATTGTGACATGTTCGTTCCCTGAAGAAACTCAAGACTACAATGGAGGCGTTTCAGGAGTTCAGAAACACTGACACTGATATAGAGAAGAATTCAAACAGCATGCTTAGACAGCCAGACACTAAAGAAAGTTTTAAATATTAAAAAAAAAGCATTATACCGTAATTCCTCAAATAAAATCCAGGGCCTTTATTTACCTAAACTGCAGAAGGTACCAGGCTTTTATTAGAGGCAGGCCTTTAATTTAAAAAAATAAAAATAAAAAAATATATAAAATTTCCGTCTGGGTTCCATTGTCCTCAAGACAATTTTGTTTTCAATAAAGTTGTTGAAAAGACAGTTATACTAGCAGCACTAAATTATATCTGTGGTACATATATTACTACCATCCATTGGCTGTATGTTACGATGAACTTGAATGCACATTAGGGAATGTTTACACCTGGCCACTTCTTGCATTTTCTCAGATCAGAAAGCTATCTGATTTATCAAAACAATTCTGCTCACAAATGCGTTTTTGCAAAACGGATATAAATCGCGCTATATGCAGATTTAATGGAGTTCACATCACCGAAAGCAGATATGAGCTGCTGCATTTGATATCAGGTCAGCTCATTTCAAAATCAAAAGACCGCAATAAAAGAGAGCTGCAACAGCCCTGGTAAGATCATTTCATTTCTTTACTTTTAATGATGAGGAGTATTGCCTGCGAATTACTTTCACTTTAATTTGCAATAGTTTGCACGTTGGCTTAATGAATAGATGCTCAGCTGCCATGATGCAGTTTCGTCTGGAATATTGTCTCAGATCTCCTCCTGAAAAAGTGGTTTGAGCGATCGGATTAAAATCATCTCGAATGCGCTTCGGATGGCATTTATACCTGGTATTTTCACGATCGGATAGCTATCAGATCACAGAACACGCATGTATTGGACAGGTGTAACATCTCTTCAATGAAAGGCATTTAGGAGATTATTATCCACACTAATTTCCCCCCGGCCTTAATTTTAGACCGGCCTTTATTTGTCTGCGTTGATCACAAACCCGGCCACTATCAGAGGCCCGGCGTTTATTTGAATAGCGTTTTTTATTTGAGGAATTACGGTATGTCCTCTTTAAAATCAAGCCTTAAACCCAAAAGATTTAAAGCTCCTCAAACAAGCAGGACTCTCCTCGGCCCGGAGGCACTTTACATTACATGCGTTCTCCGAGAGCTCAAGACCAACGCTAGACCTCGTCCTAAGTCATCTCACCGAAGTCAATCAACCCTCAAATCTCCTAACATAAACGTTTCCATCTTAGAGTCTCATTTGAATGCTCAGGAACAGCATACACACGGCAGTGTGTGTGTGTGTATCAGCGGATGCTGGCCTGTGTCGAGCCGAGCTCATCTGCGTAAACTCAGAAGCCACAGTATCCGCTGGGGAAAGCACTGTAGCCACAGAAGACAACGACTAAAAGAGAGGGGAACTCGCGCTTTCACACGCGTCCTTCCTTCGTCTCGCAAACACTCACTCACACACGTTTCACCCGACCACAGATTGCTGGTAATTGATGAACCTGACAGCTGGCCAGTGTCATGCTCTGAGGAGCTGCTAAGAGCTTGGGTAAAAGCTGCTAAAATCCAGGAGCACTCAAACACTGAGCAATTGTGTTAAGTGTGTGTGTGTGTGTGTGTGTATGTTTGAGGTGGCCTGCTGTTTTGACCTGTATATGGATATGTGTTACTACTCCAAACTACTGAAATATCAACCACTTGTAGATCTCATTTATCAACTTGGTTACAATTGTAAATTAATTCTGGTGTTTGGAAGTTTAGGCCACGTCCATAAGAGTGTGGTCCGAGGGATGCAGTTAGGAGGGCTGCAAAAAAAGGAGGCAAAAAAAGCTTGCAAAATTCTGCTCTGTTTCAGCCACCATAGGGAGCTTGCTTTGGACGGAGATGCTTTGTTTATCCTTAATGTGTTGAGTATTAAAAGGATGGACTCGTATAAGTATGTGAGCAATGAATTGTAGATCTGTCACCTTGTCAAAGACCCTTCCCAGAGTATTTGGATCTTGTATTCTTTGTAATGTCTTTCAGATCCAAATAAAGGTATTATGTGTGTGTGTGTGTGTGTGCGTTTAGAAGGTCTGTGTGTTAAAGCTGCAGTCGGCAAGTCTGGCAGATTGAGTGGACTTTTTGAATGTTAGCAAAATTTTGAAGGTTTACAACTCTCATGCCCCTCCCCACTATCAACGAATACCCTCCCACAGAGTTCGTGCTCGAGTGCGTGTGCACCAGGTTATCTGTGAACGCGCCCGTCTCATCAGCATCCATCAACACCATGGATTATAAGGTATGCTGCCATGGCTAATCTACCAACATATTGGAATTGCTAACATCATTTATACTCTAAATGAGCTTACTTGATTTGTTAGTGTTCCGCCATCACTCTTCCTTACTACGCAAACTTCCGGCGTGTGCATGTGATTGTAACGTGCGACCGATCTGTGATTGACAGTCAGATCTCCAATCCCCCTGTGCTGATTGGATCCGATGATCCAGGAGCGGTGGATTTTTGCAAAACAAATAACACGCTCCAGGTGGAGTTAGAAGCTCGTTTTTTTTTCCTAAACCACTTTATGTTGTTTTGTCGGATTATAGTGTCGATTTCACTGAATTTGATAAAAAAATGTTGCCGACGGCAGCTTTAAGAGTGTCTGTGTGTGTGTGTGTGTGTTAAGAGTGCCTATGAGTGTGTGTGTTAAAGCTACACTGTGTAACTCTTTTAGTTTATTCTTAGCTAAAAACAGCTCTTTTAAAAATATATGTGCTCATTAAAGTATATTTACTTCGTTCACGTAATGAAGTATTCTCGTGAGTGTATAATATGCCATTGAAAATACGGGTAAGGGGTTCTAATGTCGGTCGCCATGTTGCCCCTCCATCTTGAAAGTACATTAGCCAAAGAGGGACATACCCGTTAATTAAAGCTTCGCCTTTCGCGTTTACGTTATGAGTTAACACTCATGGACAAGGTCAAACTAGAAGCCATGTTAATCTTGGACTACATTGGCCACCGTAGGAGTTAAAACGAAATCGGAATTGAGAGGAAAAGAAACTAATATTCACTGGATAGTCATATACCTTTTCACCGCTAGATGGGGGTAAAAATCACACAGTGTAGCTTTAAGAGTGTTTGTGTGTTAAGCGCCTCTCTGTTAAGAGTGTCTGTGGGTTTCGGGTTCGTGTTAGGGGACAGAATACACAGCTTGTGCAGTATAAAAACCATTAGCTCTTTGGAGATAGTGGACCAGACGTGCGTGTGTGTGTGTGTGTGTGTGTGTGTGTGTGTGTGTGTGTGTGTGTGTGTGTTGGACGAGTCTCTCAGGCGACAGTAGGATGGGACAGCTGTACGACTCTGGAAACCCCTGGAGGGTAAAGAGACTTGTACAGAATGTTTTTTCCCTCAACCTTTTGCAAAACCACATAAACCACATCAACCTTTTAACATCCACACACACATGTGGCACACGATATCTACAGTCACATATCCTGCTCAATAAAATGAGGCATTTTACATAGTTTTTGAGCATCAGATCATCATATTAAAGTGATTTCTGAAGGATCATGTGACACAGAAGACTTTGATTACAGGAATAAATTACACTTTAATATATTCACACAGAAAACAGCCGATTTACTATTTGTATTGTATTTTAGATCAAATAAATGCAGCTTTGGTGAGCAGAAAACCTTTTTTTTAAAATTCAGAATTATCAACCCTAAAGTTTTGAATAGTAGTGCTAGTGCATTTAATAAAAAAGAATTGGTGTTGAAAATTATATCGCAAACATACGCACAAAACATATATAGTTAAATATAAATATTTAAATATCGTTAATTGAGGCGTTTAATTTTTATGGTTTTACTGTAAACCATTAATTGTTATTGCAAAAGAAAAAAAAATAGAGAAAAAATATGAAGTATAAAAGGAACAAACTAAAAGTAAAATTGTAACATGGCAGATTTCTGCCTTCTCTTGTATCTTATAGTAAATATTATTTTAAATTTTATCCCTTTAGTTTCATTCTCTCTCTCACACACAAACATTCTTTCTCTCTCACCCTTCTCACACATTCTCTCTCTCTCCCCAATTTGCTCAGGGTAAAAATGAAGACAGATGAAGCTAGTCTTGCCAGGCAAAGCCAATAGTTGCAGTGGAAATTGTGTTTGCTCAAATACAATTACGAACACCTTACACACATGCACAAATATTTTTCAAAGTCAGAAAAATTATTGTGTGCATGCGTCATGTGTCGTCTGTTTTTGAAAGCGCTTCACTCGCTCATATTTCTATTTTAGGACGTTTCACCAGGAAACCACCAATACACTGACTACACAAACACTCTCCCTTTCACTTCACCACTTCACCATCGTCTAATTCAAACTCATTTTCTGACACACACACATGCAGTCTGTCTCTCTGAGGAATCCGGGCTGTTTGTGCGGGAGAAACACGCGTCTGTAATTAATCACTGTAGATGTTTATGAGAGAGGAGTGGTGTGTTTCTACAGCACTGCACTGACCTGCTTCATTACCACCAGCTAAAGCATCCCACGTTAATGACACACACGCACACACAGGTCTCCATAATGTGTGCTGCATCACCTATATATGAACATGTGTTCACACATTAAGGACACGTTATGCACACATTCAAAATATTAAAACGCATGGATACACAAGCCATGGCTGCACAATATAATGAAATTCACAACACATTTGTGATCGTTTAGCCACTTGCAGTTCAGACGAATCATTTCCCTTCCTAGTGACCATACAGCAACTGGACCATCGCCAACTAAACCAGTCCGATCTGTGAACAAAAGAGTCACTGAAAAGATTCGACTCAGAAGAATCACTCGTTCATGAATGTTTCTTCTCTTATGAAAACGCCAGGAAGAGGAGTGGGTGGACGTCAATATTTCCAATGAATAATGACTTTGCTTGTTCTCACACGACATTATTGTCTATATAGAACACTGCGGTTCTGGACTCAGATTTAAAGAACACTTTATGCCAAAATGATGTCTTTAATGATAGCACAATAATTTCGTGTTTTATGCTCTCTAATAATGCTGGGTTGTTTTAACCCAACTTTGGGTCAAATATGGATAAACCCAAATATTGGGTTAAAAATTTAATTAAAAAAAAATGTAACCCAATGGCTGGGTTTGTCCATATTTGACCCAAAGTTGGGTTAAAACAACCCAGCAATTTTTAGAGTGTGGGTTATTTTTTTTCCTTCTGATAATGTGTTTACATTCTATAAAATGTAAAGAATTAAAACAAAGTGAATTAATTAAAACTGAATCCATTAAATGATCCCATGAAGGGAAAATGTTTATATATATATATATATATATATATATATATATATATATATATATATACACTCACCGGCCACTTTATTAGGTACCCCATGCTAGTAACGGGTTGGACCCCCTTTTGCCTTCAGAACTGCCTCAATTCTTCGTGGCATAGATTCAACAAGGTGCTGGAAGCATTCCTCAGGGAGTTTGGTCCATATTGACATGATGGCATCACACAGTTGCCGCAGATTTGTCGGCTGCACATCCATGATGCGAATCTCTCCCGTTCCACCACATCCCAAAGATGCTCTATTGGATTGAGATCTGGTGACTGTGGAGGCCATTTGAGTACAGCGAACTCATTGTCATGTTCAAGAAACCAGTCTGAGATGATTCCAGCTTTATGACATGGTGCATTATCCTGCTGAAAGTAGCCATCAGAAGTTGGGTACATTGTGGTCATAAAGGGGACGGACATGGTCAGCAACAATACTCAGGTAGGCTGTGGCGTTGCAACGATGCTCAATTGGTACCAAGGGGCCCAAAGAGTGCCAAGAAAATATTCCCCACACCATGACACCACCACCACCAGCCTGAACCGTTGATACAAGGCAGGATGGATCCATGCTTTCATGTTGTAGACGCCAAATTCTGACCCTACCATCCGAATGTCGCAGCAGAAATCGAGACTCATCAGACCAGGCAACATTTTTCCAATCTTCTATTGTCCAATTTCGATGAGCTTGTGCAAATTGTAGCCTCAGTTTCCTGTTCTTAGCTGAAAGGAGTGGCACCCGGTGTGGTCTTCTGCTGCTGTAGCCCATCTGCCTCAAAGTTCGACGTACTGTGCGTTCAGAGATGCTCTTCTGCCCACCTTGGTTGTAACGGGTGGTTATTTGAGTCACTGTTGCCCTTCTATCAGCTCGAACCAGTCTGGCCATTCTCCTCTGACCTCTGGCATCAACAAGGCATTTCCACCCACAGAACTGCCGCTCACTGGATGTTTTTTCTTTTTCGGACCATTCTCTGTAAACCCTAGAGATAGTTGTGCGTGAAAATCCCAGTAGATTAGCAGTTTCTGAAATACTCAGACCAGCCCTTCTGGCACCAACAATCACGCCACGTTCAAAGTCACTCAAATCACCTTTCTTCCCCATACTGATGCTCGGTTTGAACTGCAGGAGATTGTCTTGACCATGTCTACATGCCTAAATGCACTGAGTTGCCGCCATGTGATTGGCTGCTTAGAAATTAAGTGTTAACGAGCAGTTGGACAGGTGTACCTAATAAAGTGGCCGGTGAGTGTATATATATATATATATATATGAAGCGCCTGTAAAAAAGTGTGTTATAGAAGATCCAGTGTGTAAACCAGTGTTTGGCAACCCAGCACTGATTAATAAACAACCCAACAAATGGGTTAGTGTGTAAAACCCAGCATGTGTTCTATCCAATATTTACCCAGTGCTGGGTTGCCAAATAACCCAAACTGGGTTGTTTTTAACCCAGCATTTTTTTTGTTAGTGTAATTCGCTGATTTATGCTCTTAAAAAGCCACAGCAGAACTGATATCACGCACTTAGTTCTGAACCGCACACTAGTACACTGCTCGACCTACGCTACCATATGTTTGCATGGCAGAAAAAAAAAACAAAAAAAAACTTTGGAACATGGGAGTAAACAATGAAACAATTTCCATTTAAAGCTTTAAAGTTCCAGTTCTCATTCATAGTAACTGCATGGAAAAGAGCGACCAGAACAATTCTTCGAAGTTCTCAAGGGAATAAATATACAATTTTGGACTAACAGGGTGAATAAATAAAGAACATATTTTTATATTTTGAAGGAACTAATCCTTTAAGCTCAGCCAACCGATAACCACACACACACTAATAACTTCTCCCTCAAAGTAGAAACCGTGTACAGCTCTCTCTATCACACCAGCACAGAATGCAAGAAACGCTTGCTGTTTAACTGCAGGGAAATCAAACACACTCCCACACACACACACACACACACACACACTGGAAGTGCTGGAATCTGTGTACACAGAAGTACTAGATATCCATATCAAATGACCCTCTCTCCTCAGACACACACACACTATCCTCTTAACCACACACTCATCGGGATCCTCGATAGCGGATCCGTGACCCTGAACCGCGGGATCAAACGAATCTCTGCGCCGGCGCGTACGAGGCGTTCGTATCGGAGAGACGATTAGTCTGGGCTGGATGATGACTCCAGTGAGACTGTACAAATCTTGAGCACACACACACACACCGATGAGAATCTGCCTACGGTCGAGACTCGGTCATGACATGCATCTGAACTCCCTGATCATTTGTTTCTTGAGGATTATTGATGTTGCACGTGTGTGTCAGACATTTGTGTGTAAAAACACAAGAGATGAATAACGTGCACTCTAAAAAATGCTGGGTTGTTTTAACCCAATTTTGGGTCAGCCATTGGGTTACATTTTTAAATGACATTTTTAACCCAATGTTTGAGTTTGTCCATATTTTATTCCCTTGAAAAATTGGGTAAAAACAACCCAGCATTTTTTACAGTAATACATATAAAATAATGAACAGACATTAGATGAAATCTGAGTTTTTATAATGGAAAGAAAGACAACGGTTTCAACCAAAAATCATCATTTACTCACTCTTATGTTGTTCCAAACCTGTATGAGTTTGTGTTTTGTCATTAAATATGTGATGATAGGCATTGACTGAAGACAGACACTGGCTACGTCAAGTGTCTGTTTGACTTTGTTTCATTGTTAACTTGCATGTTCCAAAGCTGAACGATTTGCTTTGTACTTTGGCAATATTTTTAAACGCATTCATACGATCTATGGGTCTTCTTAAACACACTAATAGTATCCTGTTGCTGAACTCAGAATCACATACTCTATTATTTCTGCCATGCAAACATATGGTAGCGTAGTTCGAGTAGTGTACTAGTGTGCAGTTCAGAACTAAGCGTGTGAGATCAGTTCTGCTGTGGCTTTTTAAGAATGATTTCCATTGGCAGAGCAAAAATCAGCGAAGTTACTGAATTACACAAAGAAATGCTGGGTTAAAAACAACCCAACTTGGGTTATTGGCAACCCAGTGCTGGGTAACTATCGGACAGAACACATACTGTGTTGTTTTGGCCCTGCAGGTTGGGTTTTACACACTAACCCATTTGCTGGGTTGTTTTTTAATCAGTGCTGGGTTGCCGAACACTGGTTTACCCACTGGATCTTCTAAAAACACTTTCTACAGGTGCTTCATATATATATAACATTAATCCCCATCATGGGATTATTTAATGGACTTAGTTTTAATTAATTCACTTTGTTTTAATTCATTTTTACATTTTAAGTAAACACGTTATCAGAAGGAAAAAAAATAACCCATACTGCTACTAATAAGCCAATAATTATTTTCATGTTATGGTCAATAAAAATAAATAAACATTAAGATTATAAATTTTTGTATTAAAAAATAAATAAATAAATAAAATCAAAACATAAATTTCAAATCAGTTATTTGATAGGCTTTATATAAATTGAGGCATCAGAACATCATGAAAGATGGATATATTTTTTCTAAGATTTATTACTACAGGCAAAAATAAGGGTGCAAAATTAACAAGCAATAAATATTTGATAGATCATTATTATCATATACAGCTTAAATCATTACAACCAAACAAAATAAGTCTCTAAACCAACAATATTTTTTTCAAATTCATGTTCTTTTTCACAAGAGTTGCGAATAAACCAATAATATTTCATGCCTTTTTGTCTTCGTTCTTCATAGTAAAGTAAACCAACATATTGAATCACTATCCAAACAAACCTTGAGGCACAGCCTGTCTAAAACACAGAATCTCATTGGTTCCTCATGAACCCTGATCCAGGATCAGCCATGGTGTAAAAATACAGTCTCATTGATCTCTCTGGGACTCGAACTACAGAGGCATGTCTCCGAAACCACTGACGGCCGATGTTTTCCCAGGGCGACTCCTGACCCTCAAAGACTAGACCGGGCGGACGCCACCTGCTCCTCAGCCATCAACACACACACACACACACTGCAGGACTGACTGACACACACACAAACATACTGCAGGACTGACACACACACATACACACACACACACAGAAACACTGCAGGACTGACACGCACAGTCTACACACTGCAGGACTGGAACACACACCCACACACTACAGGACTGGAACACACACACACACACACACACTCTACACACTGGACGACTGGAACACACACACACACTACACACTGCAGGACTGGAACACACACACACACTCTCTCTCTCTACACACTGCAGGACTGACACACACACACACAGGCACACTGCAGGACTGAAACACACACTCTACACATTGCAGGCCTGGAACACACACACACCCACACACACACTGCAAGACTGGAATAAACACACACACGCTCTACACACTGCAGGACTGGAACACACACACACTCTCTACACACTACAGGACTGGAACACACACACACACACACACACACACACTCTACACACAACAGGACTGGAACACACACACACACACACACTCGTCTAATGAGCTCAAGAGCGCAGAGATGGTCAATCCTGTATTTAAACATGGACTTGGTCTTTTGTCAACTCAAAGCCTTAGTGTGTTTCCTCATTCATTCACACACACACACACACACACACACAGGGTTCTCCATACAGGAATTTATAAATAACTCTGCTTTAATATTGCGCAGTACAACAATTGTGCAAATTATACTAACATGATACTTTCAAAGACGATTCAGAACAGAAACATCTTCTAAAAAGACGTTTCACAGAAATCACTGAAACCTAGCCAAAAAAACCCAAAAAACACAATTTAGATTCCCTTAACGGCACACTTTCAAAACTTTCATGTATAAAGGGGATATATCAAGAAAATCTGACTTTCTCCATGTGCAAGTGCTATAATCCGGTGCAACCCAGAACACGTGAAAAGTGAGCCTTTATCTGAGAGCATGTCAGAAAGTACGCCGAATAGATTGTGACGTATGAAGAGGATCTTATTATAATATTCCCGGCCTTAAATCTGCACGTTCACACACACCAGCGGCATTTGGCTTTCAATACCTCTCTGTAATGCTACACTCGTGCTGGTTATTCCTGATTCTGGATCAGCGAGATTGGCCTGTTTTGTTATTGCTGGAGTTTCTGAAGCTTGAGTAAAGGCTCCGCCTTCTTCTAAACAGAGGTGGAGCTTAAGCTCATTTGCATTTAAAGGGACACACACAAATAGCATGTTTTTGCTTTCACCCTAGCGAGTGATCTCCATCAGATCTGAGGGATATTTTGAGCTGACATTTCACAGGCATATTATGGGGACATCATTGATTTATATTACATCTTGTGAAAAGGGGCGTAATGTCACCTTTAAAGCTTCAAGATCGCCATGATTAAAAGAGATGCAAGACTGCTTCCACACAGAAAGAAGAACTGTTAAATAGAAAGTAGTTTGAAAAGATAGATGCCACTTTAATTGGCATAAAACCTTGGTTTAAAGAAATGAAAGTTCAAACTGAGGCTAACCGAAATAACAGTAGTGCAACATTACCCAAGACAATAAAGCGATCCTCAGGGCGCTGTGAAACTGGATAAACCACACCAACCACACTACATACAGCACACAAACCACACACAGCCTCCTAAATCACTGCAACAATGGAGCGAACAGATGTCAGACGCTCTGATGTTAAGAGCATCTGTGATAAAAATACACGGGGCAATATTTTCCAACAATTATTTTTTTCTCTGAAGCCTACTTATGTTTCTGCCACTAAGAACACTCATAATATGGATTTGCATAACCATTTTACACTATTCTTGTGATCCTTATAATTATTTGCGCTCGTCTTTTGACATATGTTGCGAGAAAAGGCTTCTCAAACAAGAATAAATGTAGGGTGGAGATCATCAGAGAGTTAAGATTACCAGGAACATTCATTTATGATCTGCATGTACAAATCATTCATAATAAATACGGCAATATTCCTTAAATACAAAAAGATTTGTCAATTTGTATTTCATAGTGACTTTAAACAAGCCTTTTTTATGATACTGTACCTTTAAGATTATGTAAATGACCTCTGTTTTGACTGGCTCTCATCCAACATGCCAACGGTGTTGCTCACATCAAGACTGGCCAACTTGCTGAATTCTCAAGATATGCAAACAGGGGCTGATTATGCGGATAGTGAGAGGGGAACAAAATAAAACCGATAAAACAAACAAACAAAAAAAACGTACTTTAAAAAAAATATGACAGGTAAAAGAAGATGATTTGGGGACATCAACTGAGGCGGACAATTGATAAACCTTTCTTTCTGTGAAATAACATGCACACCTCGTTTACAATAAGAGAAGCAACATTAACCTTGATTTAAATTCGCTTATAATCACTTTTGCTACATTTAAGCTAATTTAACCCACACATTAGCTTTTCTTGTAAAAAGAAAAAGAAACAAATAGATGGGAACAAGTATATTCAAACTCACGAATAGGAGTCAGTTCTTTTTAGAGAATCAAACACATGAAAATTAAATCTTAAATCAGTGGTTAGTTGTTCATACGAAGATACAAGTTGTCAGTAAGTTAACAAAAATAAATGAATAAAATATTTTGTATTTTTATATCTTTAATAGTTAAGGCTGATTATTGGATTGCATTAACACCAGCTCTAATGAGTTTAATAATCGTTTAAGTTTAAAACACACTGATTTAGCCGAACAATTTAATTCTCCTTAATAATAACCGCACGGCGCACGCTATTAATCATTATATATATATATATATATATATATATATATATATATATATATATATACAGAATTAATCATTTATAAAGCATTAATATATATTAATATATAAATACAGCTATAAATGCTTTATTATCGATATTTAAAATCATTTGTGTTAAATGTTTTTTCTTAGTTTATTAATGATCAATTTATCATTCTAAATGAAGTATTGCATTAACCAGTTATTAGGAGCGGTCAGTCAGTGGTAGTTGTGTGTCAGCATTGCGATACTCTTTGTACGCATACACTCTTCACTAGACGTATTCACGTTTAAACACAATTTAAACAACGTAATATTCAATGCATTACTTCTATATAGAGTACATATTAAGTTGCTCAAGCAAATGGTATATTATATTAAAATAGCAAACATCTTAAATTAAATCTTAAAGCTGACAAACACAGCAGACTCCCATCTTTTCTTTTGCATAATTTAATCTTTATACAATAAATGTATGTCACGTGTCACAAATAATTTGTTTTTCCATCTCCAGTCCATGAATGAGAATGTCGTTAATTAAATCTTGAAGTAAATTCTAGTTTCCTTTCTTAACCCCGGTCTTAAAGGAAAAAGATGACTGAAAATTTGAATAAAATGCATTTATGGTGAGATTACTACATTTTAGTATTAATGAATTGAGATATGCTCATTGTATAAGAGATATACTCATTGTATACGAGATTTAAAGATTCAGCTAAATATTTCTTTGTTGTGTTTGTTTCTCTTTTCAGTATAGACGATAAATGAGCCTTTAAATCTCCTTTATAAATGCTTTACATGGCATAACTAGTCCTCACTTAAGATAAGCTCACAAAAATAGTTGACCACTTCTAAACGCTTTATAACTACCTGCATTTCTAAGTCATCTTATGAACCACTGACGGCTCCTAAACAATGCTATGCTTCATTTACAAATGATAAATTGATCATGAAAATAAAGATATGCTTATAAATCAGCTTATTAAAGTCTACTAATTCTTTATAAATTATTAATTAAAGGGTTAGTTCACCCAAAAATGAAAATTCTGTCAGTATTTACTCATGTCGTAAGACTTTCGTTTATCTTCAGAACACAAATTAAGATATTTTTGATTAAATCTGAGAGCTGGATCACTCATGCATACTAGTCCATAGGCTTCTTGAGGAATTGAAACTTGCTGGCCACGAAAAGTTATTAAAGACATCGTTAAAATAGTCCAAGTGACTACAGTGGCTCAATCTTAAATTTACCAAACGACGAGAAAACTTTGTGTGCTCAAAAAACAAATAAAAATAACGACTTTATTTCAACTATTCGTTTAATTCTCTCTCTGCCTTGAGCCAGGTTACTAGTTTAATAGTGTAAGCTTCAGTTATTGTACGTCACACGCATCACACACAACCAGCGTCAGCCAATAGTGAGCCTACGTGTTACGTAGCTCTACGCTATCACACTGTTAACTGACTAGAGGCCCACAGAGAAGGAAGTTAATAGTTGAAATAAAGTCGTTATTTTTGTTTGTTTTGCGCACAAAAAGTATTCTCGTTGCTTGATAAAGTTAAGATTGAGTCACTGTAGTCACTTGGACTATTTTAAGTTAATGTTTTTCATAACTTTTCGAGGACGGCAAGTTTCAATTCCTCAAGAAGCCTATAGACTAGTATGGAGGAGTGATCCAGCTCTCAGATTTCATCAAAAATATCTTAATTTGTGTTCCGAAGATGAACGAAGGTATTACGGGGTTGGAACAACATGAGGGTGAGTAAATACTGACAGAATTTTCAATTTTGGGTGAACTAACCCTTTAAATGTTGACTAATGCTTAACTAATTATTAATAGCGTGCAGTTATTATAAAGTGTTACCAAGATGGTTCAGGGTCATCCAAATAGTCAAATAGAAAAATTCAGGTTCTAAGATATGTCCCCTTTAAACCAACGAGCGAACCATGACACACACACACATCCAATTGTTATGTACGTCAGCATTTCGAAATCCTTCCTAATGCACATCACACACACACACACACATTCCACAGTCTATTCAGCTCTTGACAAATCAGAGTACGTTCAACACGGCTGCTGAAAAACACAAGGCCATTCAAATGTCACTCAGTGCGAGAAGACTCGCTCATTACCATATCTACAGCTCTTTACATAAAGATGCCTATCGAGACCTCGCGAGTCTGGCTTTCCCCATCCAGTGCCATCAGAAAACATGCTGGCTTTCCTCTAAAGCATCCACTACAACAACAGGAGACAAACAACTACACAAGGTCGAGGGAGGACATGTCGTCAAGCTTTCCGGTGTGGACGTATGAGAGGTGTAATCTGAAGGACGAAAGAGGAGAGGTGAGAGGACAAGACCAGAATTTCTGTAGAGATACATTCAAAGACAGAAAGAGAAATAAAAGTAGAAATCGTAAACCTTCCCAACAAAAACATGCCTTTAGAAGAAAGTGGCAACAAAACTACTTTATGAAGACCTGTTACGATCATGAATTTTGTGCTGACGAATAATCGTCATACAATTAAATACTAAAAATGCTGTGAAAATTTGTACTTTCTTACATAACATAACAATATAACGTATAACACAACATACAACACATAACATTAACCGAACACCACAAGATTACATTATATAATGTATAACACAACATAAAACAACAAAATGTAACATAACGTATAATATACCATAACATGAGACTATCTTTCTGTACTTTACACCAGTGTTTTTTTTTATATTATTTGGTGAAACAGCCTATGATGCATGTGTGAAACGTAAAATATAAGCTGCACAATTATTGCAGTTCAGTATCTGAAATATTTCGCTCAATAATCGCACCAGGCCTACACTAGACAACACAAACAAACGAGCTCGTCGAAAAGACAGGGCTGGCCTTTGCCATGTTTGTGCTTTCCTGCAGAGGAGATGTCCAACAGCGCCAGGGACATTTCCAAAGGCAGAGGGGTCAATGCTGCGGTCGAGAGGACCAGACACACACACACACACATCCACGAGGGGGGGCATACCCGCAATGACACACACACGGCCTCACCAAAGCCAAAGAACAACCATACACACACAACTGAGACACCTCAACAGATTCATACTGGTTTACAGCCAAGCTATTTCATGCTCCAATCTCAGAAGTGCCAAAAGTTATTTTTCTAATATTACTCTCTGGACTGTTTTTCATATTCTTCTTTTGGAACTATAGTTGCATCACTCCACAAAAATAAATAAATAAATAAATAAATAAAAAATTAGGACTAAATCTGGATTGCTAAACTCAAAAATAAGGCTAATGTTCTTCTTGCAAGTCATTTTTACTCCAACATCTTCACTAGCCAAAATTGTAAAAGAGCTTCTTTTTTCAATCTGGCAAATGGTACATGCAACTCATGCAATTTATAAACACTTTTTTTTCAAGGAAATGATAGACAAAGCTAAATCGTACTGATTGATTTGTTGTTCGACACATTCTTACTGCTGGTTCAAGACTATCACAAGCCAGTCTTGTTGAGTTTTACCTTTGTTCAAACAATCAACAATCAGTAAATAATGTATTGCAAAAACATGCAAAACGTCCCCGTCAATGAGTTTTTCCTTTATTATTAACACATGCATCAACAACAGCCCATGAAAAGCATCAACTGATTGTGAAGGATGCCTGATTCCTGTGCTGTCCATCTTGATCTAGTCTGCACCAGATCAGCAAGGAATCCCATCACAGCATCCGAGAGAAATAAAATGATCTGTTTGGATTTCCTACATCCTTGTCGGGAGGAAGAAAGTGAAAAGAATTGTGCCAGCGGGCTGATGCAAGGAAGAGGTGGAGCCGAACGGATTTCCAACCGAGTGCACGTTCTTGTACGTATACAGAACCACATGGTGACACACACCCATAAGGATGATAATCTTTACCAGATCTCTTGGGATTCGCTGGAATACCTGCAGAGCTACAAACACACTTCACATGACGAGACCCCAAAAACTTCTCTCTGCGATGGCTCCTAATGAGGCGCAGTGGGACTGGAAATCTCGTCCCATGATTCCTGCCTGTTCACCAGATGGGCTACAGAACCCTAGTGGATCATGAAATTAAATAACTTCACCACCTGAGCCAAAAGCTCTAGTCATTATGGAAGAACAGTCAAAGATGGCATGCCTAAAATGTACTTGACAGGAACAAGGTAAAGCATTTTGGGCAGGTTTCCCAGAGTAAGACTCAATTTCAGCAGAAAATATATCCAAGTCTCGCACTTTAGATTGTGGAGCGTAATTTATAAGCTAGGCGCCTTAAAGTTGCTTGAGTCAAAGCATTAAACAATTCCTCAAGAGTGGATGAGCATACACACAATGTATTTAGATGGTCTTCTCCAAACATTCTAAATCATGAGCAAAAATGATACCCATGTATAGATTATAGTCAAATTACTACAAGATATCTAAAGAGCATAAACTTACATTAAATGGAAAATGCTTGTCAAATCACACAACTTGTATTGTTGTTAGCATTTGTGCAAACCATCTACCAAATATGAAACTATTTGGTCAGGGGAAGTTCACTATAGAGGCCTTTTAAAACAGCTGCGGTGACCATTTATTGAGCACTGATAAGACTGTTTCCCTCCCGGAGGGTGGAAGTTTAATTAAATCTGATCATCACTTCCTCTTCTTGGTGTAACGGCACTCCCTAGAGAAAACAGAACTCATTATGCACAGTATCCACCTTTCACTTCCTAAAACTTTTCCTGGTTTAATCAAACTACTATCAGACTACTAATTAGCTCAAATTTTAGCACTGCTAAACTCTTAGAGAAACTCATGATGATTGGCAGCGACAGCATTTCAGCGTCCTACAGGTGAAACATGAAACATGGCTGTAAATAGTTTAAATCTTTTGCTGCAAGCTATTTTTGACAAAATTAGCATTTGGATTCAAAGATGTAGTGACTTAAAGACTGTTTATCAGACCACTAATTGCCTTATATTAACACTGTTAAACCTGCAAAAACAAAATCAGTTCTGTGCCGTGTGTAAACAAGAAACATTCGCTTACGTTTTAAAACCTTTGGCTATTTTTGGACAAAATAACATTTCAAACTAGCAAGACTTGGCTGTTTATCAGACTACTAATTAACTCAATAACCTCTTAAAGGTTGACACTTAGCAATGCTTCAGTGTGTTGCAGGCGTAACACGAATACTAATAGTTTAACCCTTAAGGTGCCTGATATTTTTAAACAAACTATCATTAGCACCTTGTTATTATTATTAAACACCATTGACAGAGGCAATCTCTGGACCATAATGCATGATTTGGCAGGTGGGAGCAATTACTGCTATCAACTACCTGTTCAGTTCGGTTCCATATATCCTGGTAAATGCAAATCTGGTTGCCACAAATCAAATGTTTAAGGGGTAAATTTGGGTTGCAAAATGAAGTAGTCTACTCAACAGTTAATATTGTTTTCCTAATGTATCCGTTTGTGATTTTGCGAAAGGAGGGGCTTCGTAGGGAGTCGAAAGTCAATCCGAGCATTTCAGACAGACTGGGAATAGAGGTGCTGCAACAATTTACAGTATGTTAAAAATAGTGAAGATTAAAGGATGTTAAACTATTCTATTACACTCAAAATCAAGAACAACAAACTTTTAAAATAGAATCATGACCCCTAAAAAACGAACACTATACAGAACGGTACTCAAAGGAGTAGAGCCAGACCGATATCGGCAGGCCGATATTATCGGCCGATAGTCGGCATTTTCTAAAATATTGGTATCGGCAGTTATAATGGCCGATAAATGAATATTTCAAAAATAAAATAAAAACGGACGAATCACGCTTGAACCATGTCATGAGTGTTGGAGTTGTATAGTTTGTCCACCAGAGGGCACTCTACACCGTCCCTGTTGGCAACACTCGTGTATAACGCGCCACACATCCTGCAACCTGCTGATCCAGAGTCGGGCAGAGATAACCAGTTATCCACGAGTTTCTGTAGTTAAAGTCCCTGCATTGTAAAATGTAAGTTAGTCTTGCGAGGAGCATTTAGACATAGAGAAAAAGTATCAAACGTATCTTGTGCATAAAACTGTTAATATTTTGTTGCGCGTTTCTGAAATAAAAAAAAAATAATAATAATATCGGCCGATATATCGGATTTTAAAACCAACAAATATTTGTATCGGTATCGACCTTCAAAATCTTTTATCGGTCGGGCTCTACAAAGGAGTTGCAGTCAAAAATGTTACTTAAAACTCATCTTTGATCACCAATAAATTACATATTTAAACGTATTTTCCTTAAAAAAAAAATCATGTCTTAAAATATCTTGAATGTAAATCATCACCCTTGCCTCGTTTAGTATGTGCGGTTCTATGAATATGCAAATGAGCCCCACCTCCACTCACTCCCTCAGAGATCCACTGGTTGACTATAGCCGCCTTCCGACCAACAGGAACTTAGTTATAGGAACTGTCCACTTCTAAACAGTTCTAAGAACTACTCTCCCCCAAACTCAGTTTTGCTGCTTGCGTTCGCACTGGCCAAGTGGCCATAGGAACTGGTAGGAGGGGTAACGCAAGCAAGGCGACGCAACGGTCTTTATCACTAGACGTAGCGCGGCCACATACAACAACAACAAACCAGCATGGAGGAGGCTATTATTGCAATGTTCCTGTTCTGCCTTGCCGGGACCTTAATTAACGAAGAACAAACGGCGGTGTTTAAAGATTATGCTTGAGTTCTGTAAGTTACAGAGAAACACAGAAGACGAAGGCTCCAGCGTAATATGATATTAAGTAATATGATGGAAGAAGATAAAAGAGCAGAGCGCAGGAGGCAAACAAAACGACGGGTAAGTTTAGCTAGCATTAGCAATTAGCTGGTTGAATGTGTTATGTTTTGCAAAAACACTCAGCGTATGGCAGACAGCGCGCTACAAGTTCTGTGTTGACAGTGGGCATGACTTATAAGTTGAACCAATCAGCGTAGACCTAGGGAAAGGGAACTAAAAAAGTCCTCGCTCTAGACTAGGTACTGAAAGAGTTATAGGAACTACGGTCTGAGGAACTAAAAAAATCCCCAATGTAGTCCGGTCGGAACACGAGAAAAAAAGGGTTATAGGAACGTTAGGTTCTAGGAACTGCAAAAGTCCCTCCGGTCGGAAAGCGGCTAATCACATCACATGTTGATCTGATTGGATACAAGGTCGTTTGTGACGTCAGAAACAGCAGCGATTTCAAACCGTTTTTGAGACCGTCTTTGGTTCACTGCAGTTTTAAAGAGAAAATACTCAGCAATGCTGTCGACTGTTGAATTTACACATGTCTTAAAGCGTATTCAAAAACACCACATAGGCACAAACAACATTATAGCTTGATTTACACCCCAGGGGGACTTTAAGGATTTTACCCGTCAACAAGGTCCTACAAGGACACTGTGCACTTCACTGATTCCCACCCAATCTAAGACACATAGTGGAGAGGAAAATGATCTAGGTGGCACCTAGATCATTTTCCTCTCCACTATGCGTCTTAGATTGAAAGTGGAGACACTGCTACCATTTCCAGTCAGAACAGAAGGATCTTCCAGCACTTCAGCTCTGGGAATCACTGACAGTGGTATTGGCTATAGGGCTGATTAATGGGCAAGTAGCAAGAAGTGGGGAAAAGTGCATCTCTCCAACTCTTTCTCCCTCGCCCCACTCCCGAGAATCTACAGCCTGTCGAGAGCTCTTCACAACACAATGCAGCAAATAAAGTCCAGAGGCTAAGAAAAGCCTGATGAGGACTTTCCCCTTTTTCCTTTATTTCCCAGCAAGCTTTTGTGCTCCGATCCAGGGGGAGGGCACAACGGCACTGGCTTGGCATTGCAAATCTTTTCCTGGGCATTGATGGACGTCGCTGTGCTGGAATGTTCCCTCACAGCAGCTCGATCTCTGCAGATTTGGCACAATTGCCTCTCCTCCCTGTGAGTTTGGGCCCTTCATTTCCTTTCATTAAAGCCCCCCGGTTGAAAACGTTAATAAAGGCAGTGTCTAATTACAGAAGCACGTCTCCACAGCTCTATAGAAAATCATCAGACTAATGCCACTTTCCCCCGTTCTCCTTCTGCTTTATTGATTTTTCTGGAGAGCTGGATTGGTTTTGTTCTTGCCTTCTCTGTTACGGTGAATGCTGAAACTCTGGAGGTTGGTGGAAAGACCAAGTCCTGATATATTCTGAATCGCTTGTTTTTGGCAACCGCGATGATGGACGCTGGCCAAACTGTCCGTGACTGGGGAATTGTGAAGCCAATTTGTACACTGGTGACATGCAGATGCCTTTTGTAAAGATCCCGATTAAAAAGACTTGGATAATAAGAGCCCCAGTGGTTGTTTTGTTTTTGTACATTATATTAGATGTTACAGACATGTGATGTACATTGTTGTGTAAGTGTTCAAGAAAATGCATTAAAAACAATATTACAAAAAAAAACAGACTTGGAGGAACAAATATCTTACTACCTTAGACTTCAGTTGAATATTTCTGAGGGAAGATGTATTCATTCATTCTTAAAAGGGACATCAGCCTCAAACTGCTGCCATCAGTTTCATTAATCTTAAAAAACATTTTTATTTTTAATATGAATCAATTTATTTTTCTATTGTATTTGTCCTATTGTTTGTAATTTGCTTCATTCCCATTTAAAATTCTTCCTTGCATTAGTAGTGTGTATAATGATTGTAATGTGCGTAATGATTGCAGTCAGCTTAAAGGGCATTTGTTTTTTAATAGTGGGTTGACTAAAATGGGAAGAAAAAACTAAAACTAAACAGTCTACCACAGTCAAACAAGAAAAGTAACACAAAAGAGTAAACCACAATCAAATCTATGCACATACCAAAGAATCGGTACCAAAAGATTCCCATCCCTAATACACATCTATAATTCTGGCGAGGAAGTAATTTGCTTCTGTGCTTGATTCGCCCATAAGAAGATTGTTTGCCTAGTTGGATGTTTTGCTTTCCTCCATTTTCTAAACCGTGAGCTTGGTAAACTCAGGCTACACTGCTCTAGTTTCCAGCTATTGCCTTCCTAGCCGTTTATTTTAAGTGAAGGTCCCTTTTAAACAAATTCTGCTGACTTGGCTTTTCATTCCCGCTGACAAGATTCACAGGATAAATGGCTCCCCTGATGAGGTGTTGCTCATAGCAGCTGCCCAACACACGTCTAACTAGCATACGTCTCCGTTTTGTATCTCTCCGGGTCACAAGCAATGCCACTCCGGATCCAGTCGACAGAGCACCTACAATAACCGTAGTGCAACTCACTCATGTGCTAAATTACAGTCACAAATGGACTCCATCCACCTTTGAGCCTGACATTTTCTTCCTGCTATTCAGCTTTTCACCAGCAGTTCCAGGCTTTTCCTGGAACATAATTGTATTCACCGAGTCAGCCTTCTGAAAAGGAGACATTTAAAAGCTAGAAAATGGAAAAAAAAGGTGAACCTGTGGCAGTTCTGACAGTGTCATTAGAGAAGCGAGCTCCTGCTATCCTCTCGTGTATCTCATAATGAAGTTCTCCGGGTTGCCACGTATCCTCCCAGGCGAACAGCATAATTAAAGTTCTCTTCTCCGATCCCAGACACGGCAGAGGTTCGGGTCCTTTCCCAGGTGCATTGACTTAGAGGAATGTAATGGGTGGGCGTCAATGTTTTTGCTGAATAACGCCCTTGAGGCAAACCCCAGCTTGGCTCTTCAGTTCACAGAGGACACTCAGACGCTGGAAGAAATGCAACACACCATTCTTCGCCGAGAGGGTAATGGCCGCCTCAGAGGCACGGCTGTCTGCCGAGTAAGTTGACCTGAGCGTGATCTGATCCCTTCTCGCAGTCGTGTGTGATTTACGGCTGTGCCCAGGGCACTAGAAAAGCTGTAAAGTCTGCAATCTGCAAGCTGAAAGGGATTTACCAGGTAAATAAATGGCAGAATGTCACCTTGATAAGTCGGGGTGTTTGCAGTCATCTTTCCATTCCTTTTATCCATTTGGAATTTTTTTAGGGCTGTCCCTGATTGAGATGTTTGCACGTTTTGGATATGAATTTAATCATTAATATACTGGAGGGAGTATTATATGTAACGTAACATTGTTTTAAAGTACAGAGAAAGGGATGCACCGATATGAAGATTTTAGCCGATACCGATAACCGATAATTCTTCATATTTGAAAGCCGATAACCGATATATTGGTCAATAAATCTAAATCCAAATTTTTTTATAGAATTTTTGAGAGCCTGACTTCAAAAACAAAAGTCTCACCATTAACAGCCATGTCCCAAACACACAATTATAATGTTCTCATAATTTTGTGTAGCCGATAAGACAGACTTGTGCTTCACATTGCTCTTTACTGTATTTTTCCAATCATATTTCAACCAATTTAAAACCATCACAACAGTAATAAGGTAATTATCCATTATAAAACGGATAGTTCTGTTCCTTGATTCTGATTGGTTGAGCAGCATTCAAAGCCGTTGAAAATCAAACACAAACCTGTGACCGGCCGCATTACATTAGTGCTACTGCGCAACTGCTGTTTGTGATGCTTTGTTGCTGCATGTGTTGCTTGGCAACCTCTTTGGAACTACTTTGCTTGGCGGAGGAATATATGTGTTAACATTATATTTTTTTTGTTGCTGCTGTTTATTTTATGAATGAAATAACCGTTTTATAAAAGCAAAAAGCCCCGCAAAGCCGTGTTTTACAGTGAATTTAGAACAGCTGAGGGGTGTTAGGCACGACGCGGAAATTTATTATTTATCGGCTTTATTATATTAGCCAAACTTTCTTATTGGGCCAATATCGATAAAATTAAAAATAACAGACTGATCTCATGAAATGGCATATGTATGACACACCAATTCATGTTTCCATTTTTGCCATGCTATCAACACACATAATCACTTTTCAGGGTGTTTATGAACGCCGTTAACTTAATGTTACATTACTGTATATAATACGACCTACCCAAACCCCGTCACTTGGGTTAATACCATTTACGAGTCTTCCCCTACCATCCTAGGAAAAAAAAAAAAAATATATCGCTCCGCAGATGTAGATCTACATTTTGCTTTGTTTTGCTTAGACATTTAGCCTAACTGTGTGTACATACACGCGGAAACACTCGGACATTTAACGGTGTGTACATACACTCAAAAGATGACTGCTCGTTTTGGCGTGGACATACATGCGGATAGCTCAAAATGTGCATAGATAATAACACGCCACTTGACTTAAATTGTGTGTATGTTTACGCAAAGTCATGATGCCATGTTGAAAAATAAACATATATCGGCCGATACCGATATGGTGGCCGATATATTGTGTATCTCTAATTTAAAATATCAATAAAGTGCTCAAGCACATGCGTAATGACAATGATTATGAATGTCGCAAAAAAAAAAAAAAAAACTGAAAGGAGATGGTCTGAACATTTTAGTCAGGTGTTTTCTGAGTTTTATACTCTGCAGTACACGTGCCTATAGAGAAAGGCACATTAAGTTAAACTTTATTCATAAGTTCTGTACTAATTTAGCTTCCGGAACGTAGGAACGCTTGGATATGTGCCTAATAATAGCGCACACTTATCTAGGTTAATGATGTTACAGCGAGTCATGTAAAGTGTCTAACGTCAGGCTACTACTAACAGGTTTCAAATGATTAAACATGTTTGAGGTTGATGAATGATAGCCGAACGTTTGGATTTTCATGCCCGACAATTACCAAGGACTACGTGACTTTGCCACTTCAATCAACCAATTAAAACTTGGTCAAAGCTTCTTCTCATTTTAACTGCAACATTATTGAACAACGATCTGTTGTGACCTACGCAATGCAAAAGAGCATCTTAGTAAGGCTTACAGAGCATATTTACAGCACCAGGTGTGTTTTGTCCCAGTTTGAACTGATTCTATAGGAGCATCAAGCTACTGACACCTTCAACAAGCTGGATGATTGACAGCGCATGAAAACCCACTGCGGTTATGATAAGGACAAGCTAGGCCTGTCAATCATTGCCAGACATGCAGGAAACAGCAGTCAGACGGCTGTACGAAACCACGTTACAGAAACCAGAGCACCGTATTAACAAAAAAAGGGAAGACCTTAATTTTACTGCATAGCAAAAAACAAAAACGCAGGAGCAGTGACTGTAAAAATGGCTGACAGAAGCGTATTACACAATCCTTTCAGTCCAAAATAAGTCTCCCATTTCTGCTTCAGTTGCTTAGTGACTATAGAACGTTATCCCAGTGACATGATGCCATGAGACTTTTCTTTAGAGAAGCGAGAAGACATTTATATTAATTCACCGAATCCGTCATTTTGCTCTTGAGAATAATGCAGCATGAAAAATCAATAAGGCACACTGTTAAATAAGATTCACTCTCAAAACAGTGGTGAAAATGTTATGAATTTATTATCCACTTTTATGACAGGCCTAGATGTGTGAAAAGAAGTTTACACGTAGAGACCTTTAAAGAAAAATTATTTGCACATTTCTGCATTAAAGAACTTTTTTTCTATTTTAAAGAACGCCACATGATTAAAAGATTGATAAAATCTTGAAATTGATCAAATTAAAAGATTGAGCAAAGTAAAGGATGGATGGACGGTATAGAAACAAATAATATAGTTGGAAGGACGGTATAAAAACAAATTATGGATGGATGAAAAAAAAATGACAGATGGACGGATGGATATATAGTATTTAGATATAGACGGCTAGAATATAACAGTAAATTGGAAAATGCTGTGAAAACCATTTTTCATCAGGTTTTTTTGCGATTTTATAGATTAATTGTTGCAACAACCCCAAAAAATATTTTATACACTTTAAAAAGATTTTTCAAAATGGTACGCAAATTTTTTCCATTCGTTTTTTTTAGCGATTTTGTAGATCAGTCGTCCAAAAAAAATGTATACACTTAATAAAGAAGGCTTTTCAAAACGGTAAGCATATTTTTTCAGTTTTTTTTTTAGCGATTTTATAGATAAATTGTTGCAACAACCCAAAAAACTATTTTGTGTGCACTTTATAAAAAAGGTTTTTCGAAATGGCATGTAGATTTTTTCCATTAGAAATTTTTTAGCAATTTTATAGATTAGTCATCCTAAAAAATAATTCTATTTTTATACACTTTATAAAAAATATTTTTCGAAATGGTAAGCACATTTTTTTCCATCAGATTTTTTTTTAGCAATTTTATAGATTAGTCGTCCCAAAAAATAATTTTATACACTTTATAAAGAAGGTTTTTCAAAATGGTACGCACATTTTTCATCAGTTTTTTTAGCAATTTTATAGATTAATTGCTGCGACAACCCAAAAAATTGTTTTGTGCACTTTATAAAAAAGGTTTTTCGAAATGGTACGCACATTTTTTCCATCCGTTTTTTTTTTTTTTTTGGGGGGGGTGGGGGGGTTATAGATTGTTGCAACAACCCAAAAAATTAATTTTATACACTTTATAAAAAAGGTTTTTCGAAATGGCATGTACATTTTTTCCATCCGATTTTTTTTTTTAGCAATTTTATAGATTAGTCGTCCCAAAAATAATTTTATTTTCATACACTTTAAAAAAAAGGTTTATAGAAATGGCACGCACATTTTTTCATAAAGACATGAAAGATGTTCAGAAGTGATCCGACAAAGCGAATCCAAGAGACTCTTCATCTGACAGAACGAGAGAGAAAGGTCAGCATGATGACGAAAGAATTAAATGACTATTTCTGACTGAGACCAACGACAACTACATGACCTTATCGTCAGCTTTTCTTCAAAGAATCAGAGCCGTATCTAACACTGAATCCGTTCAAGAGGGTTTTTTTTTTTTCAACAAAAAGGTTAATCCAAGAGGCAATTATATTTATTGGGCTTGGCCATCCATTAACGTGCACAAAATCAATGAATCAATAGCTTGTTTTCAGCTCCATCAACAAGCTTCTAATAGGGTCAACTTTACGAGAGGCTTCCGTTGAAAGGGTTTCGGCCTTGGCTAATGACAGTTACTTAAACACTAGAGAGCTTTTCTGCGGCGGATGTTTAATGTTTAAGGAGGAGAGATACACAATAAAACACATCTGCATCTTGAGCTCTTAGAAATACAGCTTGAGATACACTACATTAGAAACAACTGAATAATGAATGTTTGGCTTCTACTGTAGGCTTTCCTGGAGTTCAAGCAGCCGAGCGCTGGCGCCTGCAACGCCAAGGTCAAGGGTTCGATTCCCAGGGAAAGCAACTGATAGGAATGTAAATTTGAACCTTGCAATGCAATGCAAGATTGCATAATGCATAAATGTAAATGTACTACTTCAAAATAATGGCAACACTTTGATTTACACTGTCATTTTCCATAAAATGATGCGTAATTAGATGCAACTAACCCTAAAACAAACCCTAATTATATCCTAACCCTATAGGAAGAACATGTAGTTGCTTAATATTACTTAACACTTAAATATATAATTACACTGCAAAAATGACATCTTAAAATGAGCTGTAACCAAAATATCTACTTAACCAGAATGAAGACTTCAAATCATCATCCACATACCAAAACCGGTCAATTCGGATGGTTATTGTTTTGTGACATTGAACGCAAAAGCAGGGCCACATGTGTGAATGAATGAAAGACAGAGTGGACATGCCCGACAAAATTGTGAGGAAACAAATATAAATAAAACACAGGTGTTGAATAATTCATCTCGTATTGCTGCCTGGGTTCCACATGAATGCTCACAGCAACTTACGCTCTCGTCGGAAAGCACCAGGGAACCGAACGGCTGGAGTACATCAGAAAACCGGAGGGGAACATGGAGAACGGAGACACGATGTGTTGGATAACCACTCTCAGATTCAGCCCACACACAAGCTGGAAGTCCTGACCACATATACCTCTCCGCATTCGTTTCTTATGAAGACAGGAAGGAATGTAAGGATTCATAAAAGCTACGTAAACAATTACAGGATTTGGGGTTATGCTAGGTCAGACTCGATAGAGAAAGAAATGGACTTTTCCATGTGCTAAAAGCATCCTATAAGAAATGTCTCAAAGTCTGATGCCAAGCTAAATGAATGTCATCATTAAACCGGGGAAGGGAAACAAACATGTCCAAAAAAATACTGAAACTCGCTCCTATAAATCAATCGGGGTGGAAATTCATCTCTCAGGCCCCGTCCACACCACACTACTGCGTTTTCGTTTAAAAACAAATACGATCTCCGTCCACACCAGCGTTTTATCTGCGTATTAGAATTGCGCGTACCGATGTAAACAGTGGCTGACGAATCAGGGAAGGAATCATAGAGCCGAGCGTGAGTGAGCCTCTGCGTCAACGTTTCTAAACTCCCCCGTTTTGTCCCGTCTACACTAAAACGCCCTCCGCAGATTCAAAACGCAAAATGCAGCTGCAGCGTTTCTAAACTACCCCGTTTTAGGTCTTCGTTTTTTCTGTTTTAGTCTGTACGGGGAGGTGCAAAGGTAGCAAAAGGTCTGATGTCAACATTCCAAGATTTTTCTCCATATAATGGACTTAAAAGGGGTCCAAAGGTTTCAAGGTCCAAATGAGAGTTTCAGTGGGGCGTCAAAGGCCTTTAAATGACACCAGACGATGAATAAGGGTCTTATTTCAAAAATAAATACAAAAGTTTAAGTTTTATAAGCACAAATGCTCGCCTTGCTCTGTTCTGCGATGCGCGTTCGTGACTCTGCTGTTCGAAGTCGTTCATCAAAATGAACAAATCTTTTTTTGAGTCTGAAACTCTCATTTGAACCTTGAACCGTTTGGACCCCATTGAAGTCCATTATATGGAGAAAAATCCTGGATGTTTATCAAATACCTTAAATTCTTTTAGACTGAAGAAAGAAAGAAAGAAAGAAAGAAAGAAAGAAAGAAAGAAAGAAAGAAAGAAAGAAAGAAAGAAAGAAAGAAAGAAAGAAAGAAAGAAAGAAAGAAAGAAAGAAAGAAAGAAAGAAAGAAAGATCTTGGATGACATGGGGGTGAGGAAATTATCAGCAAATGTTTTTTTTAAGTGAACTACTCTTTTAAGAATAGCAAGATAATGACAGGTAGATTGAGAGAACGACAAAAATGAATATCGATGGATAGACAGATAGATAGAAAGAGACAAACCTGTATGTATTTCTATGTACCGCTTTCATTTTAGCCCTATTTCCTTTTCCCTAAGTGGTTATTCCACTTGTCAGGCCGCCATTTTAAATAAGAACTTGTTCTTAATGACTTGCCTGTAAAAAAATAAATAAAATAGACAAAGAACAACAGAATGAAATGATACATGACAAAAAGAATGATATAATTAATGACTTATTTATGCCATGTCGGCAGCAAGGCTGTTTTCTTGGCGAAAACTGAAGAAACAACAATTCATACAATTAACAAAAAAAACTTTGACATTTAAAAGACATTTCAGATTAAAGATTAATGATATATGAAGGAACAAAGAATGATATATGAAAGCTAAATGAATAAATATAAATACACTATCTTCTATTCTATATCTATTATCTTTATTTAAAAAAAAAATTAAAAAGTTAAGTTATAATTTTAACAGCGCTTTTAACAATATAGAGCATTTCAAAATAGCTTTACAGAGATAAAAAATATAATTTAAGGTAACAGAGATTAGATTGGTTTTGTAGCGGTTCTTAATGTTATTTTCCAGCTAAAGTTAGTTTTGATTGATTCACTTTCACTACCGTCGAAATATTCATTTCTTATTAAGTTTGGGGCCGCTAAGACGACACCGTTCCCTCTAAACAGACTTTAAACTGAACCTGTGATAAACGCTGATGGCATTCACATGTGCATTAAGAACTGATTCTATAGTTATGTGTCCGCTAATCCCCCGCGATAACACACTGACCTGTCGGCGAGCTCAACAATTTGCAAATCGGGCTTAAAATTATTTAGTGTGTGAACTAAGTTGCTTTGGATAAAAGCATCTGATAAATGAATACATGAAAAAATGAAAAATGAAGACAGACAGAAGTACTTTAAATTACAATTCAGAAAAGTTCTCGTCATGTTGAGGAACCTTTACTCTGGAAGCTCAACTGCTTTCTACAGTCTAAAGACAAAGCTGTGCGTCTTATATTTTGTGTGTGTAAACATGTGGACGCTGACAGCCATCATGAACACGCAGGAGGAAGAACAGACACAACATGCACCAGATTTACAGCAAAGGCCTTTTTGCTTTGATGCCGTGAACGATGCTAATCCAGACGCGGAGCAAAGACGACACAGGTTAAAAATACAAAAACGCATGCATGAAGCAATGCCAGAGAAGCCCAGCACACACACGGCTCACCCGGAGCTTACGTTAAAGCGCACATTTGCTTTGAGGCAGTCGATAACAAAGAAAGTCTCAGATCAAATTCTGCCTGATGGGAAGCCAAAGTAAATCAGGAGATCAGGATCCTGGACGAGAAGAACCAGCAGCTGCTTCACCACAACACCTGTGCACACAATCCATCGGCTCCACGAGAGTGTGTTCTGCAAACACTGAACAAATACAAGCAACTCGACTTTTTAAAACATGCCATGATAGCTATTATGATCACTGCAAGGTTTAAGTTATGATAGCATTCCCTTTTAGTCCGTGCTGAGGCGCAAAATCAACTATTATATTCATTATTGACCTTGCCCTCTTACCTGTAGTGAAAAATAATCGCAGAGGAACATTAATCTGGACTTGAAATAAATTACCCCTCTTTATATACAAGACAGTCAAGGTCAGCATGACCAAATACATTATTTATGGATCATCATTATACAGCCGGCTTTATGCGATCCCTAATATCTCAAGCATTCAGGCTAGGAATTCTTACGTTTTGGAACAAATTAATTCAAATTAGGCCTTGAGAGAACTGCGATAACTGCCCAAATGACATTTTGCACTTAAATTAAATTAACAAATGAATGCCATTTACATTACGTTCCCACAACCAGCCAAAATAAAAGTTTAGTTTACCTTGAAGATATTGTGACAGAAAAATAAAATTTAAAAAAAAAAATAAATAAATAAAAGTTTTTAAATAAAATGAATTGTTAATGTTTTATGCCTCCATTTGATAGCCACACATCTAGAACACATTTAATAGGGCCCTATTATTGTAAAAATAAATAAGTAATAATATTCTGTGCAAAGATTAATCGCATCCAAAGTAAAAATTTTTGTTTACATAATATGCGTGTGTGCTGTGTATAATTATTTTGTATATATAAATATGCATGTATACATTTAAGAGTTATTTGCGTGTAAATAACGTATATATAAATAATTTTCATTTATATATAATTATATTTTTTTATTAATGAATAACACATTTTCTTAAATATATTCATGCATGTGTGTATTTATACAAAATAATTATACACAACACATACACATATGTAAACACAAACTTGTACTTCGTATCCGATTAATCGCAATTAATCTTTGCATAGCCTATATATAAATATATATATATGTGTGTGTGTGTGTTAAATTATACACACACAACACACACTGATATTTAATTTAACCATCAAATCGGAGTCTAGAAAAAAATGGAAGAAAGACAATTTAACAGAAAAAAAAATTAATTTCAGAATTTTAGCAAATATTACAGTTAGTATAATAAGCTTGATTAAAAACAACAACTGAAAAGTGAACTAAGACTAAATTTCAAAGAGATACAAATTACAAATATTTTTACATACATATATATATATATATATATATATATATATATATATAAATGTCATTCTACCCATATAGTCCTATGCATATAGAGGCCTCTTTTTATAATTTTAGGTGAAATATCCTCTTAAAGTGTTCGTAAAGAGCCGTGAAGAAAATGTATATTACATTAATTATTTTTAGGACAATTAATCAGCAGCCAAAATGTCATTATCATGAGTGTCCTAGAAAAAAAAAATCAATTTAGACATCTTAAATAAAAGTGTAGCTCTGGTCAAAGCTCTGAATCATTTGAAAAGCTTTCTCTGCTACTTCGCAATCCTTGACATATTTATAGATCATGAAAAATGTTTAGAATTAAAGGTTACAACCACTGACACCAAAAAACAAGGTGCTTCAATGACATCTACGTGAAAACCGATTTTCACTTCAAGGTCCTTTTATCTTTTTTTGAAGACTAAGTCAAAGTGAAACTTTACCCCACATTCTCTATAAACATTCATACGCATGTTATCGGAGACCTTGGAGTGAGTAATAATTAAGCCATTGCTTCCTATGCAAGGAAAACTGCAAACTGCCACTATGCGAGGGTGTTGTGTGTGAGGGTGGTAGCTTAGATGTTGATTACTGGCTCAAGGCCAAAGAGAATTGGGTTCCTCCATCAAAATATTGGATTTGACCATTTTTTTCATCTATTATTAGGATCACTTAATAAAGTAGCAGCACATCTGTCCCTGTAGTCAACCATTTTATCCCATTGAAACTCACCAAAATGACACATTTAAATGTTTTTTCCTTCAAAAAAAAAAATCTTCATGCCTTAAAATATCTTGAATGTAACTCTACACCCTCGCCTCATTTGATATATGTGCTTCATTGATTATGCAAATGAGCCCCGCCTCCACTCACTCGACTCAGCGATTTCAAACCACTGCAATTTTCAATTCACTGCAATTTTAAGCAGAAAATACTCAGCAATGCTGTCGACTTATGAATTTACACATGGTTTAAGTGTATTAAAAAAACATAAACAACATTAAAAGTTCAAACTTCAAATGTTCAACAAAGTTCAAATACATACAATGGAAGTCAATGGCGTCCAAAACCACCATATTGGCCTCTATTGTATTGAAACCTTTTTTTGGTGTTTAGCAGAAGAATACAAAGTACAACAGGTTTGAGCGGAGTAAATAATCAAAGTTTTTACATTTTTGTGAATCTCCCTTCAACAAGCCACACTGCTCAGCAAAACATAAAGTATCAGGGAAGCCACAAACAAGAGTCGCCAGCGTGTTTGTGTGGTCTTTTGTTTGATGCCTTCCAGAATTCAAAAGCCATGGCAGAAATCAGGCTTGTTTCACACTGTTGTGAATACGAGTTGTAATGGGGAATAACATGGGAAGTCTGAAGGGGGAGGGACGTTGTTCCAGAGCTTTTGGCAGAGGAATGGGTTCCTGTGGGGGAAGAGAAAGGCCTCGGTGTCAACAAGGCACAGGCTGCGAAGGAATCTGAGCAAACTTTTACACAAAGGATCCCCTCAGCGCCCAGGGGCAAGAGAGCCGTTTCGCTGGAGAGGTAGCCAAACCAAACCATAAAACGGCTTGGGCGAGAGCCATTAGATCAGCTCGCACTTAAACAAAACACTCTTTCTATAGCAGCCCCCAACTGTCCTATACAGTCTCCCGGTAGACTTGCATGTATGACACACACAAAAAGCAATAGGATTTATGCAATTCCCCGTTAAATTCCTCTGTACAGGGATGAAAAGTGTTTGTTTTTGCTCCTCGCGGTCCGAACTGTGAGAGCTTTGTTTCGACACTTGGTGGAGTCCATGATACGACTAATAAAAGGCAACTGAAGTTGTAAAAACTTCGCTTTTTGATGAGCCAAAAGTTATTCAGTCACACGACGATTCATGCTTCAGCTGAAATCTTGACGCACAGTGTGTATTTAATCCTTTGAATATTCAATTATGCATTGTGTCAGGTACGTCATGTTTATCTCGCAATTCTGAGATAAAAAGCCGCAGTTGTCTTTTCAAGTGTTTTATTCAGCGCCGAAACAAACTTATAGAATCGAGATCTCGGGTTAAAACAAAAACAGATCCTGATTCTCACTTTATCCACAATCAAACAGATGTAATTTACAACAATTTTTTTTAAATCATCGGCAACTTAAACTGCTACAGCATTTTTAACACTAAACAACACCTGCACTTCCGAATTTTGCAGGATGTTTTCATGCGTTCCAGAATGAGTGCGAAGCTGGATCTGACAGGTCTGGCAGAGGAAGGGTGGATTGATTATTTTAGCACTAAATGGACATGCACTCTGCTGTGTGAGTGATCTACAGACGGGAGAGGAAGACCGTCTCCCCTGAGCTGGATTAAACTAAAGGCCATGCTAACACTCGTGGCTAATGGTCACGGGGGAGTCCAGTTTCGACACCGACGTCACGATCCCAGCTGATAAACAACTCAAGACTAAAATAAATACTCCAACGTGAGGGAAACCATTTGCTATTCCTTTTTTTGTACACTAATGTTGAAATAGTTTTAATCAGCAAGGATGCCTTAAAGTGACAGTAAAGAATTTTCCTGAGCATCAGATCATCATATTATTCAGCGTTGATCTCAGGAATAAATACAATTTTTATGGAAGCTTGTTTCCGCCACAGAAGAATAAAATGTAATTGCGACATTTTATTTCACAAATATGACATTCCTTTCCTCACAATTGTGTAACATAAAGTGCCATTCTGAGGAAAAAAAAAGTCAGCATTTTTTTCCTCAGAATTTGTCTTAACTTGTGTTCTGACTTCATTTCCCGACGTTCTGACTCCAATTCCCGACGTTCTGACTCCATTTCGACAATTATCTTTTCAGCGGAAACAAGCTTCCATACATGTTACTATAGCTACAATGTGTGTGTGTGTGTGTGTGTGTGTGTGTATATATATATATATATATATATATATATATATATATATATTCACATAGAAAACATTTTTTGTAATCAAAATACAATTTGACTTTTTTTAATAGATTATAAAAAAATTAAAAAAATCTTAACATCCCCAAACCTTTGGACAGTGTCTATCACTTCAGATACACTTAATAATGACCCTTAAAAAGACATATGCTGTTAGAAATCCCACTCAACTGTGAACCAATCAATGGCCTGTTTTGCAAATTCCTTTCAGTGAACATGTTTTCCTGGCACGACATGGAGAAGGAATGAAAGACGCTTTTCTGATTCTTAATCCCACTTATTAATTCATACTCTTCAAGAGCTCATTGACAGGCTTTGGATAAAACACATTTTTTTCCGTTTTCTGTTTTTTCTCAATTACTGCCAGTTCTATCGCTATGGCTTGGAATAGATTTTAACATTCAAAACTTAACTTCAAAGCATGCTCCTTTCTTCTCTCCAAGAGCTGGCTGGCTGTAGTTTTACTTAATGAGTAATAATTGACTTACACCCGTTTAGACTGCAACGGCAGTCTCCGAATGCGCCTGGTGGTCTTTCACTGTGGCCGGAGGGAATATCCCTGTGTTAATCCCACTGGAAGTGGGTCAAAGAGTCGGGGGACGTGGATCCCAGACAGGAATGGACAAAACCCACACACACAGAAAACCTGCTGGGATAAGATCGACGCCTCAACCTCTCCAATATTTAAATGAGTTTTAAATGATTAAAAAACATTAAATTACAGCAGAAACCTTCAAAGCTCATCTGTGAAGGAAACACTTCAAACTAAACACACAAATTACCTCCTCGCTTTAACATGCAATTTATCCAATGCTGTGATCAGATAAAGCCCGTCTTCGCCCAAGCAAATTATGCACAGAAAATATATAATCAACTAACAGTAATTAAGCAGAACTCGATTCAGGCTAATAACCTCACATTAGCATTTGTCACACAAGCTCGGGCCACTACTTTATCTGACTGAGGTGAGATCATGAAAAATTCATGATTTATTATTAATATAACAAGACAACAGAAACAAACAACAAAAGCAGGACAGTGCAGATAGAAATGCCTGATTTTAAAGAAGTTAAACTACAGTGTTCACAACAGCCCTTCAATGAAGACAAAGACTAATGCTAGAGAACCACAATATATCAGCCATACCAATATCGGCCGATATGTTTATTTTTAATGTTACCGGCCTCATGAGAAAATTTGTCTGATGTATTAAAGCCGATAAATAATGGATTATTTCCTTCAGCTGAGACACTTCAGATCCGCACTGTTCAACATGAATTGCTTGAAATATGATTAAAATCTCTTCTAAAAGGAGTGATGAATCAATGCAACATGTGCAGCCCATGCCGGTCATTTAGAGGCTGTTTACACCTGGCCACGTCATGCGTTTTCTCATAGCTATCTGATATATCAAAACGATTCCATTTACACCTGGTCACATAAATGTGTTTTTGCGAAACGGGTATAAATCCGATCTTCAATTCACGCGCTATATGCAGATTTAATGAAGTGCACGTCACCGAAAGCAACAGATATGAGCCGAATTTGATTATCGGCTAATTTCAAAATCAGCAAAGACAGCAATACAGAGAGCGGCAACAGTCCTGGTAAGATCATTTCGTTTCTTTAGGCTGCTTTTATGGTAGTGTTAATCGTCTGCGTCTTACTTTCACTTTGATTTGCGATAGATTGCGGCGCGTCGGCTTGATAGGCGTCCAGCTGCTCATCTGAGGTGATGCGTGTCGCAGTAGCGTCGTCATATCTGACTAAAATAACATGGCATATAGCCTATAATACGCTCTCACACATTTATTTTTTTAGCATTTTTGGGAGGAGTAACATTTACATGTGGTTTCAACAACCAGATGCATTTACACATGTCCAGTTTCATCTGTAATGCGGCCCAGACCACCTCCTGATGTCTCAAATGCGTTTCGGGGGGCATTTACACCTGGTCTTTTCACGATCGGATAGCTATCCGAAAACGCATGAAGTGGCCAGGTGTAAACGGCCCCATAGGCTACATAAAATTATACTGAGAACACCATAATTGTGTGTTTGGGACATGAATTTTAATGAGACTTTTGTTTTTGTAATCAAGCTCTAAACTTTGGATTTAGATTTATCGGCCAATATATCGGTTATCGGCTTTCAAATTTTTAAAAATTATCGGCCACTATTTTCATGTGTGCATCCCTAACTAATGCAGCTTCATCCTATTTACCAGTGTAACGCTGACATTCAGCAGAAATCCATCCATCAAACTACAGGTGGGGAAACTAGTTTGTTATCTTTTGAGATCTTGGAATGATTAAAGAGGCTATAAACAGGAATTAGAGATTAAATATTAAATTAGGTCCTTGCAGTGTCCTTGAATGCCCTGGTGAGGAGAAGCTAAGGGACACAGTTAATGAAGTCTGAAGAATCTAGTTAGGTATTAAAGGAGAAACTAAGAAAAAACACGGATACTGTAAGGGAACAAATGTTGACATTGCAAATATTACCCGTCTATATCTATGCAGCGACTCATTTTCCAGGAAACAAGATTAGAAGGGGGGAAAAAAATCTAAAAGCAGACTTGATATCATTTGCAGCAAGGGGATTTGAAATAATTTCCTTCATCTGTATCAGATCAATGTGACAACTTCCACAAATCACACCGAGGCAGATTGGATTTCTTCCACTCGTCCAGCTGGGGAAGTGACCAGTGCTGTGCTTTTGTGACACAGTACTGAATGAATCTTTTGTTTAATAACGCTTGGCACTGCGGAGTTATTCCAGCTTGGTAAATTCCAAACCGTGGCATGGAGGAATTTCAATCGCTGGGCCAAGTCTCAAAGACGAGTCTGGCATGGACCAGTGGTGCCTGAAGCCATTCAGATGCAAGTCATTTTAAAAGCTGGAAAATCATGCGGTCTAAGAAATACTTCTGGGTACTTAGAGAAGCTGAATAATATAGTTTATCCTCGTGACGTCATCGTCGACTGACTGCGGTTTCACCCACCGAGTGGCAAAACGACTGAGTAGCGGCCTTGGTTTTCAGTGCCGCGAAAAACACACAAAACGCATCTAAACCGGGAAAGAGGTTTCCGATTGACTGTACAACTAGATTTGACGAAGTCTGAGGTGTATTGATACAGACTGACGAAAGCTACAAACCAGAGAAGTAAATGGATCGCTGCGATTCACTAGCAGCGCAACCCGATCACACTATATTTTGTCAATTTATACGCTAAAGTGAGTTTTTATGTGCATATGAAACGCATTTGTTGGTTAGGGTAGGTTTAGGTGTGGGATGGGGTGTGTGTGTATTGTACGTTTGGAATTAGTGGTGTGTGTGTGTGTATTACACGCAAATGAACTGCGTATCAAATGCACACGAAAAACTGTGTCTCATTTGCACGTAAAAACTCATTTTCAAGAATAAATTACACAACAATACACAATGCGAATTTGCGGAAAACAGGCGGATTTGTAGTTATTGCGAATATGATTAATTTAGGGGTTTAAAAAAAACACTATAGGCCTATATTGTATTGACAACTCATCAATTAAATATTTATTCACCACAATATATTCTTCATAATTCAGTGTTTAGATAAATACTGAAAAAATTTGATTTAGATCTACCTTTATTGTATCTATATGATAAATTCACAGGCAAATTGTCTTCATGTATTTCCCGTATATAAATCAGGCTCATATAAAATGCCAGGAAACACGACTCAAGGCTGCATGTCAATATCCACAGATCACTGGATCTTTGGGACACTTGATCAAGTACAAACTTTAGTTTAAACTGCTAATCGTTCATTTTCTCCATTAAATCCAGTCACTCAGCAGCTCTTCTGCCACTCAGTCCGACCGAGGGAGTGTGATCAATGCATACACTCTGTAACAAGACTGCCAAAGAAACATTGTGAAATTGCAAACACCAACAATAAACCAAATAAAAAAAAAATTGCAGACCCGTCAAGCTGGGTCATTTTTGCATAGCTCAGCTCGCTCATGTTCCAAACAGCTGTTCTGCCCTACAGACACACACACATACATACATACACACACACCAATTAACAGCACCACATCCTGCTGAGAAGCACCTCGGCAGCATCATGGGAGGGAGAAACATGGTGCCAAAAATATCTGCACACCGACCAGCATTAGAGCCATGACTAACCAGGAGTGAGTGGGATATAGAGCGCTGACTGAGTCTGAAATCCCATTAATGAGCACTCAGGCTTTTTTGAAGTGATATGCACCAGGTAATTACCCTCACAGTGTATCAGTGAATTCTAACGGATTGGGATTCAATGTGCTTGACTATGCAATCCATCCATTTTAGAGATTGGCAACAGTTAAAAGTGGATTATTGATTAACTTCTATCTGTTTAATCAGAAATCGCGGCTAGCGTGACCGATCTACTTGTGAGCGTGTAAACATTTCAGGACAAAAAAAGATTCCAATTACGGTTTATTTACACTGGGTCAGCTTCCAATTACGCAAGGTCGTACGCCCTTTCTCTCTGCTGAGAGAGTGTTATATTTCGGGCATATGAGACGTGTCCAAACATATCCAGACTGGATTGCTAACTTGCTATAATATCTGAGATTTGGGTAAAATTCCCATGGTGGAGGTGTCTTACAATGAGTGTAATAGCGTTGTGATATTAAAAACAGCCCACAACTGTACCTGAAAATGTGTTATGTCAAATGGCTTTCTAAAGCAATAAAAGTGCCGCAATCCGGTGTAAAAACACAGGTCTGCTGGTCTCCATGGCACATGAAGCATAGCTTCAAAAATATTCAAGATGACATCTCGCTGAAACAGCTTGCGTAAAAATGGCACATTGCTGGGTTAATTGGACAGCATGATGCTTTACAAAACATCTTTCAAGCGGCCCAGCCGTGTTCGACTGCTGTTAAGTTATAATCACAACGGCAAGAAAGTGTAATTATGAAACAAGTGCATACTTAGTATTTATGTAATTATAGAGTAGACACTGCAAACAATAAAGTAAATTGTGACCCAGTTTGCAACGTAAAGGCAACTTTCCCATACAAAACTTTACAATGGTAACCATTTTCCCAAAATATCACAGGCTTTTGACTTTAAAACCTCAGGTTAAGGCCAATTCTCAGAGTTAAAAGGATAAATCACTCAAAAATGAAAATTGTTATGATGTACTCTCCCTCAAATTGTTCCAAACCTTTATAAGTTTCTTTGTTCTGTTGAACACTAAAGATGAAATTTAGAAGAATGTTGGTACTAGTCAAACAGTTGATGGTAGCCATTAATAGGAAAAAAATAATGGAAGTAAATGGCTACAAGTTACCAACATTCTTTAAAAATATCTTCCTTTTGACTCTGAGTTCAACAAATTAAAGAAACTGATACAGGTTTGGAACAACTTAAGGATGAGTAAGTGATGATATTTTTTTTTATTTTTTTGGTGAACTATCCCTTTAAGCAAGGTTTCATATTTGGCATTTATAAACGTGGTTTACACCGCAATCTGGGTTGGTAGTCCAACGTCATAGAGAGACGTTTAGCAATAGACAACCAATCATTATATGCATATGTGTTTACCTAATTAAATATTCATGCACTTTGTAAAGTGTCAGATAGCCTAATTTCGCGCGCTATAAAGTTTCAAACCGTTAAATCCGTTAGAACGACCAAAACGTAGGACAAATGCCGACATTTTCACAGGTAAGCTATTAAGTTATTAGAACGGAGAATAAAATGAATTGGATTAATAGGCACTTCGTAGCTCATCCAGTCAATGTTACTGACCTCATACATTTTAAAATAAAAACGTTAAAACCTGACAATTAAACCAGGAAAAAAATGAAGTAACGTTATATTAGCAGGGTGAAACACGAAGTTTAACCCATTGCAAAGTGTAACAAACTAATTTGCCAATTTAAAATGTAAGTTAACTTCTAAGTTCTGTGTGGCTAAAAAAAAAAAACACTTGCTGGCTAGTATTACGATTGACAGGGTTATTTCCGAAATATCGCGACCACATGAGAACAACGTAAATTTGAGGACTTACTTGTCATACTCGGCGTTGTCCTGGTCACATCGCGCGTCCTTGTGTTTCTGCCAGTCTTTGCCATGTTTGCAGGTGGTGAGAAGAACTACATCCTCCGCGTTATGAACATGATGTAAGGCATTCCTCGTGTCCGAGCCGATGCCGGTCAAATAGCGTTTCCCTTTAAATACCAACATATACTTTCTAAAAGGTGGAATGGTGTTGTATTTCAAGTACCCCCTGTCCCCTCCGGTCCTTGGGTGATCCTTGGAGAATAACGGGATGGATATGTCAAAGTTAGGTCTGAAGTTCTCCATACTGATGCTTGCTTTGGCCAGCATGGCCTGACCAATGTCAAAGCCCAAGTCTTCCGTATAGTCAGGCCATGTGCCGGAATACAAATTAAATATGAGGTGATTTCTACCATTGTTCCAAAGAGGCAAGCTCTGCACCTTGGTTTTGAGATTGTGCACGTACTGTGGTGATAATTGGTCTCGATCAAGAGTGTCCAAGCTCAGGACGAACAAACACGCTTGACCAGGGTCAGAAGTGTAAAACCTAGAGCCCTCGATGGTGGATAAAATGTTCTGGTAACTTTCCGAGATCTTCTCGCCCTTCTGCTGCGGATACACGTAGACTTTGAATCCGTTCCTTTGACATAAAGTGAAGTCGAAGCATGATTGCATGCGGCACCGTTTGCCCTTGTAAACGCTCGAGTTAACGTCTCTCTTCTGCCTGGGCGATATATGCACGTTATATCCCTCCGTGTCTGAATGGTCCCACGGGATAAAGTGTTGTAAGGGATCGGAAAAGTGCGGCCACGGTTGATCAGGGCGATTATATCCATGTCGGCTCCTGGACCCCGTGGCCGCCGGACCCGGGACCGCCCCTCCTCCGAAGTAAAAGAGCAAAACTAGAAAGGCGCCAGTCAAGAGCGAGATCAGATATCGTTTTTTGGCCTGCATGTGTCCAGATCGCGGTGTTTGCAAATAAATTTCAAGTTTGTATCTCAGCAGAAGCAGCCGCACCACCTCCTCCAGCTATAGTACCGCTCCGCCATCTTCCAGCCTGCGAGGATTTACAACTCTTCAGATTCCGATCAGCAAACAGCAAGCGATTGATCAAGCGCATGTGGGCGATTTTACATCGGGCTCCTCGATCTCCCTCGTCTGTCTGATACTAGCGACATTTCACAGTGCAGCCATTACCTCCAGCAAACGCACCGGTTTTGATCATTAGAAACACATAATCAGGTATAAATATTCGCTGATTTAGTTTTCCCGCGGAGGATTAATAAAAACGCAACGAAACGCGTCGCACGGGAGAGTTGCGGCGGCACTGACTCACGGGGTCTTTGGAGAACAGGGGGTCCCGTTGGAAAACATGCAAAGTCGTAAATAATAATGCAACGACCGAGGTTTATCTCCGATGCTTTGCGTTTCCAAACCACACGTCCAGGCTGAACTAAAGCGTAACTCCATGCATTCACCTCCGAAACAATAACACACACATAAACGGGACAGATCACCGTAACCTCACGAATCCCTGCATTTCTCTTATTCCTGCGCTCTCCGTGGACCTTCACACACGCAAGAAGTGGATTTCCTCTTCACCAGACACCGGCTCTGGAAAGCGACGTTTCCCGTTTAGCGAAGGAAAAAACGGGCGAGTTTCACAGGATGTTTCCTCCGCGAATAAAATCAACTGAGTTCCTTGATCCGCGACTCCAAACACCTATTTGCTCAGTTGTTCCGATTGTTACTCTGTTACATTCCAATCCCGACACGACGCCAGTGTGCGTGACGTCACGTCATGGTGCATCGTGCGTTTTCATTGGAAAGAGCAACCGGATGGGGCGGGGCTTTAACAGCACCCATTCATTCCCAAAGCAGTGCTTCTCACAGAGTGTGGATTTGGACTTCTAACCACTACATTCAAAATTGAATCACTTTTTTTAAACGTAGTTATTTTCTTTTAATTCAGCTTTCACGAAATCAGTTTGCCCTATAACATTACCACTCAGAGCAGAGGATTTTTCTTCAAATAGAACAGTTATTTCAATTCCATTTAAAGATTAATGTTATTATATTTTTTTTCTCTTTTACCTCTTTCTATAGTTGCTATTATTATTTCTATTACATTTCTACCTTAATTATGTGGTGATTAACTTTTTTTCTTTGTGATGCTGATGTTAATGAGTCATAAAAGCTGTATTTGCATGACTATAATTAGTATATGACATTACATATATGTGCAATATTGCCAATACCGTTCTTGAAATAGACAAAACAGAAATTTAATATAGCTTAAAAAAGAAATGAAATGAAATGAAGGGAGGCATAAATATAGCTTTAAAAAGAAGTGAAGTAAAATAATGGAGAATAAAAAAATAACTGGTGCCAATTCTGACAAATGAAATGTGTTTTTCACTGGTTTGGATATCTTGGAATAATTTTGGGTATTTCCTTAGATTGAACCCCCATTATAATTACTTGATTATCATAACTAATTAATAAAATATTATAATCTGATAACTCTCACCATTTCTAAACAAATGACTTATTCACGGTTTATTTAACTATTAACTGAAAGAAGACGACTGGATTACCCAACGGATTTGCTTTTATATCTTTCTGCTGATCAGAAGCCCGGCTCTATAGCACTTCCTCTTCCCAAAGCCTCTCGAAGCTTGTGATAAAAAGCCCCAAATTTGGGCCGCTGTAAACAAATACCCGTGTCTGGACGGGGTAAGCCGCGAGTTCAGAGAGTTCTAAGCCCTAGGAAAGACAAAACACCCTTTGAGAGTCCTCTACCCTCCACTGTTCCAGGATCTGATAAAGCGCTCCAGATGATGTAACACACTGCATTCCCTGTGTTGTGGAAAGGGCTGGGCTCAGTGATATGGAGACGCTACACAGGTGAATGTGGGAAGAGCACAATAGGAACACCTAATAAATGGGATATGGAACACAAATACAAATGCTTAACGAAGCCAACATCAACTGTACTGAAAGATTAATGCCTTTATACATATAAATCATGAGAGGAGAAAAAAATCAATAAGAGGCATATTGTGTTAGGAAATCTTTCTTTGGCCATAGAACATTGAAAACAAAAAAATGAAAAAGCATAAAAAAAGAATTATATAAAGATGTATATTTTAGTTACACAACTGAAATCTCAATATTAAAAATTAAATAAAATTAAATAAAAATAAAATCAGCATCATAATGATAATTTAAGTAAATACAAAATATAATAATAATAATAATATATTTAAATATAATAATAATAATAAAATTTGATTTAAATAAAATAATTTAAATAATTAAATACATTGAGATAATATAATATAATATTTTAATAGTGGCCAAAAGTGATATCCAGAGGGGATATTTGGTTTTATTGTTCCAATGATCAAAATATGACAAAATTATTTGGAGACAAAAAGGCAAACAACAGCTACAGGTTTACTTTTAGTGCAAAAAAAGTGTCCAGAAAAACAAAAAGCTGATGGAAAAAAGCATGCGTTGACTACAACATAATCGGTAATTCATATTAAAATATTAAATATTAATATTAAAAAAATATTTTTAATGTGTGTTACAAATTTTTGTTCAAAAATGTTAGTGGTGTTTCATTGCATTAACACTAATAAAAGCACAACCACAAAGTAAGGCTTACCAAAAAAAAAAAAAAAAAAAAACTTTATTAGTATTAAAATTTTGAATAAAGATGTAATTTTCCTACATTGGTCACTACTGTATAGTAGAATCTGCCATTGTCTTGTAAAATGTTTAAAATAAAGCATGGAAAAGCTGCATGTTTCTGTTTGATGTCTCATAGCTGTGTATTGTTGATGTCTTTCGCATTGTTCATGCTTGCTCACTTTATTGTATTTTATATCTCGCCGAAGCCAAACAAGCACAGCTGTTTAGCTGCAATGCCATGGCTATGCTTTCAGGGGATGTTAATATATCAGGATCCCGTTCGAGAGCCGACAACAGTTGAAGAATCAAGCAGCGCTCCGTGACTAACACAGACATAGCCGTTGAGTAGGTGTGGATTCTGAAGTCCTGCTCCTCTTGTTTAACTCTCTCTGGTGCCCTCCAGGCAAATGAAGCTTTAGAAGAGAAAGAAAAAGCACAAAACTGGCACACAGCGTCTTTAACGCATGAGTGTGGGATGGCGAGATACCTCCTCGTTGCTTTATTTATTTAAAATGACCTTTCCGTACTGGAACGGAGTTCGCTCTTGGCAATGTGAAGGTTTAAATGTTGGAAGATGTAGGAGGGGAGAGCAGCAGAAACCAAACCCGAGAGAGAGAGAGAGAGAGAGAGAGAGAGAGAGAGAGAGAGAGAGAGAGAGAGAGAGAGTCGAATAAGGAAAAAAGAGCTCGAGCGACTCCAGGGAGAGCAAGGCGGTAAATGAAGCAGAACAGGTTAGATGTGTTGATAGGTTTTTGTCCTCATTAAAAAAAGCCAAGTTCTTGACTTCTGAACCCCTTCATTTGTATTCTGTGGCAATTTATTCCACACAGATTTAGACTGGAGAATTGGGTTAGATTGTGGTGGTGAAATGAGAGTTTCTTTGCTAAACTCCAGCCAGAGGATTCTTCATTTGGCTCTGTTTTTTCAACTTACATGATTAAAAGAGAGAGAGAGCGAAAGTACAGGAAGAACGATGCCCAGAAGTACAGCGGTACTTCAGTTTTCAAAATGAGTAATGAAAAATTCCAATTAATTTAACTGCATCATAAACAAAGCTACTTTTTTTCTTTAATTATTATGCATGCAGGATCATGAGCTCATAATTAATTAATATTCAGGTGAAGGGTGTAATTCGTGCGCCACTAACTAACATGGCAAGATTAATGATTGTTTTCATACTAGTTTTCTCAACATTCTGCCCAGTTTTCCATTGGTTGGGCAAACTGACAGTCCTTCACCAAATTCAGTGTTGCCATGCTGAGTGTTTAAAGCCTTCCTGTGGTGTAAATCAAGCTATTAATGTTGTTTATATGTCTATGTGGTGTTTTTAATACGCTTTAACACACACCACGTGTAAATTCATAAGTTCACAGCATTGCTGAGTATTTCCTCCTTAAAACTGCAGTGAACCAAAGACAGACTCAAAAACACGGTTTGAAATCGCTAGTGTTTCTGACGTCACAAACAAACTTGTGACCAATCAGATCAACGTGTGATCGTCAATCAGATCTCTGAGCTGAGTGAGTGAGTGAGTGAGTGAGTGGAGGCGGGGGGTCATTTGCATATTCATTGAGCTGCGTATACCAAATGAGGCAAGGGTGTCGAGTTACATTCATACTATTTAAGGCACGACAAATCAAAAGAAAAACAGCTTAAATATGTCTATGACATGAAAAAATGAAAATTCAGTCATTATGTATTAACCCTGGTATTGTTTTAATGTTTTATGATCATTCTTTGTTGGAGCTCAAAAGGAGAAATGTAAAAAAACTGTTGCTGTGTATTCAAACTGTTCTGAGGGAATAAGATACAAACCTTTAATTTATTATTTAACCAAAATCACAAGTGCATGTTCACAAATTTGCATTTGCTCAGCGGTTCACTCCAGTTCACACAGGAAATTAGAGCGAGCACAGAGAGTAATCAAAACACAACAAACTAATACACAAAAAGCCAAACCAAAAAAAGTAGTGTACTTTGTTCTGTAAAATAATTATTCATTTCTCCGAATGGTGTGTTTCGCGTTTAGGAAACTTCCCTCATTTTGTCGTCCGGAAAAACTAGGAAAGGCACAAACTATCCCTTTAAGATGCTCAAAAAGAGCAATGTTTTTACAGCACCAGAGCCCCAAAGTTTCTTTTCAGGGAAATTAACCTAGTAATGGTTTATTTTGTCTTTGCATATTATGTCGGGTATGGTGAAAAGATTTTAACATCAACAAAAATTACACACTCACCTTTAAGAGAACTTCAAAAACACTAAAACGTGATTAAAAATGTGAAAGACTGTCAGGGTCACACTACACCTTTCCTTTCCCATACATTAATATCCATTTTAGCTTAAATGCTGGAAATAAAGTTCATGTCATGTTATATCTGTCATCTCAAAATCAATCCTGATCTGGCATGATCTGGTATGATTTCTCTGGGGGAGGACGAAATATAACATTTGGCACACTGTGCCCTCACACACACACTCACACACACATTTACAGTGTCTTTGATGACCAGCAGTGTGAATGTTAATGCATTACCTCCTCAGGCTGAGATCAGAGCCGGCTTTCCTCACACTCTTTGAACTTCCTTTTGTTTTCTCTCCCAGTCATCAGGGTTCCCAGACACAGAACAGGAACAGTTATCTGGATGGATGCCTGTCAGCGAGGGATCCTCAGATCTTCCTGGGTATGTATACACACACACATATACCCACATTCTCATTCACACACACACACATTCTCAAACACACACAAAATAAATGGGGACTCTCCATAGACGTAATGGTTTTTATTCTGTAAACTGTATATTCTCTCCTTTAACTAACCCTGCCGCTAGGAGAGTTTTTTTTAGCTTCATACGGTTATAAAAATACAAAATAACAAAATATAACCCGCGAACATCACGAACATAACAGTAATTTTGTTTGTATATGTCAAAACCAACTCGATCTCACGACCAAATCGTACGAATTCGACGAATGATTAAAAAGTGGGTAATTCGTAACAATTCATACGACCTCACTCGTACGAATTAGTATGATTTTTCTAAATCGTACATATTTTACGAATTATATGTATTCGTACTAATGACCTACCCCTTACCCTCCCCCTAAACCTACCCATCACGTGGGTTTAGACAAATCGTACGAATTCGTACGAGTGAGGTTGTACGAATTAGTACGAATTAGACACTTTTTAATCATTCGTCGAATTCGTACGAATTGGTCGTGAGATCAAAACACATCAGCATGTTGAAACTTTGCATGCATGTTCATCATAATAAATGAGAAAAAGTCACAAAATATCAAGAAAAAAAACAAATATTAACCAGTATTTCCAACAACTAGAAAATGTTATCGGGTCAAATTGACCCGCAACATAACACAAACACATCGTCACAATCATCAAATGAATGATCATGTGACACTGAAGACTGTGGTAATGATGCTGAAAACTCAGCTTTGATGGCAGGAATAAATTACACTTTAATATATATTCACATAGAAAGCAGTTATTATTAAATTGGATTAATATTTAACAATATTACTGTTTTTATTGTTGTTGTTTATTTAACTAAACTGTTTTCGAATTGAGAGACATCTATTAAAAACTGTAAAATATCTTAAACTTTGAACAATAGTGCAGATCAAACTCTCGTATTTCTCATGATATGACCCTTTCAAAATATTCTCTTATAATAATACAGAATTACAGAAGCCTGTCATCTCAGGGCTGACCGGAGTCATACTGTATAATCTGACAAAACAAAAATAATTTTCAGTTAACAGAAGACAGAGAAGTTCGCTGTGATTGAGAAACAATATGACGCACACATAAAAAAGCCGAAACTGACAAGTGTGGACATGTAAGGAAACTCATGCGACGTGACAGTGAGGGTTAATTAAGTATCTTCGTAACGTCGCCTGTGAACACACATAGACCCAAACACAGCATCTTCAACACGTCCGCAGTGTCACACTGACAATTCACATGCTTAACTAAACTGTGAATATGATGAAAGCCTTTTTTAAAGTCAGCCAGGCGAAGCTATCAGTTTGAGTGTTGGTAAAAGTGTTACCTTATCTATCTTTGATAGATATCTTTGTGTTTTCTTTCACTTTCAAACTGACCCACTGAAAACACAGAGCGTTATTCAGATGTAATTTTCACTGAAACAGGAAGACAGGGCAGGGCATAACAAGCAGCTCCTCCCCTTTTTAAAAATAGCCAATCCTGATAAAAGCTGTCTAAAATGATTTACATAAAGTCTTAAGTGAACATTTGTGAGAAAATGGGACACGTGTCAGATCGCGTCTCTCTCCCACATTGCACTGCATTAACTTGTAGCCTACAGCTTACGTTCAATGGCTGCCCGAATTCGCTCACTTGTTTTCATTCACTCCTTCAAGTGAACAGTATTAGTGGACTTAGGGAATAAGCCTAACTTAGTGAATGATTGTTTAGGGGGCGATTTCGGATTCTCAAGCAGTGAAAAATAGAGAAACCAATGAAGAAAACTGGAAAGTAAAACAGATAATTTTATACTTAAATATGCAAAAAAGACTGATACTTGGCGCTCGTGTACAGTATTGCCACAGAAAATATCGCGATACTATGCTTTATCGATTTTTCCCCCACCCCTAATGAAGCTAATGTTGATGTTTTCTAATGTTTAGCTGACGTTAGCCTAACGTTACGTTACAGATTTTAAAGATAACGTTAAAATACGTTATCTACGTTATTTAAAAACTTAGAACAGACATCCTTGTTTAATTTATCCACGTTTAGTTGGTGTGGTCTACCACATAACTTAATCCAGAGCAGACACTTATCTCGGTTGAGATGTGGCTTGGGAAAGGGTAAAGAAATACACACCGTTGCCCACCCTCTAGTTAGCTGCGCACTGTGATTGGCTCATCGCGTTTGAGGGCGTGGCTTAGCCATAGGTCAATTGAGTTCTGTTGACAGCTATGCATAACTGTGGAAATTATTACATGATTAACTAAATGTATTTTTCCATGTACATTTCAGAAATGCACTTTCTATAAAGCTGCTTTGAAACACTATGTATTGTGAAAAGCGCTATACAAATAAATTTGAATTGAATTGAATTGAAGAGCTCAACATACCTCACTTACTGCATTGCTCTGACTGGTTGTAGGTCTATCCAATTTAGTGCAAAGTTTTTTTTGTCCTGGTTCGGTTAAGACATGCCTCATAATCAAAGCCCTATGGAGCCGTATCAGACTGAGAATATGAGTTTGATTTAAAACATGTATTGCCTTGACAACACGAGAATATGAGTATGATGAAGTCAGGCTAGCACTGTCCAATAATGAAAATGAATCATGCTGAGGATGTGTAGTTTGAAAATAGTCATATGATCCCTATGTACGTTCATCATTTCCTTTCACTGCAATTAAAACAACAGGATTTTTCTTACATTTTTTCTTAAAGGACAAGTTCGGTCTTTTACAATTAAAGCCCTGTTTTAAGATCGACCCTGATGAAATAGAATAGTTAAGATTGTTTTTGAGACAAATGCTCCTGTCACGAGAATTTTTAAATTCTGTATTAGTTCCCCCCCACCTTTATAATGAAAGCATAGGTGCACTCGAACAATCATTCATAAAAATGCATAAAACTTTAGTTTACAAAGACGTGAAACTCACCGAGTGGTCTGGGGTGTTCACTGATATGCCCACACAAAAATCGCTGCAAAAGATGCTTTCCAACAGGTTTTATCGTAGTTTATGTCCAAGTCCATGTTACTTCCTATTTTCGGTTGAAGTCCACAATAGTCAATTGTCGAGTTCACATGCGCGATCATTGGTAACTAGATAACTAAGGATCGCGCATGTGAACTCGACAATTGACTATTGTGGACTTCAACCGAAAATAGGAAGTAACATGGACTTGTACATAAACTACGATAAAACTTGTTGGAAAGCATCTTTTGCAGCGATTTTTGTGTGGGCATATCAGTGAACACCCCAGACCACTCGGTGAGTTTCACGTCTTTGTAAACTAAAGTTTTATGCATTTTTATGAATGATTGTTCGAGTGCACCTATGCTTTCATTATAAAGGTGGGGGGGAACTAATACAGAATTTAAAAATTCTCGTGACAGGAGCATTTGTCTCAAAAACAATCTTAACTATTCTATTTCATCAGGGACGATCTTAAAACAGGGCTTTAATTGTAAAAGACCGAACTTGTCCTTTAAATCTCCCTTTGTGTTCCACTATTGAAAAACACACCGATTTAAAGCAGCTTGAGGGCGAGTGAATGATGTCAGAATTTTCATTTCAGTATGAACTACTGCTTCAATTATGCGGATCACATCATACCTACTGCTGTTATTTCATTTGAAGAGAGCGAGATTACGACTGCGGTTCATCTCAGATGCCACCTGGTTTAAGAGACTGCTGTGCACAACGACAGAAGGAGAGAGTTTGATTGGTGCGGCTCCGGGCTCTTCTTTCCAGCGAGAACCTGTGCTGTAATTAGTTCACTGCAATAATATAATGCAAGCAAGCTTCCCACAGAGTGTCACTGACGGAACAGTGTCTCAGAGGGACTGGAGACATTTCTACGGACCTGAATATTATTAATTTTGGCCATGCATCAGCATTCATTAAAGAGCACCTATTATGTGCTTCTACAAAGTCGCATGTTGTTGTTTTCAGGCTCTACTAGAACAGGTTTTCCTGCTTGAATGTTGATTATTCTCCTCATATTCTCCATTGTTGCGGTTCCTCTCTTCCCAGTCTGTCAGTAACGCTCAGGACTGTGTTTCCTGAAAGCATGTTTAGCCAACTATGGTCGCAAGTTCCATCATTATCAAAGTCGGTGCTTCCCGAAAGCATCGTTCCTACGAACATTGGCAAAGACCATCGCAGAGTTGTGTGTTTGGAGCGATATATCTCGAGATGTGGTTAGAAGAAGAGTTTCTTGTTTGCATGACAAGTGGACTCAATAAATCCTGATCTTGAGCAAAAAAGGCAAGCTGACATTCAGTGCAACCTGTATCTTATATTTACAGTACAAATGTCATTTATGTCTTTTAGTTTGTCGAGAGATTTAAGCGTCATGTTTGAAGCATGTGTGAACAAGCTCTATTGTGTATCTAGTCAAAATGAGAAATATTCCTCAGATGCCATGTCCATAATTTATAGCAAAATATCTAGCATTAATTAGATTTTAAAGAGATTCATTAGTTATTACTCCTGCGTGACATCATTAACCAACGTGGTTGAACAACCAATTTGCGACAAACTTTTCGGGAATCAGTCGTGACTAGCTAGATGATTTCTTCAAAGATGCATCGTATGATACTGAAGCAGCGAGTTAAGGTATTGTACGGTAAACACACTCTAGTTTACGGTGTTGGACAGTAAACACACTCCAGTTTACTTCCTGTCTCTATGAAGCCCCTCCTTCTGAAAAGCACACTGTGCTCTGATTGGTTGGCTGGAGTGGTGTGTTGTGATTGGTTGCATGCTTCGAGAGTGTTTGGGAAATGTCCCGCCCCTTCCCATAACCGCCAGTTTATAGGGCTGATGAACTGAGAAATCAAATTTTCCTTGATTCTTTGACATTTAAGAGGTCATCATATTATAAGAATATCCTGTAAGTTTCAAAACTGAAAACATCCTTGTTAGTCCAATAAAAGATTTATTTACACCAGGCTCTGCAAATGACTCGTTTTTCAAAGTGGGAAACTATGACGACAAAGAGGATAAAACACCACCCCCACAGAAGAAGAAGATCAACGCGGCCGGTTTAAGCCTCGCCCACTGATTCACGCATTCACGCAGAGCTAAATAACATAGGCCTACCTCGTGATGACGAACCGGATCGAGCTAACGAGCAATACAGAATATTGTGCAGTGCCTGGTTGTGGAAGAAGACAGTTGCTGCATAAGCTTCCTCTGGAATCCAATCATGATTCCAATGGACCACTTGCTCTGAACTTCGCGACGCACTTCCGTTTTATGGAAAAAAATACATATCACTTATTTCCGGTTATGTTTACTTTCAATGTACTGCGGTCAACAAGTTGAACAAATGCCATCTAAAATGAATGTCTGTAATAAGATTTTATATTTTGTAATTTTTTATTGACAGAAGAAGGGATATTCTGATGTTTACTATGTGGAGAATTTTCAAAACTCATCGGAACAGGAAGTTTAATCCAACCAAGCCAATCCAATAAAGCTGCGGCTGTTAAAAAGACGCCATTATTTCACCACAGGGTGTCAATGTCCGTCTTCACTAGCGACCGCGACGCTGGAATGTGTGAGAACAGAATAACATCAGAACGAAACACAAACATTTATTAATTTGGAATAAATATTGTTATCGTTCAGTGTCATTTTTCAATGTCAATCGTTTTACTATTTACAATATTCAGAGAAGTTGACTGTCATTCTCCTCTAGCTGCGTACAGTACGTTCTGATCGTAGGCACCTAACGAGCATTCATTCTTTTAATTATTTTAAAAAGACTGGAATAAAGCACCAATGCACACAAGAAATACTGTTACAAATACTGACAAATACTGACAAATACTGTTAATGAGAAGACAGGACTGTTAGGCTAGTGGATAAATATATTTAGCCTATTTATTATTCGGAATGAAACAGTTGGAAAGAAAATATATTTATAGGAACATTTCAGCAGGCTCAAGATAATTACTACAAAGATCATTATTCATTGTTTTAATCAATTGGCATAAAACGTAGTGATAATCTGCATTCACATGTACGGACGTGTGATGATCACTCTAACCAGAAACTCCTGATATGTAATAAGTAGAATGTGGAAGTAGTTGTTCAAGTAGTGCATAGGACTGCATGGATAAATTTTAATTTTTAATGACGTTCTAGCTGATTGTCCATCTCGCTTCATTTCACTGAGGATTGTTTTGTAAACAAGACTGGATTTGCAGACCGATTAAGAGTAAAAAACAGTGCCGTGTTGTCTATATTGGATCAGACAGGAATTGTACAACACACGGACTCTGGGTCGAACATGTATGGGCGAATCATTCCAGTTGCCATTTTACAACATTGGACGTTTTCAAAACAATTTCCCCCACGTGCACCGAAGGGTGAGTTGAAACTCATAATAATATGCAAAACTGTTATCCACTCACAGCAGTGGGCGTTTACTTTCAAGTTTTCAGTGCGAGACGCCCATAAAAACCCAGCGTTTTCCAGCTGGGCTCAAAACTAGGATAGAAAATAGCCTATTACTTATTCATTTTGATGTTTTGAATGCAAAAACCAAGAGAATGTCATAAGTTGACCTCAGACAACAATATAATAAAATTTAAAAATCCAGTTCATGACCCCCTAATTACACTACTAACTAACTCAACCAGGCCCCGCCCCTTTATTCTGTGCATTAATTATTATAATGAGGAATATTGTGACTTGTTCATTCCCGGAAGATACTCAAGACTACAATGGAGGTATTTCAGGAGTTCAGAAACACTGACTCTGATATAGAGAAGAACTGGAGCTTTCTCTCAAATGCTCAAACAGCAACATGAGAAAAAAGCATAATAGGTCCTCATTAATACAATTTTTAGAGTTCTTTTCAGTTCAATTAAATGGAAAACCAGTTTAAATGGCATCACATGTGTGTGAAGAACACAACTTCGGAGTCTCATGAAGGTTAAAAGATCTCCTTTGATGAACTGCCTGTGCAGTCCCTGCATAAAAGCGACTTTCTCGTGTCGCTTTAATATTTCAGCTCTGCACTGTGAGGCAGTGACAGCGAGCCCGAGGCGAACTTGCCAATTACACTAACACTGACTATTCTCTATGATGTGCCATGGAGCCTTTCATCACTGATGCATTACCGAAGCAAATTATAGATTTTACAACAAAGTTAACTCGAGAGCTGTCAACCAGATCAACCTACCTCGCCACATTCAGTCACTTTTTCCACTGAGCGTCCATCAAATACACACACTCAATTTGTCTCTGGCAGAGTAAAAAACTGACAAGAGTATCTGCTCTTTACATTAATACCCTGCAACAAACACCAAAGGCCCTCTGCTGAAACCATTAAACTTGCATAAGGCTTGCTAAAAGCACTTAGCTGAAAACAAAACGTAAGGAGTGTTCTGGCATTTGTTGTTTCCTCTGCGCTTTGTGTAACTTTTATTGATGAACAGACTAGGGCTGGGTCTCTATACAGATTTCCTTATTCGATTTTGATTCACAAGCTAAAAGGATTAATTCACTTAAGAATTAAAATGTCCTGATAATGTACCTCTCCTCCACATCATCCAAGACGTTCATGTCTTTCTTTCTTCAGTCGAAAAGACATTATGGTTTTTGAGGAAAACATTCCAGGATGTTTCTCCATATAGTGACTTCAATGGGGTCCAACGGGTGCAGATGTAAGTTTCAATGCAGCTTCAAAGTCTCAACACGATCCAGCCGAGTCTTATGAGACAAAACATCATTTTATAACGCCATTTTATAAAAAAATAAATAAACATGTTTAACCACAAATGCTGGAATTACTGACGACTCGTTTCAGGAATTAGTTGAGAGACAAAAGCTCCATTTATCTTTGACCTTTGAAACTTTCCAGGCCTTTTACATTCACAAACATCTCTATTACACACTGCATGAAAGGTCATACACTCTCAAAAATGCTGCGTTGTTTCAACCCAAAGTTGGGTCAAATATGTACAAACCCAAAAATGTAATTAAAAAAAAAATTACAGTTGAAAGTGAAAGTCGAAGTTGGATACATTTTTAACCCAACATTTGGGTTTGTCCAAATTTGACCCAAAATTGGGTTGAAACAACCCAGCATTTTTTAGCATGATAGCTATCATTAACTTGGATGTTGCTTATATCCTAGACTGGGTGGAACGTAACAATATAACCTTTTCCTATCATGGGGTCATTTTATGAACTTATATACAATAAAAATTGCTTATATACTCTAAAAATCCCAAATTTGGGTCAAATATGGACAAACACAAATGTTGGGTTAAAACAATAATTAAAAAAAATTACAGTTAACATTTTAAATGACATTTTTAACCCAACATTTGTGTTTGTCCATATTTGACCCAAATTTGGGTGGAAACAACCCAGCATTGTTTAGAGTATATTTGAATTCAATGCCGTTTCTTTGTATTTGTTAGTGAAATTTACAAGCAATTCCCGACTGAAAGTTGTTTCTACTCTATTTTTTTCCAGACAGTTCAACTTTCAACTCGCCTCTGCATAGCTTTGCCTCATAAATCTTGCGCCTCAGGTATTCCTCATGCCCTGGAAAACCAGGAATTTCTGACCTTTCAGCTGTGCTTTATGTAAACACTGTGGTCTGGGAGGGCATGGTACAGTGCGCTCAAACACACACTCGTAGATGTGATAAACACACACACTGGGCATGATTTACCGGTTGGCACTGAAGGAAATAGACAGCATGTAAACGCAGACTGCCACTGTTGGAGGATGAGTGAGAAAAACAACACTTTTTTTTCTCCTCTGAGAAATATAGATGCTGTCTGCTGTGGACAGGTTTGCTCAGGAACACCGAAGAAATTTTTCATAAAGATGACAGCTCCTGACGGTGAAGACTCAGGTCAGCAAACGGTCGCTTCCATGATATATGGAGCTCAACTTATTTTTTGAATGAGCTGGAAAGAGAAGCATAGCTTCGGGTCGGGATTGTTTTTGCACAGTTTGAGGACTGTCGAATCTGACATTCAACTCCCTTTGTTATGAACCCAAAAGCCAGAGGGCTGATGGAAATAAAATGTGAAACATCGTTTGTTCCAGCCTTGGAGGAGGGAGGAATATGAAAGTGTTTGAGGACCATCAAATAGAAATTAGAGCCGTTCCCCAGTGTGACTGAGAGTCGGCCGGACTTTACAAGAGAGTCATAGATGAAGAATGGACAGAGGCCTTGTAAAGTGATAGCCCAAACATTGTGGAAGGGATATGATGCAATCGTATATAGAATCGGAATAACAATTTTAGTGAATAGTTGAACTGAAAATGAATTTCTGAATGTCTGAGTATTTGTTTTTTTCCCCCTCACTTTGGTTTAATGACAGCACAAGCTCCTTAAGCTGATGAAATACAGCATGATTTGAGAAAGATCCTGACAGCATTTTGATCTTCAACGGAAGCAAGAACATCTTCAAAGAGGCCTATTTCTCTCAAATATTGTTCACAAATCTGTCTAAATCTGTGTTAGTGAGCACTTCTCCTTTGCCAAGATCGTCCATGTCCCTCACAGATGTGGCATCTTCAGTGCAGGATTGCCAATAGAGCTGCTAAGTCCCGCCCATCCGTAAAACTCGGAGTGGACCTCTAGATTGAAAAAGCGTCAATGCAAGTCAATGAGAGAAAATAATTATTTTCTGATCCCGTTTGAATTGTACCATGAATGTGAACATATGTTGTCTGTGAATTTTTTTATATTTTGTCATGTAACGAGTTTGACAGTATATTGTATGATTCTTTGGCTAGCAGTTGTGGAATAAACGAGAAATACTACACGTCGCATATGTGACGTCACGGCATAACACATTTTCCCTTCACAAATCAAGGTGCGATAATCTAAGGAATTAGATCGAGATGCCTGTGTGTTTTGTACCCAAATGTCACCATTCAAACAATGGTTTGTTTAGCGGGATACGTGTGCTTGTGTTGGTGACGTATATCAAACGCGTCGAAAGCAGGAAGAGTTGTAGTCCTCAAAGTACTCTCACACAAAGTCTAACCGTATGAAAATTCTACCAGCTAAATTGTAGCATTCTTTACACGAAAAATTATATAAAAAATTCACAGACAACATATGTTCGCATTCATTGCAAAAGTAAAACGGGATTAGAAAATAATTATTTTCTCTCATTCACTTGCATTGACGATTTTTCAACCTAGAGGTCCAGCGGGGTTAGCGGAAGGGGCGGGATTTACCAGCTCTATACCGGCCAATACCTGTGTTTTCAATTGAAGCACTGTGTTATACTACCGGTCACAATTGTGGCCGTTAACAAATTTACAAGTCTTACGAGCAAAATATATATGATATATCTATCTATCTGTTAATTAAGATGTTTTACATACTACTGAGGAAGAATTCTTCTTCTTCTTCTTCTTCTTCTAGATGTGCAAGCAGGAAGTAAACTGATCTGGTGTGACATTTCACACTAGTCACATTACATTAATAGATTTTAATCAAGACAATCTACTTTGTGATTTAAAAGTTGAATTTCTTCCCCAAAAGTCAATAACAACATTTGTGGAGCTTCCATAAATAAGAAAAAAGTCACAATTGTGACCGGTGAGATTAAACGGGTTGATTCATATGTCTATGTGGTGTTTTTTAAATATGCTTTAAAGACAAACCGTGTGTTAATTCTTGTCGACAGCATTCCTGAGGATTTTCTCCATAAAATTGCAGTGAACCAAAGACAGTCTCAAAGACACGGTTTGAAATCGATGTGTTTTTGACGTCACAAACAACCTTGTAACCAATCAGATCAACATGTGATCGTCAACCAGTGGATCTCTGAGTGAGTGAGTGTGTGGAGGCTGGGCTCATTTGCATATTCATAGAACCACGCATACTAAATGACGCAAGGGTGTCGAGTTACATTCAAGATATTTTAAGACATGACACAAAAAAAAACACTGAAAAACACTTAAATGTGGTGTTTTGCTGATCAAAGATGGGATAAAATTAAGGGGACTTTAAACTTCCCGTATTTCATCTCAAATTCAGTTTGTTCTTAGCAGGGTTATTGTTGTTAACTTTTCTGTTAATTGAAAATTTTGTTGAAAAACGTAAATAAAATAGAAAATTAGAAATGTGGCTTTAGCATTAACTAAATAAGTTTAAGTTGAAACACTAAAATTATTAACTGGAAAAAATAAAAACTAAATTAATAAAATGAAATAAAACGAAATTACTAAGAAATATACTCAACTTAACAAAAAGCTATTTGAAAATAGGCAAGGTGAGTTTATTTATATAGCACATTTCATACACTATGGCAATTCAAAGTGCTTTACACAGAAAGGAATTAAAATAATCACACAATTAAAACAAGAAAAATTAAAACAGCAATGAGAAAAAGATGATACATAGATAATCATATTTTTCAAAACTCCCTTTTTTTTCAACAAAGCTAAAACTTAAACATTTCTCAAGACCACTTTGGAGATCAATCACCTTTCCATACCTGATTAACCTCAATCAATTAAAACACCCAAAGTTTCCACAAATTAAAAAGAAATAGACGTGCCTCCTTCCGAGCATTAAATAAGATGCACCCATCACTGTCTGACCCACCAGCCCTGAGCGAACTAGAGCAATCAGCTTTATGCGCAATTAATCATTGTGAGCCCGACAAACTGCTACAATCTCAGGCACTTATAGAGGCAGAGACCACAGTAATTATGACAAGGCAGGGCGATATAATAGTCGACAAAGCGTGCCTTCTCTGCCATTAGGAAGGGAGGGACAGATCCCTTCTGAACACATCAGCAGCCAGCCAGCAGATAAGCGGCTCGTGTGTGTCTCTGGGAAACAGAGAGAAAGTACAAAGGGAGAAGGAGACACGGCTGACCTATAAAGAGGCTCGAGGATGTGGGAGGAGACGTTTGCAGTTAAATCCCACCACACCTCACACTCTTTCTGTTTCGGCATTCAACGCAGATTAAGAAACGAGACCGGACGAGCTGTCAGAACACATCCAGCGCATTTCTAAATACTTTGTCTGTCTTTTTCTCCACCAGTGAAAATAGTTTCGAATTAATCCAAAACTACTGACTGAGTCACGGAGAAACACACAGGAATTAACGTTTTTGAATGAATCGATTGAGTAAGTGATTCAATGATTCATTCACTTTGAAATCACACATACTATTCGTCCTAAATAGTATTCAAAAATAGAATTAGTACGTCCCAAATCATTGTATGTTCAAGTGAGTCCACTATATCCGGTCAGAATCCAAAGTGCAGATCAATGAACACGCCAATGGCTGATATTACCCACAACCCATTGCGCGTCGGACGAGAATTCGGTTAGAACTACAAACACGAGTAAAAAGTGCAAAACTACTGTCATGGAGGATGCGCAAGTCCTGCGGTGTGATGAGAGGTTTAGAAATTAAGAAGAAATTAAATTAGATTGAATGGATTATTTTAACTATGACAAGATGATTGACAGGCCAGTTTACGGTGATAAGATTATTGACAGGCCAGTTTACGGTGATAAGATTATTGACAGGCCAGTTTACGGTGACCGGATGATTGACAGGCCAGTTTATGGTGATAGGATGATTGACAGGCCAGTTTACGGTGACCGGATACACACGACAGATTTGCCCGTTGGTCCCAAACCAAGCGTGCCGCACAAGCCCACAAAAGTGAAGCCAAAACGTCTCGATCACCTCCCTGTGACCGGTCCTAGTATAGGTCATAACCCCGCCTCCCCATGTTATTCAATGGGACGTGAGACCACTAAACAATTAAAATTCACTTCACATATCCTTTTTCCAAAGATAGTTTCTGTCATTTACTGTAGTTTATATCACGCTGATGTAATTTCAAATGTTTGTTTTTAAAATAAGTTTGTATTTAGTTAGTTATTTGACAAACACGGGGCTGTGACATCATGATTGACAGCTGTGAATGACAGGTTGCCTGTGAAAAGTAGTCACTTCTGAAGCACCAGCGGACTTTTTTTCATAATGTTGACTATGTGGTTAGTAATTGTGTTTACCTTATTTTAACGAGGTACTGCAATCAGTGGACATCATTGGAGACAAAGGTCACTTAAGAAATGTGCGGGGCGTGTGCTTTCAAAAGATTCAGCGAGAGTGAGGTCACGGCCTTGATTTCGCGGCTTTACTTCCTGCTCACGACTGCGCATGTCTGGTCCCGAAAACGCAAAGTGCGCAGACTCAGGTCCCAAGATGTCAGCGCCATATCGGGACATTAGCGGCTTCAGATCTCTACGATGGAAAAGAGCGGAGGAGCGTCGTCCATCTTTTTTACAGTGTATGTCCCAAACCTTGTCTGCTACACACTCAAAAGTAGCCTAACTTTGTCATACTCATACTCATAGGGCTTTGATTATGAGGTGTGTCTTAACCGAACCAGGAAAAAAAACAACTCTGCACTCAACTGCATAGTCGGTAGACCTACAACCAATCAGAGCAACGCAGTAAGTCAACTCCTTTGCATAGCGCAGTTTTCAACTACAGAACTTACTTATTTTAGAAGTTAAATAACGAGTGTTGCTTCTTTTACTTACTTCTCCATGAGTGCGCCAAAGGAGAAACCACAACGACCACAAGCTTTTCATTACGTCCCATCTTCTTAGCGACCGTCAGAGCCAGCTGATAAGTTACACTTTTCCCAAATCATGTAGGAAGGACGGCAAAAATATCTTTCCGATCGACAAATGCCTTGATTGCAGTTCTCTGTTCGTCTATTAAAATGAATGCACTGTCGATTTATTTTACAACAGACACGACAGCAGAATCTATACATCTCAATTCTCCAGCTGCAGTCATCTCTGAGGGAAACCAGTTAAGCGCTCTTTGATAACGTGATGATTACGTCCTTGCAGATCATCTGTCCATCATCGTATAAAGCCCGCCCTGGCAATTTGATTGGCCCGAACGTTTCTTGCCTGATCATTACTCCTCAAGGGATCGAGTCCAGACCGAACTTCCCGACCAAAAAATGTTGTGGGCGGAGTTCGGGCTGGCATCCAGGCTAACTCAAAAGTACTTTTTCTTCACAAAAAGAGTATACTTTTAGGGCGTAGTTTAAGTAGGCTAATTGGGACACAGCCATACTTGTGAAAAACTGTGACAAATGACGTCTGAATTCACAGAGTAGGTGTGTTACAGTGGAGGCTCCCGCTCTGTCTCCTCTCCGCCACCAGAGGGAGCCTTCACCAGAATACTGATCATTGGCTTCAAACTCAAATTCCCATCATGCCGCTTACCTGGGACTGATTGCGTCACACACCTGCACGCCATTAACACACACACATAAAAGCCACGTCCACACACCACACCAGTGCGAAGTCTTGATTTGCCCCGGTGATCATTTCTGAGCGTTTGTATCCTGATTCTGGTTTTCTGGTTTTGGACTTTGGACTGTTTGACACTTCTACGATTGATATCTGCCTGGCCTGAACTCGGACTGTTATTGACTACGATTATTGCTGCCTGCCCTGATCTCTGCCTGTCTCCTGTTGATCCTGTTGTCTTGTCTGCATTGCCCTGTCTGCCTCGTATTGACCCTGCCTGTACGACCCTGTTTAATAAAAGCTGCAAATGGATTCCTCTGTGCATCGTGAATCATTACAGAAGACTTCGCCACTAAACAATCCAGCAGCCGTCATGGAACTCACCTCTGAACTCACCTCCCAAGCTTCTCGTCTGGATTTACATCATTATCAGCTCGGCCACCTGACCACGCTCACCGAACAGCTCGTACAGGGTATGCAGGAGTTACGCACCGCTGTTGGTACTGTACCAAGCGCATCTGCTACACCATCACCACCATCGAGTGTTCCCTCTGAAACCGTGAGTACAGCAGTAAATCCTCGACTCGCATTTCCTGACAAATTCGACGGAAATCCAACTAAATGCAAGGGATTTCTTTTGCAATGCACACTCTTTGTCGACCAGCAACCGACATTATATTCCACTCAAGCCAGTCGCATTGCGTTTGTTTGTTCCCTGCTCACCGGCAAGGCGTTGGAATGGGCTACGGCAGTCTGGAAACCAGAGGGGTCTTCATTCACCACATTCCAAGAATTCCTTCAACAGTTTCGTCAAGTCTTTGAGCATACTTCAGAAAGAGGAGACGCTGGAGAACAGCTTCTAAATCTCACCCAGGGAAGGTGTACCACCGCCGAATACGCCCTTACGTTTCGCACCCTCGCTGCACAGACGAACTGGGTCGAAGATACATTAAAAACGCTGTTCAGGAGAGGGCTCACTGCTGAACTTCAATCTGAATTAGCCTGTCGAGATGAGGGAAAAAACCTGAATGAGTATATAAGTCTGGCCATTCAAGTCGATAATCTCATGCGTTCCAGACGCATTACCCGGGCACACATCCGTCACTCACTCGAGGCAGCTAACGCTCACGAACCTATGCAGATCGGGTTCACGCACATCACTCCAGAGGAACGGGAACGCAGACTGCAACATCGTCTCTGCATGTACTGTGGTCAACCCGGCCATATGAAGCTCTCCTGTCCAGTCCGACCTCCAACTCGCACCCTTTCGGTGAGTTCTGTAAACCAATATCAAAGATCTCCATCCAGTTTCACTCTCCCCATTCGTCTAATTATACAAGACCAATGTATTGAATCTACAGCCCTCATAGACTCCGGAGCAGCTGGCAATTTCATTTCTCAAACTTTCGCCAGACAAATCAAACTCAAACTTCATCCATGTCATTCTTCCTTGTCAGTGGAGGCGTTAGATGGTCATCCCATCGGAGACGGTAAAATCCAGTGTGAAACGGAGAAGGTCCAAATGCAGATTGGTTCCCTTCATTCTGAACAGATTCAATTTTATGTCATTCACGCTCCACATCATTTCATCATTCTCGGCCACCCGTGGTTGCAAACTCACAATCCACACATTTCCTGGAAGGAGGGACAAATCATTCGTTGGAGTGAGACCTGTAACAACCAATGTCTGTCTAAAGTCAAACGAGTGACCAATTCCAAGCCAGAACCAGACACCTTAAATCATGAGCTAGCTGAGCTACCGGCAGTCTATTCTGATCTTACGGAAGCCTTCAGCAAGGAAAAAGCTTCCCAACTCCCTGAACATCGTTCAACAGATTGTGCCATTGACTTAATGCCCGGCGCTTCACCTCCTAAAGGTAGAATCTTTCCCCTATCAAAACCTGAGTCTGAGGCCATGAAAAAATACATTGAGGAAGAGACAGCCAAAGGATTCATTCGACCTTCCACCTCACCTGCCGCTGCTGGTTTCTTCTTCGTCAAGAAGAAAGATGGGGGACTCAGGCCTTGCATTGACTATCGTGGGTTAAATGATATCACCATCAAATATCGTTACCCCTTACCTCTGGTGCCAGCCGCATTGGAACAGCTGAGACAGGCTCAATATTACACCAAGCTTGATCTACGCAATGCATATAACCTGATTCGCATACGTGAGGGGGATGAATGGAAAACAGCCTTTTCCACCACTAGTGGGCACTATGAATACTTGGTCATGCCTTTCGGCTTATCAAACAGTCCTTCCGTCTTTCAGGCGTTCATGAATGATGTGTTTCGTGACATGCTGGATAAATGGGTGATCGTGTACATCGATGATATCCTGATTTACTCAAACTCACTGGAGGAACACATTCAACATGTCAGAGCAGTGCTTCAACGTCTAATTCAGTTCCAGTTATATGCCAAGATAGAGAAGTGTGAGTTTCATCAAACAAGCGTCTCATTTCTGGGTTACATCATCAGTCAAGAGGGAGTGGCCATGGATGACAAGAAGGTGAGAGGAGTGCTGGATTGGCCATTACCTCAGACGGTCAAAGAATTACAGAGATTCTTGGGATTTGCTAACTTTTATCGACGATTTATTAGAAACTTCAGTCTCATTGCTGCTCCACTAACAGCTCTAACCAAACGTCACAGCTCTCGAATTTCTTGGAACCCCGAAGCACAGCGAGCTTTCCAGGAGTTGAAAACCCGGTTCACCACTGCACCCATTCTACGTCATCCCGATCCAGAGCGTCAATTCATTGTGGAGGTAGATGCTTCGAACACAGGAGTCGGGGCCATATTATCTCAACGACAGGGAGATCCAGCCAAGATGTACCCGTGTGCCTTCTTCTCCCGCAAACTTTCTCCAGCTGAGCGGAATTATGATGTTGGGAACCGCGAGCTTTTAGCCATGAAACTGGCTCTGGAAGAATGGCGACACTGGTTGGAGGGAGCAACAGAACCGTTCATCATTCTTACTGACCACAAGAATCTGGAGTATCTTCGATCCGCCAAACGCCTCAATCCTCGTCAAGCAAGATGGGCACTGTTTTTCACACGATTCAACTTCACTGTCACTTACCGCCCAGGCACCAAGAACGTCAAAGCCGATGCCCTCTCTCGCCAAACAGAAGAGACAGTCCACAAAGACAACCCCGAAAACATCATCCATGAGAATCTCTTAGTAGCTCCAGTCCAGTGGGACATTGTGACCGAGATCCAACAGGCCAATCTTCAGACTCCTGCCCCCATTGAGTGTCCAGCCAACCTCCTCTTTGTTCCAGAAATATTTCGACCCCGTCTCATTGATCAAGTCCATTCTAATCCCAGCTCAGGTCATCCCGGAATCAATGCCACAATCCATCTTCTCCAAAATCGTTTCTGGTGGCCCACGCTTACATCCGATACCACAAACCATGTTCAAAACTGCACCGCCTGTCAAACTTCCAAATCACCCCGAAAATTACCCGCTGGCCTGCTTTGTCCTCTCCCCACACCTCAACGACCATGGTCACACATAGCCATCGACTTTATCACAGATCTTCCCACTTCTCAAGGACACACCACAATCCTCACGATAGTGGATCGATTTTCCAAAGCCTGCCGTCTCATTCCCCTCACTAAACTTCCCACTGCCTTCGAAACTGCTGAACTCTTATGCAACCAAGTATTCAGATTTTACGGACTACCTGAGGACATACTATCTGACAGAGGACCTCAGTTTACTTCCAGAGTCTGGTCCGCATTCTTCAAACATTTAAACGTGAACATCAGCCTTACTTCTGGTTATCACCCCCAGTCCAATGGTCAGACCGAACGTCTAAATCAAGACATCATCCGCTTCCTGAGAACCTACTGCCAGCAACACCAACATGACTGGAGCAGATATTTATTCTGGGCAGAATATGCTCAAAATTCATTGGTCAAACCTGCTACTGGTATCACCCCCTTCAAATGTATACTGGGTTTTCAGCCCCCTCTCTTTCCATGGTCCGGTGAACCCACTGAACTCCCATCTGTCACGGAATGGTTGCACAAGAGCGAAGAGGTCTGGGACCAAGCACACACCCATTTGAGGCATGCTGTCAGGCGTCAAGAACAACAAGCCAACCGTCATCGTCGTCCTGCCCCAGAATACCAGAGTGGTCAATGGGTATGGCTGTCAACCAGAGACTTACGCCTCAAACTTCCATGTCGCAAACTCAGTCCCAGGTATGTTGGTCCCTTCCAAATTATAAGACAAATATCACCTGTTTCATTCCGTTTAGACCTGCCCGCTAACTATCGTATCTCTCCCACTTTTCATGTTTCCCTGTTAAAACCCGCTGGTGGTCCGAGGGGAGAGACGGAGGAGGGGGCCGCCTCTCAGGGCCCTCCTGCCTTTCTGGTTGACGGCGAGGAGGCCTACAGAGTGCACAAGTTGCTGGATTCCAGACGTCGGGGTAACATGCTCCAATACCTGGTCGATTGGGAGGGGTACGGTCCGGAGGAACAGTCCTGGGTCAATTCAAGGGATATCCTGGACCCCACTCTCACTGAAGAGTTCCATAGGACATACCCGGAGAAACCGGCCCCTCGACCCCGTGGGAGACCCCGACGACAACCGCCTCCTCGCGTCAGGAGCCGCTCGCAGGGGGGGGGCTCTGTTACAGTGGAGGCTCCCGCTCTGTCTCCTCTCCGCCACCAGAGGGAGCCTTCACCAGAATACTGATCATTGGCTTCAAACTCAAATTCCCATCATGCCGCTTACCTGGGACTGATTGCGTCACACACCTGCACGCCATTAACACACACACATAAAAGCCACGTCCACACACCACACCAGTGCGAAGTCTTGATTTGCCCCGGTGATCATTTCTGAGCGTTTGTATCCTGATTCTGGTTTTCTGGTTTTGGACTTTGGACTGTTTGACACTTCTACGATTGATATCTGCCTGGCCTGAACTCGGACTGTTATTGACTACGATTATTGCTGCCTGCCCTGATCTCTGCCTATCTCCTGTTGATCCTGTTGTCTTGTCTGCATTGCCCTGTCTGCCTCGTATTGACCCTGCCTGTACGACCCTGTTTAATAAAAGCTGCAAATGGATTCCTCTGTGCATCGTGAATCATTACAAGGTGAAAATATACCCGGATGGTCTACTACTTCCGGTGAGATTCTGAAATGATGGACACTTTAATATCCCATGAGGCCACATGAGAGGATTTATGAATGACAGTGAAGCGACGGTAGGTCACATGATGATGACAACATGGCGGATGTAGTGCATCCAGATTACATTTATATATTTGTGAAGTAATTATGAATAAATCAGTATTTTTTAAGGAATCATTTCAGTGAACGATTCAATGACAACGGCTTAATCCAAGACCTGATTCATTTGAATAAGTAATTAGCTAATCAGCATATTAATTTCTGAAAGACCATGACTTTTCAGCATTGTTCAGAAATCATTCTAATATGCTGATTTGCTGCCAAAAAACATAAACCATGATGCCTTTTCCCCTTTGACGAATAGAAAGTTAAAAACAACAACATTTATGTGAACTAGAATCTTTTGTAACATTAGAAATGTCTTTACTGTTAATTTTGATCAATGCATCCTTGCTGACAAATGCTGACTCACTTTTGAACATTTAAAATGAACATTTCACACATTTTCAAAGAAATAATAGACAATTCAGACAATAGCACAGCTAGAGGGATGGGTTTCCATTATCATACCGGATAACATCATCCAAAGGAACTGTCATTTCAGAGGATGAGCAAGTTATTAAATTTTGATTAAAAAGACAAAGACAAGCTTTTTTTTCTTTGGAATAACATGCACAGATGAATCATTCATGATAAGATCGGTAACATGTATTAAGAAAGTAAACAAGAGCATAAGTGCTCATGTCAGTCTTCATTTGTGCCTCATATTCCCAGCCAACAAAAATATCTTCGAAAATCTTCGCATAACCAAGAAAATATATTTTTTCTTGGTTATGCGAACACTGAGGGAACATTCTTCAAACATTATGGAAACATTACTTTTGAGTGGTAACATTTTAAAGGCTAAAAACTAAAATGTTTCAGATCAAAATATTCCATTAACAATAATGAGAACATTATTAAAGACCAGAAAACGAAAGACTTGTTTCATAAACCTGATCTACGTGTAGAAAGGAGGAATGTCTTATACACACACTTGCACATGATGAATTATTAATTGTATAAAAAAACACCAAACATTTTAAAGCAACTGTCTGGTTAATAATAAAGAGTTAGTTATTATGTATTAAAATTTCCTTATTATTTGCATTACCCCACTGTCAATAAAAATAGCTGCAATTCCAATCAAGTCATTTCAACTTGAGAGTTAAATCTTGTGTAAACTTAGAAAAAGTTGAACAATTAGTTAAAGCAATGTAAAAACATATGTTGTCATAACGTATTGATCATATAACTTTGTTTACAGTGCACTAAACCTGCATTTGGGGATGTATTTTCACTGTCCACTTCCATATTTCCCCAAACAAAACCAACAAGCATCTCACATTGATTTTAAACAGGTTCCTACCTGATTCCGTGCGGATGCATTGAGGTCCAGGAAGAGCCTTTGGGAAGGAAGCCATTCTTCTCTGCTGGATTGCGACCCTTGAGATTGATGATGGTGCTTTTGGATGAGTCACATTGTTAGCGCTCCTGTCGTGTTGTGATAGCTAGTACACGTGGGCTGGATGCCATGTCCGTTTCAGTAAGGTGCGTGTGTGTTTGGATTGAGAGCCGGAGGATGATGATGAGAGTCCCGCGGGTGGCTGGGAGCGGTTTTGTGCCTCATGGGTATCAAGACTGGCACGGCGTTGTTCTGCAACAGCTAGAACGACAGAACGGGTAGTTTTCTGCTGCAACATCACGTTAGCAGACAGAGAGCTGTAAAACATCAATGATTGGGTTGTTTGATTATATAGCTTATATAGCAGATTACCAATTCATTCGTGTGCTTATATCCTTAAAGTTCCCAGTAGTCAATTCTTGTATCCCTTAAAAGTTAAAACTCACCGAAATGACATTTTAATTAACCGAAATGACAATTTAATTTTTTTTTTTTAATTCTTTGTCTTGATTTGCTTGAATGTAACTTGTGCCTCATTTAGTATGTGCGGTTCTATGAATATGCAAGTGAGATGGCACTTGCATATTCATTGGAGGTCGACGTCCGCACTGGTGGCCATCTTGGCACAGTCAGCTCGCAAATCATCCAGAATTATAACCACGTTAATAATGTTTGTAAACCAAACCGTTTGTAAATCCATCAAGATTTCAATGAGATAACAGTATGTATTTGTGCTGATCACTTATCTTACATCAGGAACCACAGAGCCCGCTAGAAAGCTTGCCTGTGACAAAATGGCCGCCGGTGATGACGACAGAGACTCCAACGTAAGATATCTAGCCTTTATTATGGACATCTGAGTAAAACTAGCAGAAGTGAGAGGGTTAACTTTGCCATCCCTCCTGTTGTCATGTGTGTATTACTAACACAGTCTCATCCCAATTCGTCATATAACTGACGTTTTGGGACGTCTTTTGACCATTCGTCAATATATGACTTTTTAGGGCCCCCTTAAACGTCGGTAGATGACGATCCTGGGTCGTCATACAACTGACGCTTTACCTTTAACGTCGGTTAGGTGACGAGTTGGGTTTAGGGTTAGGTTTAGGTATGGGGTAGAGTTAGGATCCCATAACGTCATCTACTGACGTTTAAGGGGGCCCTAAAAAGTCGTATATTGACGAATGGTCAAAAGACGTCCCAAAACGTCAGTTATATGACGACGCTGCGTCCTGAAATCTTGTGTGCAAACACATATAACACACATATATATATATATATATATATATATATATAACAGTTATTCTATTGGTAACAGGCACTTAACTAAAGCTGAAAGAAATTTCGTGCCTCTAAAAGTGCTTTCTTTGATTGGAATGATGTGTGGAAAACACTCGAGTTTTGCCATAGATTCGTGTCACCGCCTTGTCAAGCGGATTCATACTTGAAAAACCCTGGAAAACTACTTTTAAACAAGAGATGATGGAATATTTACGTACATATTTACAGCGGGTCTATTCACACAAGATTAGTATTACCTGATAGCTGCCAGCCCGAACCCCACCCAAAACATTTTTTGGTCGGGTAGTTCGGTCTGGACTCGATTCATTGTGGAGTAATTATGAACAGTCAAAAATTGATCGGGCCAATCAAATTGCCAGGGCAGGCTTTATACGATGATGGACAGATGATCTGCAAGGACGTAATCATCACGTTATCAAAGAGCGCTTAACTGGTTTCCCTCAGAGATGACTGCAGCTGGAGAATTGAGATGTATAGATTCCGCTGTCGCGTCTGTTGTAAAATGAATCGACAGCGCATTCATTTTAATAGACAAACAGAAAACTGCAATCAAGGCATTTGTCGATTGGAAAGATATTTTTTGCCACCCTTCCCACATGATTCAGGAAAAGTGTAACTTATCAGCTGGCTCCGATGTTCGCTAAGAAGATGGGATGTAATGAAAAGCCTAAAAGAAAAAAGTAAAAGAAGCAACACTTGTTAATTTACTTCTAAAATAAGTAAGTTCTGTTGACAACTGTGAAATGCAAAGTAGTTGCCTTACTGCGTTGCTCTGATTGGTTGTAGGTCTACCGACTATCCAATTGAGTGCAGAGGTTTTTTTTTCCTGTTTCGGTTAAGACACGCCTCATAATCAAAGCCCTATGAAGCAGTTTCAGACTCATATTCTGAATATGAGTATGTCAAAGTCAGGCTAATTACCTGAGGTATTTTCTCCGTATCTTTTTACAGAAGGTAAAAGTCGCCATGATCTTGAATGACATTGTCTGTGATGATCGAGGACTAAAACCACTGAGAAGCTCTGCTAATAATTACTTTACCCCACCTTTAACATGTTAAACTAATCCAGTCCGAATAGACCTTTAGAGACATGATATGATGGAAATTGATTTTCCATTGATCTGATATGGGAAAAGAAAAAAAGAAATCCTTTTGTTTTAGTCACTGAACGTGCAAGCAGTGAAGGCACCTTGAGTTCAGCACACTATTTGGATACAAGTGTGGGAAAATGTGCAGTTTCCTGTGGTTATGATTGGAACCAGGCCAGAAAGGTCACAACTGCACAGACTTGTCTCGAGATATAGGAAAGAAAAAGGGAAAGAGGCAGGGTGTGCCAGTGATGACACACGCCAGATTCGTCCTCCAGAACACCTGTTCACACACACACACACACACACACACACACACACACACACACACACACACACACACACACACACAAAGATGACTGACTCACATGTGGAATCTCCAGCAGAAATTCACTCATGATTGCACAAGAAGATGTTAACAGGGAAAGTTGTGAAACATGATGATGGCGGCTGCTGATTAGGAACATGAATCACGGCTGGATGTTGAGACAGCGCTTTTAGTTAGAAACATATATACATTCATCACCTATTGTCCATTATGTAAAATACTTCCCTTTTTTGGGAAAATAAAAACCAGAAGTGTGATTCGAACTCACGTTGACCACATGAGCACCACTTACAATTATAACTGCTACTTCAACTAATTTGAATTACTGATATTTAGAAACTTGAATTAATTGCTCATGAAAGCTGGTGTTGAAACCACCAATAAATTAGGAAACTCGAATAATTAGAAGTTTGCACTTTATTTTGATAGTCCACTTTAGACCTTCTGCACACTAAAAAATTATCGTAATTTTAACGGTAAAAATGCAACAGAGGAAAAAAGTTAATTGGTTAAAGTTTCCTTACTACATACAGTAAATGACTGTGATAGATCTACTATAGTATATTTAATGTAATTTTACTGTAAAATACTGTTACATTTAACAACAGTGAAAAAATGTAAATTGACATTCACACAATTCCCTGTGTGACACTTCACATTTGATGTATTTTTGTTGAAATAACTGTTTCTTTATAGTTTTCTAATCAGGTATGTACATTAGGGATTTATGTTACGTTTAATGTTGTTAAATCAATGTTTATTGGATTTTTTTTTTAATTTTTAAGTTTTTAAGTTAAGTCTTTTAACGTTTTTTACCGTAAAATAATTCGGTTTATATTTTTCAGTGCAACTACATGCAAACTCTCATTAATTTGCAACTACATGTCGACTCTCATTTGAGACTTTTAGGTTAAGTTTAGTAATATAAGCTGACGTGCATCAAAATAAAGTTTCTTCAGATAGTAAGTAGACTACTAATACTCTAATGAGAGTTAGTTGACATGTTGCAAAGAATGCCTAAAGTGGACAAACAAAATAAAGTGTTACCGTTTTTTACCATATGCACTCATATTTGTATCACAAAATGTTCAAAATATTTGTTCATAAATGCATCGAAAACAGTGCTTTGAACTGATATGGTTTAATGGGTTGAGTCCACATGAATCATTTAAAACACTTATTTTTGTTGCAAAATTTTCCGCTTGGTTTAATTTAATAACTACTTGTTAGAAACCATAATTTGTTCATCTAAATTCAACATAATGGAATACATTTTTTTTGTGTAAAGTGGAATACAAGTGCTTCTAATTTTGTGTAACATCACCATCATTTCTGCTATTCATTCTACTTGGACAAGCAGTTTCATCTAACTGATTTAGCTTAACCATGCAAAAGCTCAACACTTCACCACAATGATGATCATAACAAAAGCTGTTCTAAAACCCAACACAACCAGACATTAAACACTATAAGTCTTTCCCTTTCTCATCTTGCTAAGACATAAAATAATAATAATTTAATTTCATAATTTGACGTCCCCATCAAGTCACAACCAAATTATGCTGGGAACTGCAGACGCCATGCAATAGAAATGACTCATGCCTCAACATAAACGGATTAAAGGACAACTCCGGCGCAAAATTAACCTTTGGTAATTACACATACATAGTCAACCGTTCTCTGAGATTTGTTTTCATGATTATCGAATGTAAAGAGTTTTATCCGTAAAAACGGTTTAGCTTATAACGCTATATGGGGCATAGAGTAATTAAAATAATAAGTAAAATAATAAGTTTATAAGAAGATATTTTTTAAAGACAGTCCACTTCGGGAATACAGGCAGGAGCCATATTTGGAAAACAGTCTCGAGCAGTTGAACCACGGCGTTGTGATGGCTAATTTTTTGAGTGCACCCATGATTTTAGCAGAAATGCAAAAAGTAGAACTAAAGACGTAACTGGAACAAAAATTGTATTCAGAAACTGCGAGCAAAGCAAATTTGAAACATTGAAGGACAACTTCCTCGGCTTCCCCTAACAATCATGTTCTTGCTGCTTCCATGCCCTGTGTGTCGAGAGCCGTGGCTTTTTGTGATGCAACAGTGCAAGAAAGTGTTTGTTTTGGTGTGTGAATGATAAAGACACACTGTCAGCATGAATGAATCGCAGTAGCTGTTGGTCGAGGGAGTGAACAAGTGATGAAGTGTGAAAGAGAGAGAGAGAGAGAGGAAATAATGAGAATGCAGAGCGAGTGAATGGGGCAGGAACACAAACAGGACTTCATTGGTGACCAAAGGTTTAATGTGCTGGATCACTGTAGCCTTATGTGTTTGACGGCCCGCTGTGTGTGAAGAACACCAGACATGCCCTCGATCGGGACGGACAGAAGCACACACACACACACACACACACACACACACACACACACACGCACACATTCATGTCAGAGAAGACGCACACAGACTATCAGAAGTGCATTAATAAACTCTGGTTATCTGGTATTTTAAAGGAGTAGTTCACTTTAAAAAAAAACTTTTGCTGATAATTTACTCATGTCATCCAAGATGTCCATGTCTTTCTTTCTTCAGTCGAAAAGAAATTAAGGTATTTGATGAAAATATTCCAGGATTTTTCTCCATATAATGCACTTTACTGGTAACCAAACGGTTTAAGGTCCGAAAGACAGTTTCAGTGCAAACTGTAAACTGTTCAAAGGGCTTTAAACGATTCCAGACGATGAATAAGGGTCTTATCAAGCGAAACAATCGCTCATTTAAAAAATAAATAAAAAAAGTTTAAGTTTTATAAGCTCTAATGGTCTCCCTGCTTTGTTCTGTGATGCGTGTTCCTGACTCCTGTTCAAACTCGTTTATCAAAATGAACAAATCTTTTTTGTGTCATTTGGTTCATTCAACGAACGAAATGAATGAGTTGACTCTGGAAAAGATTCGTTCATTTTGATGAACGAGTTCGAACAGGAGAATCACAAACAAGCATCACAGAACAGAGCAAGGTGAGCATTTGAGCTTATAAAACTTAAACTTATTTATCTATTTATTAAATGAGTGATCGTTTCGCTTGATAAGAGCCTTATTCATCGTCTGGAATCGTTTAAAGCCCTTTGAACAGTTTGCAGTTTGTACTGAAAGTGTCTTTTGGATCTTGAAACTGTTAATTAAAACTTTAAAACTGTTTAAAACAGTTTTAATAATTAAAACTGTCTAAACTGTTTTAATTATTCTGATTTCTTTTGATTATTTTAACTTCTTCCATGTAAAGCACTTTGAATTGCCACTGTGTATGAAATGTGCTATATAAATAAACTTGCCTTGCCTTGCCTTGAACCGTTTGGTTACCAGTAAAGTGCATTATATGGAGAAAAATCCTGGAATGTTTTCATCAAAAACCTTTATTTCTTTTTGACTGAAGAAAGAAAGACATGGATATCTTGGATAGTAAATTATCAGCAAAAGTTTTTTTTTTTTTTTAAAGTGAGCTACACCTTTAATGATGTTCTTAAAACATAAGTACAAAACATTATTTATACATCAATCATGGAACTTTGGAAGTAAAAAACAAACGTTCTCCAGGAACATTGATAGAATGTTCATTCAAAGTTTTTTTTTTTTTTTTTTAATGTAAGTACTTGTTACGGAATGTTCAGAGAACATTCAAAAGTAAAGTTCACGTTTGCAAAATGGAATGTTCAGTTAACGTTCGCATAACAAAGAAAATGTTTTTTAAAAAATGGATGGTTTGAACGTTCAGAAATAATGTTTTCAGAACTTAATGGCAACATTAGCAAAACATTCTTAGAACATATTTTTGTTAGTACCAGCTGATCGAGGTGTATGGATGCATTAGAAGCTTTAATTTAGCGAGTTAAATTTCAAATCTCGCATTGACTTAAATAAATGAATGAGACGGTTTCAAACGGATTTTTAGATACTGAAATCACTTACTCCAGTCATTCAGACAACAATCTTTTTCATATACAACATTAATTAAATGCAAGAGCCATTTTTTCTGGTGTTTCTATCTAAAATATTATTTATTCAAAATGAAATTATCTGAAAATCCCAAACAGTCACAAATAAATACTTAAAATGATAATAAATCCCTCTAAAACTGCAATCTTATCAGACCTGTGACCTTGTTAAACTAAATATGATTGAAACTAATATGAAACTAAATACAGTATGAACAGTCTGATTTCATCACTCGCTTAGAATTAGTGCAAATAGTGCGTCTTAAAGGCCAGATTTTAAAAAACAAATGAGTAACGTTGTGCAATGCGAGAAAATAACAGGCCATCAATAATGACAGTTGTTCATGATTATTCACCATATTTGTCTGTATGTTGTTGCCTGCAGGCAATGCTGGCATGAAGCGTCCCAGAAGGCTCACTCATATATACAGGTCCTTCTCAAAAAATTAGCATATTGTGATAAAGTTCATTATTTTCCATAATGTAATGATAAAAATTAAACTTTCATATATTTTAGATTCATTGCACACCAACTGAAATATTTCAGGTGTTTTATTATTTTAATACTGATGATTTTGGCATAAAGCTCATGAAACCCTAAAATTCCTATCTCAAAAAATTAGCATATCATGAAAAGGTTCTCAAAACGAGCTATTAACCTAATCATCTGAATCAACTAATTAACTCTAAACACCTGCAAAAGATTCCCGAGGCTTTTAAAAACTCCCAGCCTGTTTTATTACTCAAAATCATGGGTAAGACTGCCGACCTGACTGCTGTCCAGAAGGCCATCATTGACACCCTCAAGCAAGAGGGTAAGACACAGAAAGAAATTTCTGAACAAATAGGCTGTTCCCAGAGTGTTGTATCAAGGCACCTCAGTGAGAAGTCTGTGGGAAGGAAAAAGTGTGGCAAAAAACGCTGCACAATGAGAAGAGGTGACCGGACCCAGGAAGATTGTGGAGAAGGACCGATTCCTGTAGCCCTGGTCAGGCGCTTCTGCCGCTGTTTCTGGTTCAAAAGTGGCTTGACCTGGGGATTGCGGCACCTGTAGCCCATTTCCTGCACACGCCTGTGTACGGTGGCTCTGGATGTTTCTACCCCAGACTCAGTCCACTGCTTCCGCAGGTCCCCCAAGGTCTGGAATCGGTCCTTCTTCACAATCTTCCTCAGGGTCCGGTCACCTCTTCTCGCTGTGCAGCGTTTTTTGCCACACTTTTTCCTTCCCACAGACTTCCCACTGAGGTGCCTTGACACAGCACTCTGTGAACAGCCTATTTGTTCAGAAATTTCTTTCTGTGTCTTATGGGCCTTTCACACAGGACGCGTTATGCGCTGCGCTGCACTATGAAGCCCATTCATTTCAATGGCTTGCGCTGTGCAAAGACGATTTGTTGCTGCGTCGACCAAAGCGCAAGCGCAGCGGTACACACCATTGACTTGCTTGCGCGCACGCCGCGGTCAAAGTTCAAAATAGTTTAACTTTTTCCGCTGCGCTCTGTGACGATTATCAGCGCGACCAATAGAAACGGGATAGAAACAAACCCAGAAATCAAAATGGATGAACGGCTAGTACTGTCGGAATTTCCTGATCTGTACGATACAATTTTGACATCGTCAGAAAATCTGTCATGGAGATATATCTCCATTCAAGTTGGCTTGTCAGGTGTGTTTTAATACATATAATTTCCTTTGTTGTCATATTTAATGTTTGAATAAATATTGTAATCTAAAAAAGAACTGAGCTCATGATTCGTGTGTTGATTTCGATGTTATATATGCACACACACATATACATATACATATATATAATATCATATGGCATAGCGCAGCGCAAATCACGTTGTATGTGAAGGGCAACGCTCAACCAAGCGGCCAGCGCAGCATACCGCATCCTGTGTGAAAGCCCCTTTACCCTCTTGCTTGAGGGTGTCAATGATGGCCTTCTGGACAGCAGTCAGGTCGGCAGTCTTACCCATGATTGCGGGTTTTGAGTAATGAAACAGGCCCGGAGTTTTTAAAAGCCTCAGGAATCTTTTGCAGGTGTTTAGAGTTAATTAGTTGATTCAGATGATTAGGTTAATAGCTCATTTTGAGAACCTTTTCATGATATGCTAATTTTTTGAGATAGGAATTTTGGGTTTTCATGAGCTGTACGCCAAAATCATCAGTATTAAAACAATAAATCACCTGAAATATTTCAGTTGGTGTGCAATGAATCTAAAATATGAAGGTTTAATTTTTATCAGTACTTTATGGAAAATAATGAACTTTATCACAATATGCTAATTGTTTGAGAAGGACCTATATATATACACACTGAACAAAATTATAAATGCAACACTTTTGATTTTTACCCCGATTTTTCAAAGATCTAAGACTTTTTCTATGTACAAAAAAGGCCTATTTCTCTCAAATTCCTATTTCTCTCATTCACAAATATGAAGATGCTGATTAGACAGCGTGATTATTGCACAGGTGTGCTTTAGGGCTATCCACAATACAAGGCTAAAAAAGTGTTGCATTTATAATTTTGTTCAGTGTAGCCAACACTATCTCACGCCCAATTCGTACGAATACGACAAATGAGTAAAAAATGTTTAATTCGTACTAATTCATACAACCTCACTCGTACGAATTTGTACGATTTGTCTAAACCCACGTGACGTGAAGTTTAGGGGCGGGGTAAGGGTTAGGTCATTCGTACGAATTCATACGAATTGGCCAATTCGTAAAATATGTACGTTTTAGCAAAACCGTACTAATTCGTACGAGTGAGGTCGTATGAATTGTTACGAATTAGCCACTTTTTGATCATTCGTCGAATTCGTACGACTTGGTCGTGAGATCGGGTTGGTGTAGCCTATATATATTTGTATATAGCCTATATATGCTGTGGACCTGTGGTGGAGAGCGAAGGCTGACACATTATTTTTCAGTGTGCATTTATAGATATACAGAGACTGCTGAATTTTAATAGTCTTGCCAGATACGGCACGATTGAGGGAAGACGCGTGCAAGCATTGGGGAGCAGAGAGAAGGATTTTACATAGACAGATATGGAAACAGCTCAGAAATAGATATGAGAGGACAGAGCAAGTGCAAATGCAGTCAAGAATATGAGGGAAAAGAGCACAAGATAGAGAGAGAGAGAGAGAGAGAGAGAGAGAGAGAGAAAGAATGTCTCAGGTAGAGTCGCTGGAGAGCAGAGAGAGGGATTGAGGAGGAGTGATGTGCTGTCATATCTCTCCGTCTGTTCATCTCTCACTCTTTCCTCACTGTCAGCACCAGAACAAAGCGCGTGCGCGTGTGATGCCATTCTCACCACTGCCTTCTGTATGTGTGTGTAAGACACAGCCCAGTCAATATCAATCTAGATTAACGTCCCGGTGAAAAGAGCCACAAAACACAACGGACGTCCATTTTATTGGCAGCACTTCTCTCGCAAAAACACTCTTAAAGAGGTTTCGTCATCCACTTTCCTCATCATTTACTGTAATTAATTACCCAATAGAGTACAATGGTGCCTGTTCACGTTTTTCCATTCATTTCTCCCATAGGAATTCAACAAAAATCTCCAATAATGCTCATGAATCAAGCTTTCAGGAGAATCATAACATTTCTAACTTTGATTTGAAGCAAAAAAGGACAAGACTGTGTACGCTTTAACGAGGGAAAGAATTACAATCCCATGAAGCAGTGCGAATGAAGTATTCTAAATAAAAACAATTGGGAAATATGTACAAAATGTACTTTAACTTTATTGCAAAATATACATATTTAATACAAATAATCGTAGGAAAACCAACTAGATTAAGTCATTCTCAGTGATTCATGGGAGTGGGTGGAGCTCGAGCTCTTCTTCATCACGACTCTGATTGGTTGAATATTCTGTACAGCATTATGGGTAATGTAGTTTTCAGGAATTCTGCTCTTAACCCGATTAACAACCTCGTTGCTCACAGTAGGTCTTTCAATAAAGGTTTACAAGTTATTGTTAAAAATCTATTTCCTTATAAGTTTTTAACTTCTAGAACTGGCTGTCGCACTTACATAAAGACACACATGATCATCTAATATAAAGCTATTGGTTAAAGGGGGGGTTGACTGCGATTTCACTTTTTTCATTTTAAATAGTGTGTAATGTTGCTGTTGGTACATGAACAGTATCTGCAAAGTCGCAGCGCTGAAAGTTCAGTGTAAGCAGAGAGATCGTCTTTTAAAAATCAGGAAGTATAATTGCCTACAAAAACGACTGGATTGGGACTACAGCTGGGTTATGGTATGGTCACTAACCCACACATTTGCATCCAACCCGGTCTCATCCCAATTCGTCATATAACTGACGTTTTGGGACGTCTTTTGACCATTCGTCAATATACGACTTTTTAGGGCCCCCTTAAACGTCGGTAGATGACGTTATGGGATCCTAACTCTACCCCATACCTAAACCTAACCCTAAACCCAACTCATCACCCTACTGACGTTAAAGGTAAAGCGTCAGTTGTATGACGACCCGGGATCGTCATCTACCGACGTTTAAGGGGGCCCTAAAAAGTCATATATTGACGAATGGTCAAAAGACGTCCCAAAACGTCAGTTATATGACGAATTGGGATGAGACTGTTATTGCATCAACCACTCCCTCCGGAATAAGCAGAAAAGGGCATGGCCATATTTCAGCAGCTCCAGCAGCTCGTCGAGTGTGTTGTTCACGCAGCTGTCAGGTCTTATGTCTTCGAACTTCCCACGGATGCTATACTTCGTCAACAATGGATACAATTTATGTTTGATTATGTTCCTGAAAATGACGATCGTAATCTAGCTCTCCGTGCTGCGCATTTTACGGAAGACAGCTTCCAGAATCTCCACGAGTTCAACACCGGATTCAACAAGAAACTGTAAACATGAAGCAGTTCCGACTTTAAAACCAGAGGCAGCAGTGTTGGGCCACAACCTGTAAGTAGGCTAAGACTTAACAATTTTAAATGTATTTGCATGTATAATTCCAGACGTAGTCTTGTGTTTTAGTTTTTTTCAAATGCCAGCGCTAGCTTTATTGCCACTAGGCTATTAGTTATGCTATTTTTTGTGTCTACGACAAACGCGTACAAACATGAATTTTGTATAAGTGCTAATGTTGTAAATGTATTTTTCATGCATGTTTTATGACGTTATTTTCGATTTGATCAAGAACGTAAACTTGCCACCGCTGTTTGAGCATAACATTAGTAGCCAGTCAGTTGCTATTGTTGCCAGTCAGATGCTACTGTATTAAACAAACAAATTTATCTGTTTGACTCCCTTCATCGCGGCTTTATCGGTCTGATTCTGGGTCATACTGATCCTGCAGTTCGACGCATATTTACATCTGGACCGGAGCTCATGACGTGCCCGTAAAGGTAATGGGCGTTAACTTTCCGGACAACGTAAGCGACAGTTTAGCCAATCACAACACACCGGACCAAGCTAACCAATCTGAGCCCACGACGTGTTTCTGAGGGAGTGGTTTCATAGACTCAGGAAGTCAACCGCTTGTTCGAGGACAGAGGAGAGCGCAGCTGAAATAAACTTGAAGTTTATGAAAAATAAGACTTTTTAAAAACGAAAAACCACGAATACATGTTATATTGCACCCCATAAACACAATCATGCAAAGAAAAAAAACAGTCAACCCCCCCCCTTTAAGCATCTTATTCACATAGTTCTTGCTTTCAATAAGACACAAAGAATAGCCTTGTTATATTAATATGTTTATTTGAATATTAACATGTTCATATTGAGTAGGCACACTATATGGAAAGAAAGGGCTCTGATAGTTTAGTCTGCATGCCTGCTGAATTAAAAACATGAACAAGAACAATAGAAAACATGCTCCCATAATGTCAAAAATAATTTACGGGTGTAAATAATATTATTCAGATTAATGCAAACAGCTTTATGCATTTACATGGGTGTGTGTAAGTGAATATAGTGAATGCATCAATATAGCAATACTGCAAGAAAATAAACATATACTTCTGTTAGCGTATCCATGAGTAGTTTGTGCATTTGAGGCTAACGTTCACTTGATTTGTGTGCACCTCGTTCAGAGCCGATAAAAGCTTAAGTCAACAACTTTAGTGCATAATAATCCACTAAATTCAGCTGTTCGATGTGTTTATATTATTTCAGATAAAACTAGAGGGAAGCGCATCTAACATCAGTCTTATTCTCTTCCTGGAGTCTATATGGATCTAAAGGCAAACCTCACAAATAAAAGAGCAGGAAGGGAATGTCTATTCATTAATTATCCTTGGACATTTGTGCATTAGTTTTTCTAAGCGTCTTGAAGATCAAAAAGGATTCTTAGTGTTTGCCTTTTTTGTTACTTGAAGACTCTGAGAACGACTGAATCACTTCTTTTTATCCAAACACCAAAAGTCATTATATATCTATTTTAAAGTAAGTCTTTTTATGTGATTATCAAAGAGTTTTACTATATTGTACAGCCCTAGTATATGCTATAAAATATAATCTTTTAAAAAAAATTAATAATTCCTATGTACTTTTCTAGTAAATAACAAAAACGCCCTAAGGTGAACGAATCAACAGTATGATGCTATTGAGTTTTGTTGAATTGACTTGAACTCTGTGGTTAATGTACCATGAGATGGTCTCAAAGTTCAAATTAAAAACATCTCACATCTCATATTCTAATCCACACAAATTGCTCGTTTAATTTTGTGGCTCATCAAGACAAACTCACTTTGAACCACACTGATATCTATACTAGTTTAGCAGCTACAAAACCAATGATCATTTCGGTTTCCATCCTCTCAGCCCTTCACAAGTTCTTCACAAGCCCTCTCGAAGGAAAAGGCCCCACAAAGGCATGAAATGGTAGCTAGTTTTTAATTGGAACATGCTTTTCCCCAGATTCCCAGTATTGACTCCATCCTGTGAGCCAGACAAGAGCCAATATGAGATGTAATCGACGAGGTCTAATCGATACCACTCAATTTTTTGGATCTCGAATGCGTCCTGTAAGGTAGACCTTCCATCATAGGCATGGTCGGACAGCGTGTAACCTATTACTGTAGCCCTCAAAACATCTCTGGTTAATCAATGTCGGGTCTGCGCTGTCATGGATCGGTGTTTGCGACCGTGTCGAGGCCTTTGAGGAAGGTGTGTGATATTGCGGAGTCATGCTACAATCCAGGCAAGTCTCTTAGTGTTGAGAAGTCTTGCTGATGCCTGAGGCTCTTGTTTGATACAAAGGTGACAATGATCAAAGGGTACAAAGACAGTTCGTTTGATTCAGAACTTTCATGTGCTTCCAGGTTAAAAAGGTAACAGTGAATGGCCATGTCGTATTAACAGTGATGCCTTTGTGAGGATATCTATTCAAAAAGATACAGTGAATGGGACGTTTTTCTCCAAAATAATGCTCAGTCTTGCTCGTACACATTTCAATAATGCCTAAAAGTACATTTTCTTCCTTTCCTTGTCTTTCCCAATGGCAGGATGAGACTTCACAGAGTCATATCGTCTATTTTTCTCCTTCTTTCTCGTTTCTCCTTTTCACAGCTTCGAGCTCAGTTGCTTCATCCTTCCTTCTAATTGAATTCGACCATGAGTCAAACCCAAGATTGGCTCCAGATCAAGAGATGAGGGTATAATGCATTTGGTCCTGCGATGAAAGAAGGATTTGGGGTGAAACGCAGATCCCTGTCGAAGGGTGGGCTTGTCTTTTTAAGAGACCTGGTCACAGTCACAGTGCACTTCAGTCGGCGGAATTCGTAATCACGGGCTCTTGCTTTTGATGGATGACGAGGGAATTCAAGCTCAGGGACATACAGAGACAAAGAGACAACTAACCAAGCAAGTCGACCAGACGTCTTACATTATACTAAGAGACGGCAGACACAAGAGAGAGAGAGAGGAAGAGACAAGAAGTATTCAGACGTGCAAAGGGTGGAGTCCTCATGTCACTATTGTATAGGTTTACATGTGAAGAGATAGAGAGAAAGATAGCTTGTTTATTTATCTAGGCAGATAGATAGATAGATAGATAGATAGATAGATAGATAGATAGATAGATAGATAGATAGATAGATAGATAGATAGATAGATAGATAGATAGATAGATAGATAGATAGATAGATAGATAGATAGATAGATAGATAGATAGATAGATAGATGGATGGATAGATAGATGGATAGACAGATAGATGACAGGCAGACAGATAGACTGATAGACAGACAGACAGATAGACAGACAGATAGATAAACAGACAGACAGACGGATGGATAGATAGATGGATAGACAGATGGATGACAGACAGACGGACGGATGGACAGACAGACAGACAGACAGACAGACAGACAGACAGACAGACAGACAGACAGATAGATAGATAGATAGATAGATAGATAGATAGATAGATAGATAGATAGATAGATAGATAGATAGATAGATAGATAGATAGATAGATAGATAGATAGATAGATAGATGACAGATAGACAGATAGATAGATGGCAGACAGACAGATAGATAGACAGATAGATAGATAGACAGACAGACAGACAGACAGACAGACAGACAGACGGATGGATAGATAGATAGATGGATAGACAGATGGATGACAGACAGACAGACAGACAGACAGACAGACAGACAGATAGATAGATAGATAGATAGATAGATAGATAGATAGATAGACAGACAGACAGACAGACAGACAGACAGACAGACAGACAGACAAATAGATAGATAGATAGATAGATAGATAGATAGATAGATAGATAGATAGATAGATAGATAGATAGATAGACAGACAGACAGACAGACAGACAGACAGACAGACAGACAGACAGACAGACAGACAGACAGACAGACAGACAGACAGACAGACAGGTTTGCTAACAGGCTGTGTGCTGAGCGCTGGCAGGAATAGAAGTTAAAGTGCTACACTTCAGAATTACAACAAACAACACAATTCAGCAGCAAGTCTTTCACATCGTCCAAAAGTGAACATGAACAGTCCAGACGATTGTTCGAGGTTGTGTTTGCTGTAAAGAGCCAATGAAGCTCAGTTTTGATCAGAGGGAGGTATAGATCCACTGGATAGAGAATAAGGAAGACAGCAGGGGCTGAACGTGGACGGTGTGGAAGATGGACCGGGAACGCAAGATCTCCGGGAACGCTCGAGTTACGGTGAACTCTCCAGAGAGGCTGAAAACACAGAACAGAGAAAAGACAAAAGTATAAGAGAGGATCACAAACACAAACAACAGAGAGGAATTAATAAAGAGAAATTAAAGAGGAGATACTGAGAATGAGATAAATAAGATATCTTTCATGCAATACTTGGCCAAAAATATGTGGACATCCCATTTAATTAACAGGTTTGGCTGGACTCCATAATTCCAGTGAAGAAAAAAACAGACACTCTGTTCAGTTCCTGACACAGCGAGGTCAATGGAGAAATGATTTATAGTGCCTCGGGTAAAGAACTTGTCTGGCCTGCATAAAAGCCACCAGCTGGACATGAAAAAGTTGGGTCCTGGGCTTTACTAAGAAAAGAAAGTGAAGCCACCACACCGTCTGATTTCAATGTGTTAACGTTACCTAATTAGTCTTGTTTTTTTCTTACAATGCAAACGTCCTTATCAAGGCTTGACATAAACTTTATTTGCTCTCCAGCCATTTTGCTAGTGGTTCTCCAGAGTTATGAGCCACTTAGCATTTTCACTGGCCACAGTTTTGACATCTATAAACCTTATGCAGCCCCGCCCCTTTTCAGCGCTACCCTGTTGCTGTAGTTACCCTGTAGTTGTCTTTTGACTTCCGTCTGTATGAACTGCTCGTAAAAAAAATCCCAGTCGACATTTGTTAAGACATCTGCTTTACAATGCTTATGATAAACATTACAATCCTCATGATAACTTTTGTTAACTCTACAATAAGTCAATCCACTCTTCACCTGCTAATTACTCCTCGACATCGATGCCATAGAAATATACAGAGCGACCGGAAAAACAGAAGTTCAAACACAATATTCTTCGGCGAGGGGCGAAGCTACACAAAACATTACCAACAGTAAACTGATCGCCCGCACGCTCTGTTTCTGTCGCACTTCAAATTTGGTTTTACTTGCTGCTTCAGCCATGACAACATACAGAGGTTAAAAAAAAAAAAAAAAAAAAACGCTCGTTGGGCTCTCGCGTCGGAATTTGAGGAAGTGTCGTAAAGCAGTCGAATATTGTAGTTCTTTTTGTATTTGCCGCACCCCAAAGTTACATAGTGCCAGTAAAAGCGATACAGACATCGTCAGGCTATGGTAGACCTGTCATTCAACCTTTTGTAGGTCGATGTACCATCTCAAGGGTTTTGGAAAAATATTATAAAGGTTGAAAAAACTACATAGTGCTGCTTTGATAGTGAGAGTGAGTTATGTATAAGCCTAATGCAAATGTCAAATTCTGAAGTCTGAATACAGATTTATACTTTTATAAGGTATGTGCAAAACGTTATTCACATTGTAGCCTACAGTTATACCCCTTTGTTATGTTATTAATTTATTTTTTAGTATAGTAACTTAATGATTTAAATGATTCACTGGCTATATTGTTTGCTGTGAATGGGCTTAAAGATGTGAAATATTATTCCCAAACATACTGTCCCGTCCCTTCAAGTAATGGTATATTTATTTTTGCTAATAATCCCAGATATGTGTTTCTATTGTATATTTCCAACAGAATTACACACAGAAATTGGTCTGGGGTGTTGACTGATATGCTCACACAAAAATCACTGCAAAAGATTTATCGTAGACTTGACTTCATAGACTTGACTTGGGACAAAAACCTATGAGAAAACCTGTTGGAAAGCATCTTTTGCAGCGATTTTTGTGTGTGCATAAGAAACCTAAAATTCTCAGGACAGCAGCATTTGTCCAAATTTCAATCTTACCCATTCTATTTCATCAGAAGCGATCTTAAAACAGGGCTATAAGTGTAAAATACTAAACTAACCCTTTAAAAACGGGTGTACTCCGTTACCCTTCGTCGAGAACTTGGCGAGATGGACACAGTTTTAAGAGTAGGCTTAAAGGGTTAGTTCACCCAAAAATGAAAATTCTGTCAGTATTTACTCACCCTCATGTTGTTCCAAACCTCTATGTGTTTATTTGTTCTGCTGAACACAAAGGAAGATATTTGGAAGAATGTTTTAATCAAACAGATCTCATTCCCCATTGACTTCCATAGTAGGAAAAAATACATACTAGTCAATGGGGAATGAGATCTGTTCGATTAAAACATTCTTCCAAATATCTTCCTTTGTTTTCAGCAGAACAAATAAACACATAGAAGTTTGGAACAACATGAGGGTGAGTAAATACTGACAGAATTTTCATTTTTGGGTGAACTAACCCTTTAATGTAAAATGTGTTTTTAGTCCTGCGTAAAATTAATACCTGGTGCAAAAGGAAACCAGATTGTGAGCCCTTTTACCAACATCAGTCCCTAAATAGAAACGAAAGCATCGATCCAAGAGCAACGTCTGAGCAACAGAACTGTCCTCCTGGGAGAAATGGGAATTAAATGGGAAGTAAACACTCAAAGCCCACGTGTAGAAAGAAACAGATGAACTGATATGTCCAGATGGAAAAGACACAGAGTGTATTAAAGATACGGAGTGCGACCGGAAAAAGAGGGAGAGAAAGAAAACACAAAATGGTGGAAAATCGATAGCAGTGACGCTATCCAGCATTCAGTAGCGGAGAACCTGTCAGAATAGCTCAGAGAAGCTCATCTGACCTTTAGCAGAGAAAGACCGAAAGCTGAGAGCCAAAGTACATAACCGACATGTGACATTCAGATGGAAATATGAGCCTGAATTCCCCATAAAATAGCTTATCCTGTTGTGATTTAGATTGTATTAAGCATCCACATCTCACGGAGAGCACAAACCGTCCAAGAACACACTGCTTCTGGGTACAGAGAGCACATCTAGCATTTGAAATTCATTATCATGGGGTATCCTGACAAGCTGTCAGCGCGGCGAACACAAGCTCTCCATCCTGAACATCCCGAACGCTGATGTTGAGGAGCGGGGAGAGAGAGAGGCTCAGCACAACCCAACACCGCACGCTTTTCCGGTTTGTTTGTTGCAAATCAAGGTCAGGAATTCTCCTTCAATTTGCCAAGGACTGCTGACATGCTGAACGGAGACAGGTACATATTTAGACTCACAACGGAACACACACACACACACACTCATGTTTACATTGCTATCTAAATGGAGACATTCCATAGAGGTAATCATTTTTATACTGTACAAACTGTATATTCTCACCTTTAACACTAACTTGGCCCCTAAATACACCCAAAACTTTCTGATTTTTTTTTAAAAAAACATTTAGTAACTATATTTTTATACCTTTACAATGAGGGCGTCCCTACATTAGTTTTTTTGGAGATTTTGGCCACTTCTGGGTGCAAATTTATCCCTGAAATATAGTTAAGTAGGCACAGACACACACAAACACACACACTCATGTTTACATAGCTATCTAAATGGAGACATTCCATAGACGTAATCATTTTTAATACTGTACACATATTCTTCTTTTACACTAACCTGACTCCTAAACATACCCAAAACTTTCTGCATTTTTAAAAACAACACTTCTGAGTGCACACACAGCCAGAGTGCTGCGCAACAGCCTTTATGTACTTTACATAAAGTAAACACTAAATACACTAATTAAACATGGATTTTATGGACATTTATGCCTTTTTTTACCATAGAAGTATCATTGTTTTTGAACATTTGCCATAGTGATTCTGTTTGCACTTCATTTTACAGTAAATGCAAGGGTTAACGTCAGGTTTAGGTTTAGTACCAAGTTACACTCTGAAATATGCTGGGTTGTTTGAACCCAAATTTGGCTAAAATATGGACAAACCCAAATGTTGGGTTAAAATGTAATTTCAAATTTTAACCCATCTTCAACTTTCACTTTCAACTGTAATTTTTTTTAAATTGCATTTTTAACCCAACATTTGGGTTTGTCCATATTATATAATAAGGACATAATGTACATGAGGAAGCGGGCTGTAAAATAAAGTGCTACCGTGATTTTGTAGTATTCTTCGAAATTAAATAGAAGTAACATATAAATATCATTGTATGAGGACAGAATCCTCCAGTACCGTGGTCTCTGATGCCATCATTACACCACTGTGGCCTTTCAACATTATTGCCAAGGTTTTTCCTTTACGAAAAAGCACAGTGGAAGCACCATAGTAAAACTATGGTCCTTTAAGATATACCATGGTACCAATAACATTTGGTGTTTACATAGGCTACTCAAAGACCTAACCCTAACCCACCGAAAACTTTATTTACTTCATTTTCTTACAAATAACGAACTCTCCAAAGAAGTTTTTGGGGATTAACTGTTCAGGTTTAGCTCACAAATTTGTTCCCAAATTATGCTTCAGTAGATTCACACACATTTGTGGGCATTTACTATTGTATTCTTGAAAAGCCAGAATGTAAATACCAAGAATATGGAAACCTTTCAGTACTATATTATGACACTCCTGATGAAAAAAAAGGGTTTTGAATCTAATTTTGTACCATGCTTCTATCAAACAAAATATTTCTGCTGAAAATTATGCTGTCAACCTTGACACTGGATGTCTAAGACTAGAACAATATCACAGAATCACAATCAATCAAAGGATATCCGGATTATAACAATAAAAGAAAGCACTACAAATGAATCACTCCCTTTTTGATAGGTTCTCTTCTCTGATTAATTCTCACAGGCTGAATGTGACAGAGGGAGAGTTGCTTGAGGACTCGCTCTATCTCTCTCCATGCTGCAGTTTAAACCAAGAATGCCTTTATGAGATATTTGAACCCCAAACAAATGAACCGGACGTCCATCAACGCATCCTTCCCTTGATGTGATGCATGTCACATTGAATGGGGAAAAGATGGCATGGTTTCCCATCTCTGAAAGAGAGATCGGAATGGTGTGAGCGAGAGAGAGGAAGACTAACGCAGTGCCAGGAATCCTGGAAAGCTCAAGAGTAACAGAAGTAGAGGAAACCTATGCATTCATAACGAGTTCTTACCAGTGTTACTGAATCAGAGCACAACTCCAGCATGTTCTCTCTCTCCTGCCCGAAACAAGCCTGAGACTGTGCAGCTCTACCACAACCTGACAACGCTTCCCTTTGTAGTTCGGCAGAGATGAGGTCTGATGACACGCTCAACTTCTTTTTCGGCAAACCGCCCGAGGTCATAATGCTCACACACTCTCAAGCTGGATTAGATAATGCATTTACCCCTATGCTGCTCTTCTGTCATTTTTGACTGAAAAATTTTCCTTTTTTTATTTATTATTTTTATCGGTAGAAAACTTGGTAAAGGTTTTGGCACTTGCTGTAAACACACACACACAAAAATCATGGACATAATTTGAACAGGTTAAAATGGTCGGTTATCGCTTTGATTTTCTTGCAGTCATAGATTAAAATGTGTTTTTGAAAATATATATTTCATATATAAAAATTGACTATTTTTGTGCATTTTTCATAACAATAAACGTAAAATTCTCTAATTTTTTAAAGTTCACTTTAAACTTTTTTTACTTCAGCAAGAGTACTTTTTTTACTTCAAAAGAGCACCCTGATCCATACATTAAAGGTCCCGTATTATGCCCCTTTTCACAAGATGTATAATAAGTCTCTGATGTCCCCAGAATGTGTATGTAAAGTTTCAGTTCAAAATACCCCACAGATCATTTTTACAGCATGTTTAAATTGTCATTTTTTGGGGGGCTCAGGGGGCGCTGTTTTATTGTGTGCACTTTAAATGCAAATAAGCTGCTGCTGCTAGCACAGGGGGTGGAGCTTCAACAGCTCGCGCTCAGTCTCTCAGGACAATTTCATCTCACGGAATGATGATATCAGAAACTCTCAGTAACACTGTTCATTTCGAGTATGACAATAATGCATACAGAGTCAGAGTGCTGGATTGAACAGGTATAGTTTAGTAGTTTAATTACGGTTATTATAGTGTAGAGGAAAGCAGAGATAAAAAAAAGTTGTGAAGAACGCCGGACTCTAAGTAGGATAAATATAGAGTCCACCATTGACCGTTGGAGGAAGCTTCAGTGAGATCTGGGACTGAAAACCGACAATGACACGGATGACTTTTTTTTTGAGCAGGTAAACATTTATTTATAGTTTTATGGTGTGATGTGTTACATAAATAGCTTTTTGTCAGTCTGACAACATGCTCATGCTGCCGGTTGGCATTGGAACGTTAGCCGTTTAGCATCGGCCCATCACGGGTCAAAGTAATTATAGGGGAGAGCGGGGCACAACCTAACGCATTTTGGTATTGGCTCAATTAATTAAATATAATTAGGTTAAATTATTATTTTTTTTACACAAGCAACATACACATCTCTGCTACAAATGAACACCTACATTTTCTTTTAGGACCTACCATTTTCGTACAGTTATACTGAAAGTGACCGAAGTGCAAATGTTACAAAATACCCCATATGCGGGGTTAAACAGACAGAGGGGTTAGTTGTAACAAACATAATTCAGTACAATTTTATTTAGTTTGATGTTGTATGTGTATCTGTATAGGTAGATATCCATACATCCATCCCTCATCCAATCATCCTTCTATTTTGGAGAAATATCATGGATAGAGACATAGAAAAGGGCTGCACTGTTTTGCAATAAACAATAATAATTATTATAATAACATACATTAACATATATTATAATATATTAATTTATAATAACAATTATTATTATTAATAATAATAATAATAATAATAATAATAATACAAATGAGCATACAATAATAATTTAAAGGGTTTATTGCATTAAAAACTGGCCATATTTTTAATAAATAAACAAGTAATCAATGCATAGTAAACTAAATTTTAAACATTTTAAGCTCCAACATTGTTTGTGAAAGTCCAACAAAGTTAAATGTATAAATAATGCTCAAACCTGAAAAGTTGTGTGCCTCCCTGTTTTCATTTGATTATCATTGTACACTTGGCTTGTTTGTAACACTGTGCTACAACTAACCCCGCTGTGTATTGGATATTTTGAGCCTATAGCTAACAGTTGCTAGGAATTGCTGACATGTTTCAAAACGGTGCTATGTTTGAGCCAACAAGACAGTGATTAAGGCAGTATAAATTTAGATTTGGAAACATATACACCCAACTCAGAAACCGAAAAAAGAAAAAAAAACCTATAATGAAAAAATTTACTTTCATGGTGTCAAAACACACTTTGTCCAGTATCCTCACGAAATGTTATCAAAACTTTCCGCAAATTCGCGGAAGACCATCTTCTGGCAGCAAGAGAAAAATAGCGTAAACACAACTTGCGTAACCCTGGGTCCCGATCGAGCTCAGCCATCTTGAAGGACATCTCAATTCTCTAATTGCACCGTAAGGGATCGAGGAGAGAGGAGGCTTTACTTCCGGAACCGTGTTCTGCAGGCCAAGTGTATAGCATAGACAGTAAAAGAAATGGACAGAGCGATCTCATTGAAACTCCATTGAGACGATTGAAGCCCGTTTTTGGCGATTTTTTAGCACTTCCGTCCCTGACGCGCAGACTCATACAGAGCTAGTCTACGTAGATGTGACGTGAGTGACCCGTTTGATTTCTAGTGCGGTGGCATGAGAAATCTGAATCATTCCCTTCCTAAACATGCGCAGAGGCAGAGAGTATGAATAGGAGCTGTCCACGGGCTAGGAGAAGGAGACAAGTTTGCTAGGTATTCTGATTAATTATTTTGTCATTCTGTCTCCACGTTTCCAGATTGCGCGCAAGCTTCTTCTCGTGTCCATACGGTAATCTCAAAACTGTGCGACAGAGAGTCGCGCGGGTGTGACGCAATCGTTAGCCTACTTTAACTAAAACTGCTTCTACGGGGCCATAACATAAGCTACAAGGTAATGGAGCTATTTATACATTGTCGAGTTTCTTTAGAAATAAGTAAAGGACAAATGGGGTCTTCAAACGCCTCAGATGTAAAGTTATTCACTGTCAAAGTGACGCCAAAATGAACGGGAGTCAATGGGAATGCTAACGCAAGTGAAGTTCTGTAACAAGATGTCAGCTCCCACGAGGCTTCAACTTCCGCTCGATGGATTACCCCCTTGGTGTATAGGCGGCAAAACTGTAATAAAATCCGTTTTCACAGAAACGGAGACAACGATTTTAGAAACGCTGATTCGCTAGTCGAATTTCGTACGATATGAGAGAATACTAACACTCAAAGTTGTTGATTTGGCTCGAAATATATAATTTAAATAACTTCTCTTTTTTACTCTTGCGTGACAGCTAACTGCCTCACAGAGTTGTTAACATCATTCACGTTAACCGGAGGACGTTTTTATAAACAGCGAGTGTAATTTGACACTATCTCCACCTATCGCAAAACCGGCTTATGAACATAGACTGACGCAGCACCGGAAGTGAGTGGGCGTGCTGAGACAAATATGGAAGCGATCGTGCATAGAGCCTATTAACCCTTCGCTATGCCCCGCCCTCCCTACGCCTGTCAAGCTTTCACGGCTGGCCCATCTAATATAGTGTGGATGCACCCGGTGTCAGACATTCCCAATGAGATAATTAGTAATTTCCAGCGAACAAGTGAAATATCTGAGAGAGCAAGACAAAAGGGACAACAGTATGCATTCAAGGGATATATTCACGACATTATATGCAACCGATTAGAGAATAATTTCTTAAAAATTGAAGTTAAAGCCTAACGTTATAGTCCCAGCGCAAGCAGCAGCGCCTCATACGCTGACCGTTCAAATGGGAAACACAAATTGTGGAACAGCTATGTTCATACACAGCAGGGTATGTGAAAATAATCTTAATAATTATAAACCAAACAGCTTATCAATAAATATTGTGGAATAACACTAATACCGGGAGAGCCACGATCGGATTGGGGTAAGTTACTTAGTAAGGGGTAAGGTTAGTAGGACGTCGATTAACAAAATGCTGAAATATATTTTAAAGTATGTCAGTGAGCCTTTGTCTTGTCTCTTTAATCGTCTTATTTTACGTTATCATTATGACCAAAGAACCGTCAATATTTCCAAGCAAAATAGGTGTTTTTGTTAAGCATGTCGACATTTACCAGTAATTGTGAATGGGTCTCGCACATAGATGCTAGATCACGCCAATCATTTCTCCCCTTGGCTTTTAGATTTTCTGGAAGGAAAATAATTCCTCTCCCCCGTCCAAACTTTTAGTATACCGGTATCAGATTTGCACAATCCATACGCACAATAGACCTTATTCAGAGCAGCGCCATGACAGGTATGAAAGTGAGGCTGTGAGGGATAGACTTACCGTGTTTCCAATGGCATCCGCTGTAAAAAGCTGAATAAAGCGGCTAGATTACTTATAATTTTCCACAGTTTACATTGTCGGGAGTTTCTTGTCAACTGACATTTCTTGAAAATATATTTTTCCAGTGTTTCATGAGCAGAACAATCCGAAAACACATTAAATAACAGTACAGTCCATTGAAGAGATGCAAGTCTATCCCTCACAGCCTCGCTTTCATTCTCATTAAAAATCAAAGATGGCGCTGCCGTGAATAAGGCGTATGCTTCGGCATGTTTCCCTCGTTCGAAAGCTTGCCAGACCTCCCCCGCATAGTTACGGTTGCTAAGACATGATTGGCCAGTGACGGTTTTTGGGCGTGGCTTAGCGAAGGGTCAATTGTTGATGAAGCAACTAAGTTCAAGTGTCGAAAGGCAATTTTACATATGATGTGTTATTAGCGAGGTCTTTCGATTGATAGATTGTTTACTACCTGTGATCACAGCTTGACTGAGTGACATTGTTCAGTTCATTTCCTGGTGGGGAGGAGGATCAGGTAGCACAGAGGGGAGGGGTGTGTGTGTGGAGGGGCGGGATGACTTTTTTAAAAACTTCCCAACCGTCTCAGGCTTTCTTGACCGATTTTAAACATTGTAGACTTTTTTGTTTTGTTTTGTTCTTATGTTTGGATTGATTATTTGGATTTGGACCCCTGCCTGGATGACTATGAGTTTGGATTACCCTTATATTAATTAAACCACTGCAAATTGGATTCTCATGATTGTGAAGGTGTCATGTAAGTCTTATGCACACCCCTTCAAGTAAAGTGTTACCAAGGATTTTCCCACAGACTCAAAGCCTGCAATGCCGTAAAGATCCATCAATCATTTATTAAATAACAACATGATCACTTCATCCTCAAATAGTCATCTGGGTTTCATTTCTAAGAGACTCGCATCTGATGAATGTATGTCTGCGTGACCAGAGAAACTAACGCAGCATCTGTTCTGTTCACACGTGTGTATTTCCGTCCACAGGTCCCATCTGTCACACTGTACCCTGTATACTTCAGTCTGCAAGGGGAAACGTGAACACACTGCCACATTTAAAGTACGCACAACACACTCAATGCCTTCTTCCTTGCTCACTGCAAGACTTAAATAGGTCGTCCTGTTCTGCCGCGGCGTACACGCTTATTCTTCTCTCTGCCCTGATTTCCAACAACAAACAAAAGATCACTGTACCTGAGGTGAAAAAAAATGGCTCTATTTATGTAGGCATTTGCTCTGTTGTATCTCATGCCTTCACTCCTCTCTCCTCACAACAGCATCTTTACAGTGAAGGCTGGAGAACGATGAACAAAAGAGACTTTAAAGAACCGCCTTAATTCTTTGTGACAGATTGAACAAGGTGCTGGAAACGTTCAGATTTTGGTCCATATTGACATGAAAGCATCTCTCAGTGTCTCCAGATTTGTCATCTCCCCTTCAAGCTGAATTTAATTTCTTGTACCATTTATACGCCTAAAATAGTTTTTGTGTGCAAATGATGCACACTGTAAACCCCTTGGGTAGGATTAGGGTTGTGGAGTGTGTGTGTATTACATGCGTAAACTGTGCATCATATGCATGCAAAAACTATTTTTAGTTTTTAGAAATTAAATTTGTGCTATAGATACGCACTTACATGAGGTTGTGTTTGCTAAAGTCAAGTCAAGTCACATTTATAGCGCTTTTTACAATAGGGGAGAGAGGGGCACAACTTAATGCTTTTTGGTTTTGGCTCAATTTGTTAAAAAATAATTAGGTTAGATTAATACTTTTTTTACACAAGCAACATACACATCTCTGCTACAAATGACCAGTTAAAGTTTTTTTCTAGGACCTACCATTTTCGTACAGTTGCAGTGAAAGTGACAGAAGTGCAAATGTTACAACTTACCCCATATGCGGGGTTAATTGTAACAGACAGAGGGGTTAGTTGTAACACTTGTGTGTAATTCATTACTATTTTATTTGTATAGTTTGATATTGTTTGTGCATCTGTATAGACAGATATTCACACATCCATCCCTCATTCAATCATCCTTTTGTTATGGATCAATATCATGGATAGAGACATAGAAAAGGGCTGCACAGTTTTGCAATAAATAATAATAAATAAAAATATAAAATATTGTAATTGTAATTAAATTAGATTTGTGTGTGGCAGCTGCATGTACAATTATTATTATTATTATTATTATTATTATTAACAGTAATAATAATACAAATGAGCTTAGAATAAAAAATTAAAGGGTTTATTGCATTAAAAACATGCCATATTTTAATAAATAAACAAGTTATCATTCATAGTACACTACATTTTAAACATTTTAAATTCCAACATTGTTTGTGAAAGTCCAACAAAGTTAAATGTATACTCAAACCTGAAAAGTTGTGTGCCTCCGTTTTCATTTGATTATCAACTAACCCCACTGTGTATTACATTTTAACCCTATAGCTAACAGTCGTTATAGGAATTGCTGACATGTTTCAAAACGGTGCTGTGTTTGAGCAAACAAGACAGTGATTAAGGCAATATAAAGTTAGATTTGGAAACGTATACACCCAACTCAGAAATTGAAAAAAAAAATATGATGAAATATTTTACTTTTATGGTGTCAAAACACTCTTTGTCCAGTATCTTCACGAAATATAATCAAAACTTTCCGCAAATTCGCGGGGGACCGTCTTCTGGCAGCAAGAGAAAAAGAGCGGAAAGACAGCCTGTTTGATTCTGACGAACTATTTAAAAAGTCCGTGTTACATTTAACCCCGCATTAGGTTGTGCCCCGCACTCCCCTACAGATTGTATCAAAGCAGCTTCACAGTGATAACATGAAAGTAATACAACACAGATCAATAATATTGTTGAATATTAAATGTCCCCAACTAAGCAAGCCAAAGCAAGGCAACAGTGGCAAGGAACCGTAGGTGTAACGGAAGCCAGCTAATAGTTGCTGTGCAAGTAAACCTCACTCCTCTGATCTCAATAAGCGCTCTGGCGACAGTTGCTAAGGGCTGTAATCTTTAGCCTTCTTGTTAGAGCACCTGACTCTCATGCCAGAGACCCGGGTTCGAGGCCCGCTCGGAGTGGGTCAAGTGAGACCCGGGTGGAGGGGTTACATAGGTATGTGATTATTTTCACTCAAAAACAATGATTTTAAGCCAGTTATTTGAATCTTTTACTGTAGGGTGTCAGCAGGACATTAAAGCCTTGTTCACACTCCATGGTTGTAAAACATAGGGCTGAACTGTGCGGTTCACACGACATGAATTGCTCTCTGTGAGTTGTTGAGCTGTTCACACCAGACGACAAAACGTGATAGATCCGCAACAGGAGGTAACGCACACGAGTTGACACTCAACGATTTTATCTTGTCTACAAACCACATTTTGTCACGAAAAATCACACGATAAAATGAATCGGAAATGATGTGAAACAGCACTTGCGCCAAAACCCAGGGAATAATATTGACCTCAACCCATGCCTTGCTCTGATTGGCTGCAGCTCATGACATCACTGAGGTTGAGTCACACGACAGCTCTGGATATCTAGCATGCTAGATATTTTTCTGCGTCTGTAAGCGTCTTTGATGCGTTGTTGGCTCTTTCATTCTAACAGATTGGTGAGCGTTCATCGCCCGCGATTTGCACACGATAACACCCTGACCTGTCAGCGAGCTCAACGATTTGCAAATCAGGCTTAAAATCATGTAGTGTGAACCCAATGTTGGGTGTAACTAATTACTAAGTAATTAGTTACTGTAATTTAATTACTTTTCCCTCGAAAATGTAAAGTAAGGGATTACTCTTAATTTATCTGAAATTTAATTACAGTTACTTCTGATGTAATTGAGGTAAATACTGTGTATAGATCAATCCGATCTCACAGCGATTCGTATGCATTTTATGAGGTGTCTAAATATTACGACCACACTCGTACAAATTTGTGTAAAATATGTATGAAAAAAGTGTGAAATGTCATGAGATCAGACATAAAACAATAGTGGGTTTAACATCAAAATGTATTGTCTGATGCTAAAAAGTATGTTTTTATAATGTAACCTTCTCCACCTTGGTCAGTTTAAGGATAATTCATAATCCATGCAATTTTATAGTATTTATTTGAAATAATTAAAACATATTCATGTCTATTTATGTATTATTCAGCTGGTTGAGATTGATATGGGATTTTAGTAATTAGCAATTTGTAATTAAAAGTAATTAAATACTTTTTAGAGAGAGTAATTAGTACAGTAATCTAATCAAATGGTTGAAGAGGTAATTGGTAACTGGTAATTAATTACTTTTTTTAGAGTAACTTACCCAACACTGGCGTGAACTAACTTTTGGAATTGCCTCTAAATCCAACGCACATGACACCCTTTAGCGTCAATATAACATGCTTCAGTTATGGGTAGGTTTAGGTCTGGGGTAGGGTTACACCACTAGGAGGCGCTTTCTGGCCCATATATATCTGCGTCTCATGTTGACGCTAAAGGGTGCCATGTTCGTCGGATGTAGACGCAATGTCAAAAGTGTCATCTATATGACGGCTTGGGGATGAGAACGGGCTGTAATCCAGAGAGAGTTTGATATGCACAAGGAGTCTGACAACAGCTGGTGTGATCTGATCTCCAATCATCAAGTCTTTCTGTGATTACATGAAGAAACTGAGACAGACTAAATCCAGAAGTCTCCAAGACGTGCTATAGATTGGGCTGGATTTTGCACAGTAATACATTAACACTTCTCAAAAGTTTTACTAAGAGTCCACAACTTTTCCACAGACCTACAGTACATTTTTCACTCGGGCTGCTGTGTCAGTTATGGCCGCTCGCCCTCACCTGACATTGATAAATACCCAAGGACCCTCGCACACATGAGAATACAGTCTCCCGTCCATCGTTAACCTTGTAAAAGCAGCCTTCCACTGATGATTAACAGCATGCCATTATGTGCTATTAGATTTCATTAGCAGAGGCTGAATCTTACACAGAATACAACAAACGGAGGCGCAACAGCCACGAAAGAACCATCAGCGCTGAAAGTTACAAAACTTGCACTGATTATGCAACGCATTTCTCTTCAGTGCAAACACCTTCTTCACACTGCCTATGGAAAGTAGTTGGTGCATTTTATTGATCATGGCATGCATAATTTGTCAAATGATGGAAATCAGTACTAGAACGGCTCACATGTTTAGATTATTGAGTAAATTGGGTCATAAAACAATGCAACAGTGCTATCGGGCGCATTTGTAGAGAATCCCCTCATCTGTCACTGTGTGCTGGCGCCATTGCAATGGCATTTGTTTAATATTTAATCAATTAACTTCAATTGTTCTTTTGCGATTTGTGTGGTGCCGGTGTTTATAGTGGCATTCACATGAGAGGGAATAAAACAACATGGCTAATTTAGAATGAGAACGATGACACAGGAAGCCTGAGAGATGAGCAGAGCTGAGATTGGGACTCTTCAGCTCTCACTGCATTTACACTTCAGCTTAAAAATAGCCCATGTGATCATTTATTTAGCCCGTCTGCATTGTGTTCCTGGAGAAACACTTCCTCTGCATGAGACTGACATACTTCCACAAACCTCACATGGAAACACAGGATCTTTCAAAACATTACAGCTAAAATCTTAATCCCGATGTTGGAAATGAAACGAGGAAAAGTCTGTACGAAGACACTGGAAATTGGAGACATTTTTCTCGAGATGATAACATGAAACATGCGAAAATGCTTTGTTGATGCGAGGTCAGAGGAGAATTGGCCGACTGGTTCAAGCTGATAGAAGAGCAACTGAAATAACCACTCGTTACAACCGAGGTATGCAGCAAAGCATTTGTGAAGACCCTCCGGGTACTACTCATCTCCACTACAAATAGGAAAAAGAGGCTACAATTTGCAAGAGCTCACCAAAATTGGACAGTTGAAGACTGGAAAAATGTTGCCTGGTCTGATGAGTCTCGATTTCTGTTGAGACATTCAGATGGTAGAGTCGGAATTTGGCGTAAACAGAATAAGAACATGGATCCATCATGCCTTGTTACCACTGTGCAGGCTGGTGGTGGTGGTGTAATGGTGTGGGGGATGTTTTCTAGGCACGCTATTAGGCCCCTTAGTGCCAATTGGGCATCGTTTAAATGCCACGGCCTACCTGAGCATTGTTTCTGACCATGTCCATCAATTTTTTGTTCATTTTATTTAATAGGGACAAAGCATGTTAATGAACATTTGTACAAAGTACAAGAAACAAGCCGGATTATAGCAATATTGCTAATTTACGTCCGTAGTCCCTAGGCAGGTACACACAATAACAGATACTCAGTACAAGACTCAATACATAAAACACACATCATAATAATTTGCTATGAAAAATGTTTACACACTTGATTCTTCATAAGTCACTTCTTAAGATCTTCCTTAAAGGAGTGATAAGTAGAACATTGTCGTATTGAATGTGGCAAACTATTGAAATATTTGCTCCCTATCACTGACTTTCTGGCCAAAAGATGTTCACCTATTTAGTACTTCCCAGTCCCCTCTACTGACAGACCTGGTACCAATACCACAATCTATCCTCTGTTTAATAAACTCCTTCAATGGTGGTGGTGCAAGGCCATGCCAGACCTTATAAACAAAGCATGCATAATTAAAATTTTTTAAATTTTCAAAACTCAATAGATTATGTTTTTTTATTTATTTTACAGTGGTGAAATGAGAGTTTTTTTTATCAAACACCTTTATCGCCTTCTTATACAGTGTTTCTATTGGCTTAAGTATTGAGTTATTCATAAATGACCTACTGAAACAATACTGCATATGTGAAAAAAAAATCATTTAATATAAATGCAACCTTGCAGCACCAACTGTCAAGAAGGACCTGATACACCTACCTGTAAAATTATTTCAATTAACTTTCACAATATTGGACAACTTTTTACATGGCTTTTAAAAGTGAGAGTAGAATCTAAACTTCTATTTCCTAAATAAATTTGAGTGCGTCATCTCTACTAATCGTTTTCAGAACATCATACACATGGATTTTTTTATGTTCAATATTAAACCTGTCCTGATAAGCCAATCCTGTACATGAGTCATAGCAGAAGTTAATGTGATCAAAGTTTTTTCAAAATTCTTTGCATGGGTATAACTAAACTACATCATCTGCATATAACTGAATGTGTACATATTTACATACTTCAGGCAAATCATTTATGTAAAGTGAAAATAAAATAGGTCCTAAAATAGAACCTTGTGGAACCTCCTTGGGGCAAGCAATATAAGAAGATTTCACACCATCAATACTTCCATATTGCTTCCTATTTGAAAGATAAGATTTTACCCAAATTATTGCTTTCTCTGAGAAATTAAAATTTGTTAGTTTAGATAAAAGCACCTGATGGTCAACGGTGATGAATGCATTCTTTAAATCTAAAAATACAGCACCCACACACATTTTTACCTAGTAAGCATTTCACTCTCTCCACAAAAAAAAAAACAATTTGCTGAGTCTGCAAAGTAATTTCTATGGAAACCAAACTGCATTGGATGTAAGGAATTAATACCTTTATGTAGATGATTAGTCAAGAGATTTGATACCCCTTTTTTCTGCTACCTTGGATATAATGGGAAGAATGCTAATTGGCCTATAATTTTTCAAATTTAGTTTATCTCCAGATTTGTAGATTGGGACAACTGTAGCCATCTTCCAAGCAGATGGAACAACTGCTTGTTTGAAAGACAGGTTTACCATGTGTGTTATTTGGGGATACTAAATAGAATCTTTATATGTTTTTAAAAATGTTGTATCAAGCCCATAGGCATCCTTTGCTTTGTGGCCACCATGAACACCATGTGTGGCCTTTATGGCCACCATGTCCCCATGGCTATTTCCAGCAGGATAATGCACCATTTCACAAAGCTCGAATAACTTCAAATTGGTTTCTTGAACATGACAATGAGTACTAAAATGGCCCCCACAGTCACCAGATCTCAACCCAATAGAGCATCTTTGGGATGTGGTGGAACGGGAGCTTCGTGCCTTGGAAGTGCATCCCACAAATCTCCATCAACTGCAAGATACTATCCTATCAATATGGGCCAACATTTCTAAAGAATGCTTTCAGCACCTTGTTGAATCAATGCCACATAGAATTAAGGCAGTTCTGATGGTGAGAGGGGGTCAAACACAGTATTAAGGCCCATTCACACCAAGCACGATAACTATAAAGATAACGATAAAGATAAAGATATAATTCTAAAATTGTTCTCCATATTAAAGAATAACAGAGTTCACACCACGGCTATAACGATAAAGATATGAGGAACGATATCGTTGGGATCACTTTTTTTCCAACTGTCAAACAATAAAACACTGACAACCGATCAGAATCCATTCTAATTTAAATATCTCGTGCATTTAAAATGGCAGATGACATTGCAGAGAAGTTAATCGTCGAGGTACAAAAAAATCCTCCACTGTTTGACAAGTCAAACCCCCTTTTCGAGGATACCTTAAAAAAGATGGATATATGGAAAGCAATCGTCGTACCCAGGGAATAAACGCTGAGATGAGATATTATGCAGTTTAGCATAGTGTAACAAAATTACCTCAGGTAGGCTATCCAGTTGACAACATTGCTGAAGTTGCAGTGGAAAAAAAGGTGTTGTACATAAAAAGGTGTTGACTAGGTGATGTTTTCTTCCCATCACTGACTTCATCAGCTAAATTCACTGTTAGACTTGCTAGATTCACTGTTTAGATGTGCTCCAAAATCCTCTCGTCTTTTAAGGATGTCTTGTACCCAAAAGTGCCTGTTTTTCTTTTGATATTTGTTTGTAACGTAAAGCAGCAGCAGCAGGTCATCCATTTTCAATACTTTAAAAACGCAGCACGGGCGGCCGGGCATGCGCGTGCTTGGAATAAAAAGACGGTCGTTATCGTTATATCGGTCGTTGATGTGGACGCATATATATATAGTTATCTTTATCGTTATCTTTATAGTTATCGTGTTTGGTGTGAACAGGCCTTTAGTATCGTGTTCCTAATAATTCTTTAGGTGGGTGTATTTTTATTCAGCAAAGGTGACAGTAATGATTAATAATGTTACAAAAGAATCCTGAACATCACTGTTTCTACAAAAATATAATAAGCAGCAGAACTGTTTACTGTATTACAGTATTAATACTGTAATACTTGTATTCAACAGGAATGGATTGAATTGGTCAAAAGTGCTGTTCTTTTTAACTTTTTATTCGTCAAAGTATCCTGAAAAATAAAATATACGTCAGTTTACACAAAAATATGAAGTGTTTTACCACTGATAATAATCATAAATGTTTCTTGAGCATCAAATCATTATATTAGAGTGATTTCTGAAGGATCATGTGACACTGATGCTGAAAATTACAGGAATAAATTACACTTTATTGTATATTCACATAGAAAAGAGTAATTTTAAACTGTAATATTATTTCTGTATTTTTGATCAAGTAAATTCAGCCTTGATGAGCAGGAGATACTTCTTTTAAAAGCATTAAAGCAATCTTATCGACCTCAAACTTTTGAACATTAATGTATTAAGTTAATAAATAGCTGATTCACGTTTAACTTCTGAATCCTCTGGTACTGAGTTAAGTCCACCTGACAGCTACACATGGCTGATGTCTAGAACTAACACATATATGAAAGCAATCCAGACTCTGAAGTCGAAAGACACAATTAAATTAGACATTGATAAGCGTGTGAGTTCGCAGTCTCGACGCTGATGCCAAGTTCTGGTTGGTGTGTGATAATCAGCACACGCTTCTGGATCTCATTAGCCTTTCGGTGATAGGGATGAAACCCTTAAATCTGATGACTCGACACTTTAATCATCCGTGAACCGCAGACACCGGGAAATTAGTTCAGGGAGGAGTCCTAATGTTTGGAAGCAGTGATTTATGTTCATAACCTTGAGGTTGGTTGGCGAGTAATGACCCCTCTATAAGTGGACATCTCTCATATGGGGAAGGAGATTGTATTTTTCCTCTTTCTCTGGCACTTCCACTTATTTGAGGTATTTAAAGGGGTGGTTGATTCCAGTTTCACTTTTTTGATTTTAAATAGTGTGTAATGTTGCTGATGGTGCATTAACAGTATCTGCAAAGTTGCAGCGCTGAAAGTTCAATGTAAGCAGAGATATCGTCTTTTAAAAACCAGGAAGTGTAAACGCCTACAAAAACCAATCTCGATTCGACTCGATTGGGACTACAACGGGTTATGGTACGTCACTAACCCGCACATTTGCATCAACCACTCCTTTCGGAATATGCAGGAAATGGCATGCATATTTCTGCAGCACGTCGAGTGAGCTGTGTTCATGCAGCTGTCAGGTCTTCTGTGTTTCAAGCTTCCCACGGATGCTATACTTCATCAACAATGGATAGAATTTATGTTTAATTATATTCCTGAAAGTGACGATCGTAATCTAGCTCTCTGTGCTGCGCATTTTACGCAAGACAGCTTCCAGAATCTCCACGAGTTCAATGCAGCAAGAAACTGTTAATAAACAATGAAGCAGATCCAACTTTAAAACCAGAGGCAGCAGTTGTTGGACCACAACCTGTAAGTAGGCTAAGACTTAATCGTTTTAAATGTATTTGCATGTATAATTCCAGACGTAACGTTAGCCTGAGTTTTATTTATTTTTTATTTTTTCAAAATGCCAGCGCTGGCTTTATAGCCACTATGCTACTAGTTATGCTAGTATTTTGTGTCTACGACAAACGCGTACAAACATTATGGACCTGAATTTTGTATAAGTACTAATGTTTTAAACGTATTTTTCATGTATATAAGCTTTATGACGTTATTTTTGATTTGATCAAGAACGTAAACTTGCCAACGCTGTTTGTGCTTAACATTAGTAGCCAGTCAGTTGCTATCGTTGCCAGTCAGATGCTTTTGTGTAAAACAAACGTGTATATGGTTAAAAAATATGTCAAATTATCATTCAGAAACGTTTAGTAAGAGCCGTGTGTGGTGTGGTTCTGTTTGACTCGCTTCATCGTGGCTTTCTCGGTCTGATTCTGCCTCACTGATACTGCAGTTCGACACCATTATTTACATCTGGACCGGAGCTGGCGTTTCCCCGTTAAGGTAATAGGCGTTAACCTTCCGGACAACGTGAGCGACAGTTTAGCCAATCACAACACACCCGCCCAAACTAACCAATCTGAGCCCACGACGTGTTTCTGAGGGAGTGTTTTCATAGAATCAGGAAGTAAACCGCTCGTTCAGGGGACAGAGGAGAGCGCGGCTGACAATAAAGGTGAAGTTTATGAAAAATAAGACTTTTTAAAAAAGAAAAACCACGAATACATGTTATATTGCACCCCATAAACACAATCATGCAAAGAAAAAGAGGAGTAAACCACCCCTTTAATATCTACTTGTTAAAACTAAGATTTGAAATCATCAAGCTCAAGTTCACGTTAAAGGTTGTCACTTCCTCAACGTTTTTAATGAATCATAAATTAGAACAAAATCTTTACAACACTATTAGAGCTGTTCAGTCGTGACATCAATTTGAATAACACTTTATTTCTACAGTTCACTTCAGACAGTCTACTAACTACAAGTAACTTGTCAACTACATGTCAACTAGCAGTCATTAGAGTATTAGTAGACTGTGTGTAGAGTATTAACAGACATTTGGCTAATGTTGTTACATAAAGTAAATACTACCACATGTGAGATTACAAATGTAATGAATCAGACTTACCCAAAGCTCTTATTTAGCTGGATATATATATATATATATATATATATATATATATATATATATATATATCCAGCTAAATAAGGATATATATATATATATATATATATATATATATATATATATAATTATGTATATATACATAATAAATATTATTTTGTTTTTTACAACTTAAACTAAAAAAAAAGAAAAGAAGAAATGCTTCCTTGGCAATAAACTGAAACAAATTTCAATTTTGAAGCACAAAATGTATTAACTGGAAATAAATACAAATTGATACAAACTAAAACTGAAAAATAAAACTAAAAATGAAACCTAAATATCCATATTTTTGTTTAAAAAAAGACTAATAAAAACTATATATATATATATATATATATATATATATATATATATATATATAATTATACACAGTGCCCCCACATATATTATGTAAACACAAACTTTTATTTTGGATGCGATTAATTGATTCGCAATTAATCGTTTGACAGCCCTAGAGCTTAGTTTGCAGTTTGAATTGAATATAATAAAAATAAAAACAGTGAAATAATGTTCTCTCTTTTGAATCATCCTTACAAACAAAACCTGAAACAAACACACCGTCAAACGACTCTTATGAACTGATTCTTTTCACAAATCTTTTAAAAAGGCTCTGAGGTTCTCAAATCTGGCTCTCAAGGTCCACTCTCCTAATCAAACGTAGACTAACTGTAGATGTCTACGCCAGCAAGATTGAGCTAAACTCTACAGAAAAGTAGACCTTGAAGTAGAACTGAATCAGTCTGAGGACTCTTCCACTGAATCAACTTGGACACTAAATCCACATCTGACTCATTTACAGTTTGTGAAACTTCAACTGTCTGGTTGTTCATATGACAACATGTAAGATACACCTATGAAAAATGTTTAATGTAGTGAAGAAACCTTCCCTGGGTAATAGACTTTTCCTCCCCTCAAATTATTACGCATCATAAAGCTTCATGTAACATTCTACAGTCAGTAAATAAACTAAAAATTAATTTGTCTGGGAGAAGGAAGAACATTACGGTTTGCATGTGGGTGTTGGAATCGCTTCATTACCTACAATTATATTTTTTTCCTCTCGTTTCCTTCTGGTTTGTTTGTAAGTCTGGGCCTAGTTCTACACATATTTTCTGTTCACATTGTTACAGGAATAACAGAGATAATGAGAAAAACACAAGCCTTGCATTTCCAAACGAACTATCTGTGAAATATTTCTCCCATTTTGAAGCAAAAATAAGCAACAGAATTCAAAACTCTCGAGTGCAAACTATTCACTTGATGGCATGAACTCTATGATAAATATAACTATGGCTCTGAGGAACACAAGCCATCATGGCAACATCGTTTTTTTAACGTCTCATCCGTCAGTAATGAAAGGAAAAAAGCTTCTTCATATTGCAGCAGTATTATGACAAATGTTTATTGTAAGTGACAGGGACTCCAGGTGAATCTCACCCTGCTATTGAACAACTCAAATAGACAAACGGGAAAGGCAAGGGAAACATTTGCACAATATGTAGTAGTGACTAATTTGCAAACATTGAGGAACTAGAGATTGTCTCCTGATAAAACCACACTGACTAATCACAGAGGAACACACACTCCGACCCCTCCTACTTCCCTGAAATCCATTCAGATGTCAGATGCGTATGATTGCCAAACACAGATTTTTACAAGAGAACAAAACGCCTGGGTGTTTTTGATATGTGTGTTGGAAAATAAGAGGGGGGAAATTCACTAAAGCCTGTTTCACACCGGAAACTTCCAGAAAAGTTGTTACAGTTTACTTGAAGGGATAGTGAGCACACAAATTATAGTCGGTTATCATTTACTCACCCTTGTGTCTTTTGTGGAACATAAAAGAAGATTTAGACGATTTAGAAGTACAAAAATCAAAATTGCATCGCATTGAAAACAACAACAACAACAAAAAAAGGAATCCTTAAAGGTGCAGTAAGCGAACTGAAAGTGGATCCGACTGAGGATCATAACATACCAATCAGCAGTAAGGGGCGTGTCCATGCATTAAGGGGGAGGAGACTGTGTTGCATAGCGTGTTTGTGAATTTGGGGGCGGAGCTATCAAGATAAGGGTGTGATTATTTTGAGTAGGGGCGTGTTTGTTTTTGGTGATTTCAAAAATCAACATTTTTCAATCACTTTTAAACATTTAAGACAAGATTTCACAGAAAAAAAGAACATGAGGGTGAATACATTATTTTTTGTGTGAACTATTACTTAATGAATGAATTGCACCCACTTATAGCGCTATTTATATTGTTTTAGCACCAGATTCACAAAAAAACATACAAATTAGATCATGGAGAGAATGTGCTAATCAAACAATGCTCACATTTGTAATGATGTAGAAATAAGATGCAAAATAATCTATCAAATATCACAGCTAAATATCTCGCTGCACTCACAATCAAATGGATAAATACATACATTCATAAATATTACACCATTTTAGCATTATTAAAAATGCATAGTGAGTGACCGAACCAGTCTTTGTCATAGAATACACTTGTTTGTTCACAGTTTGAACACTCCTTTATTGTATTTTCAAGACCTGAGGTGATTATCCATTGTCGCTTTCAGTACGGCTATAAATGATAATCAAGCTCACATTAAATTCTTTTATGCTCATAATCAACAAATGAGATTATCAATGTCATATTTGTATGTTGTTGTTCCAGCTCCAATGTCACAGAAGTAGAAGCCATTTCTAAAATATAATTGTCATCCCAGCTGGTGAGGACAAAAACTCAGATTAACATGGAAAAGATGCTTTATATCGTGGGTCGCAGTGTCAGGTCTGGTTAGGTCAAAATATAATAGTGTTGGGCACTATTACAGTGCTTTAGCACATGGGTTATTATGAATATTTTGTGCTTGTCTGGCTATATTGCAGCTCCTCTCCATCATTTGATGAATAACCGCTGCACTGGTCAATAGAAAATGTACACAAATATTTCTTCTAAATGAAATTGTGTTCCTTGAATTCACCCCAGAGTCACAATTACTATAAACGAGAGGCAGAAGGTGAAACAGATTCACTTAAGAGAGACAGAACCTAAACTTTGCAAAAACTGTTCCTTTAAGGGCATCAGGAGAAGCGGAAAATGTTTCTAATCCATCTTCTCTCCAGAACCTAATGCTAATCACTTCTTTCTCTACGGAAATGGCCTGTACACACACACACACACACACACCAGAGATATCTAATTACTCTTTAAAAATGGAAAAGCCCATGAAAATAAGCCAACTCATTTCCAGCTAGGAAATCAGTGCAATAAGACGGTTAATCAGGCGTGACAGACACACTGAATGCTGCGTCATAAACACTCACAATACTTTTGTGTCATTTCGAGTTTATGCCATTACCAAGACCTTATATTAATCCCTATTTGAAAGGCACTAGTTTTCTAAAGGACGTCTGACTGATGTGTGTGGGCGGAGTCTCTTTGTAAACACAGTGCACTCACAGTCAAATCAATCCAAAACCACAGCCAATCAGAAGAGTGTGTAGGCGGAGTCTCTTTGTAAACGCACTGCACTCACAGTCAAATCAGTCCAAAACGATAGCCAATCAGAAGAGTGTGTAGGTGGAGTCTCTTTGTAAACACACTGCACTCAGTCAAATCAGTCTAAAACCACAGCCAATCAGAAGAGTGTGTAGGCGGAGTCTCTTTGTAAACGCACTGCACTCACAGTCAAATCAGTCCAAAACGATAGCCAATCAGAAGAGTGTGTAGGTGGAGTCTCTTTGTAAACAAAATGCACTCAGTCAAATCAGTCTAAAACCACAGCCAATCAGAAGAGTGTGTGGGCGGAGTATCTCTGTAAACACACTGCACAGTCAAATCAGTCCAAAACAGCCAATCAGAAGAGTGTGTGGGCAGAGTCTCTCTGTAAACACAATGCACTCAGTCAAATCAGTCCAAACCCACAGCCAATCAGAAGAGTGTGTAGGCGGAGACTCTCTATAAACACACTGTGTATTTCCAACACAGTCTCATGAAAATGCGTATCTATACCACGAATGTCATTTCTCGTGGCATTTATACGCCAAAAGTGTTTTTTGCATGCAAATGCTATGCACTAAAAAACCCTGGGGTAGGTTTAGGGGGGAGGGGGTGGGGAGTTCGTACTTATTATACGCCAAAAAGTGTGTATCATATGCACGCAAAAAACGCGTGCCATATACACGTAAAAACTGTTTTTGGCGTATAATTGCCACGAGAAATGACATTCGTGCTATAGATACGAACCTTCATGAGATCGGGCTCGTATTTCTAAATGTGCGCGTTACAGAAAGTGTGCTTGCGTGCATATCACTTATATGTCGACGTATATGTCAATTAATGAATTATTTAATGATACATTTTTTAATAAACTTAACATAAGTTTATAGAAGAGGCTGTTGATGATAATTTTAGTGCTGAAAATACAACTTAGAATATTTCGGTTTATTGCCAAGGCAACATTCCTAATTTTCAAATATTTTAATTTCATTTCAGTTTTTTGTCAATTAGCAGAAATGTTTTTAAAGAGTAACTAAACACTTAACCAACTTTTTTTAGTTAATGATCTGTAAGAATGGCTCTTTATTAATACCAGTCATTGATTCGAGAAACTTTTTTTGGCATTTGTCTTAGTGCTGCCCTCTTCAGGTTGAACTGTGGCTACTGCAGTAGAATTTTCCTATTGGATGTTTGTGGTGGTACATGACACAGCGGTTGTTGGTGACATACAGTAGGCAAGTTCCATACAAAGAGATGCGTCTCAGGTGCACGCCCCCCTCCGCTGGGCTCTGCCCACTTTTCCAGCATTTTTTAAATATTGCCAGTGGGTGGAGTCAGGCTCTGACCAGGGGTTTAGTTACCCTTTAATAGTTTGAGTCTTAGTTATAATAATAAACCTGCAGTTTTCATGACTTGCTCTATCTACCTTGTTTTCTTTGTTGGATACCATCTATATTGAAATGAAATGAAAGCATGTGGAAGATCGGTGTGTAAACACACGAGGAGAAGCATAAGCTTAATAAAGATAAAAAATCAGAATATGGGATCGAGCAAACATAATACCACTGTCAAAGCTAACACTCATATTCTGTTCACATACAGGTGAAACTCGAAAAATTTCATTTATTTCAGTAATTCAACTTAAAAGGTGAAACTAATGTATTTCAAGCCTTTATTTCGTTATAATTTTGATGATTATTGTTTACAGATATGAAAACCTTTTCACAATATTCTAATTTTGAATTTGGGGTTTTCATAAGCTAAGCCATAATCATCAAAATTACAACAAATAAAGGCTTGTAATATCTCACTTTGCATGTAATGAGTCAATATCATATATTATTTTCACCTTTTAAGTTGAATTACTGAAATAAGCAAACTTTTGCACCATATTCAATTTTTTTGAGTTTCACCTGTGTGTCTAATGTAATTAGATAGGACTAGCCATAAAACAAAAGATTCAGAAATATAATTAATGAGCAGCACATTAATAATGAGCATGTTGCTGAATATGCAGCTTGCGTCTGTCTAAATATAATGTCTGTATTTGGTGATTCATACGCAGAAGGTCTCCAAATGTGTCTGGAAAGCTTCCGTCTGAAGGGAGGATGGATTGGCAGCCGGAGAAGAACGAGAAATGGCAGGATTTCACTCTTCATTAAGGGAGAGGAAAATGAGTTTGTCTTTCCTGAGCAGAATGACACATTCATACACAGCTTTAGCTTCCGAGACACCCAGCGTTTTAATGGAGGAAAATAAAAGAAAAGGGGGATTAAAAAAAAGCCTTTTTCTTTTATTTAAAGGAGTTTTGTTGTTGTTGTTGTTTTGCTGGTAATTGCCAGCATCAGCGCAGCTCAACTTAACTTGTTTTGAACTCAGCCTAGAATTGCCTTAAAAGCAGTAATAATGACAATTACATTCAAAAACAATTCACAAACTCATGCATCAGTGTATGAACGGGAGATTCGTAAATGTGTAGACAATAGACAGGACTGAGCAAAACCTTTCAGACCAAAAATGACTGCGGTAAAAGCTCTTATTGCATAGATGTATTTACGTGAACCTCCAATATTACTGTAATGATTTTGTACACACTGTGTGTTGACGATTCACATGCTTGAATATGAATTACACAATGAAATGATTCGCGCAAACAAGAAAGTATTGTCGTTGATCGAATATTCCCATCGTAAACAAAACTCAGCCACTGAGTCTTCAGCGGTTCAAATTTAGGAACATCAGAATGATTTATGTGTTTGTTATTGCACCCAAGAACAGAACAACACAATCGCTTAGACGCCATTCTGCTCCAGTGGCGTGACAATGACGGACTATAGTCTATGATGACAGCTCGCTCAGGGCGGGTCTGTGTTGAAACACTGCTGTCAATCAACAACCGTGGGAGGGGCGTGCGACCGTATGACGTCACACAGTTGAACGGCTCGATTTGAGGCAGGGGAAAACACAGATGGACAAGGAGATTAAAACGAAACCACTGGATGGATTTTTATCATTAAATTATGGTTGTGTACAGGCACTGCCAACACACATTGGAGTACAATCAACTTGTAAAAGTGCATGCACCATTATATGACCCCTTTAAATAATTGCATAATAATTTCATGTTTTTCATTTTTCTTCTAGGTGATAAAGTACTATATGTTTACAAGTTTTACAAAGTAACAAAAAAAAAAAGAAGAAAAATGCATCGTTTTTTTATATAGTCGCCATTTAGCATTTTTTGAAAATGTTCACAATTTCATATACCGTAGCTCCCAGAATATTTTGTTGTATGAATATCTGGACATGCAATATATTGAAAGAAAGAGCAGACCCGAAAACAAAACAAATAATAATAATAATCTATTTTATTTTAGATTCATGCATTCTTTATTAACACTTTTTTATAATAAAAATGCACCATTTTGAACTAAAAGCTGAGAAAATAACGTCTTTTCCCTAGCCTGGTAATACCAAACTCTTCGCTTTGCTTTGCTTTGTATATACAGAGTATATACGTGCTTGTCTGAAGTATAAAATCATTGGTTACCCATAAGCCAATCACATAACGTCTGGTTATGACGTGTGTTATTCCAGCTCGGTCTCATCCCCAAAGCGTCATATAGGTGACACTTTTGACATTGTGTCCACATCGGACGCATATGGCACCATTTAGCGTCAATATGAGACGCAGATATATATGGGCCAGAAGACATGTCGACGTCTCAAACTGAGTCCAGAAGCGAACGTGGAAATAAGAAAGAATACAAAGAATACAATGTGCATAAGCAATGCTGCTATCGCTTGCGTCAGATCCTTTTTTTGCCTGTGTTTTTTTCCGGAGACTCAGTACTCTTTCAGAAATGAAAAAATGGCAGGGACAGAGTTAAAACTAAATGCATCAAATGATAAGATGGGAAGCCCTAATTGGTTCCCTATATAAAGCGCCTTTGAGCTTCTACATGAACCTTTTCTTCTAAGTGTGTAGATTGTCTTTATTGATGCCAAAGTGTCCCGAATAGAAAAGCACAATCACTCGTAGAACCCCGAAGGCTTAAATAACCATTAAACATGAAAGCATTATGAAACAAAGACATTTCTCCTCATATATTCAATAAAACTGAATCAAGAACCCATTTAAAACTCCACTGAACCTTTTTTTAGAGGGTTAGCCATTCATCCGAAAGAAAAATTTATTTTACTCCAGCGGTAAACACATAAAGCCATGCCTGCTTTTCATCTAGTGTGTGTCCATGTGTTGAGTTCTCTGTTTGGTAATTGCTCCAGCGCTCAAGACCCTAATGAAGGTGAGGTTTAGACAAGTGTTTAAAAGACAATTTCTGCTATTCATCTCTCAAAGCAACCCAACAGATCTTCCCACCGGCGAACACGAGCACTTTCAGGTTTCAGGCGTTCAGATTTCTGCTCTCAAATGAGTTATTAATGCTGCAAAAGATGGTTGGTTTGCATGTCAGCAATTATGAAGCAGAAACATTGCCCTCAGAAATGAAGGAATTGCTGAATTAACTATAGCGGGGTTATGAAGATGCTGACAGACGTGGATGGACTTCCTCATTATTCTACAGAGTTTTTTTTACAAGCTTTGTGGTTTATGATGAGTTTTATTTCCCCATGCCGAGGTCATCCAAGCCACCCGTTCATCAGACCGGTGTTTATATGACTTCTGTTCCATCATAATCAACAGTTCATTCAGTAACTCATTTTTACCCTCAATCTACATATTTTCCAGCATTATAATTAGTCTTCTGGAAAAAAATACTCATCAGCACAAACACACAATTACAGATGAATCCTTTATAAAATATACAACTATGAGAAGATTATAATCTCCAAAATACTCATCTGCACAAACACACACAATTACAGATTAGAATATACAACTATATGAGAACATTATAATCTCTTTCTCCACGCCTGCAAACTATGCAATTACAATGTTGAATTGAAGTTTTTAGGCTTCAAAGGAACACAAAATCACAATTACTCCTGCACTATACACACATATACGTATGTCTTCTAAAGACTTATGATAACTTTGTGTTCACTTCGATTCTGAATCAAATCATTTACTTCGATTCTGAATCAAATCATTCACTTAAAAAAAATCGAATCATTCACTTCGAATCTTAAAGGGTACCTATTTTGGGTTTTTGAAAATTGCCCTTCATGTAGTGTTTAACATAGATCTAAGTGAACGAAAACATCCTGCAAAGTTTTAAACATGAAAGTTCATCGTATACAAAGTTATTATCTCTCAAAAACAAGAGTCGACTCTGAGTCGCTGATATGAATCGTTCGAAGAACGATGCTTTTCCTTTGTCTAGTTGACGTCAACTTGACAAGTTATTTGAATAAGAAACGCCGCTCGGAGACGCTAGGGAAAACCGGAGCTCCAGGGGTGGCGGGCAAATCTGAAACTGGCCCAGGACGGGCCACCCTGCCTGGGCTGGCCAGGGAGATCTGAGAGCATGGAGGTTTGGACCCACAGCACCTTTTTGGACTCTGTTGTTTTTCGAGATCTGGGCTTCGGAAAACAATCATGTCGACGAGACGCTGTGTTTTGAAGTGCGACGCAAAAGCGAACTTTTTTCACCTGCCAAGTGAGGAGTATTTGAAGACTAAGTGGCTGCAGTTCATATATACAAGTACTGCTATACCACACAAGTATAGCCCAAACCTTGTTCTGTGTTCGCGTCATTTTGAAGATGATTGCTTCAAAAACCTAAACGCTATAAAGTATGGATTCGCGAGCTGGCTCTATCCTAACGAGCTGAGGATCAATATGCAGAGCGCTGGGTCGCGAGGACCGGAGTTGAGAACCCATTTAAGGTAATAGGAGTTCCGTTTTTCTGCACAAAGAATACCAATCACAACTGACTAGGTCATCTGACCAATCACCGCAGATTAGTGTCACGCAAAGGCGGGTTTTGGATAAATGACTCGCTAAAACGATTCAAATGGGAGTCGGTGGGCAATTCAGGTAAAAATAAATGCATATTATAAGACAACAAAAGTGTTTTTTGTCATTGCATGCTTGTAAAATTGTTGTTGGGGACTCCCAGAACAATATTAGGAACATTTTAAATGCCATAATAGGTACACTTTAATCAAATCATTCACTTCAGTTCTGAATCAAATCATTCACTTCAGTTCTGAATCAAATCATTCATTTCGATTCTGAATCAAATCATTCATTTCGGTTCTGCATTTCCTCCATATTTTACGGAAGAATTCTTAAAAAATGAAGTTGCAGATATGAACACTATTATTTGATTGGCATTTGGCATTTAGTAAATGCAAATCGAAAAAAGAAGGATGCCAAGAGACTGATTATATTGTCTGTTGTTTTTGGAAAGGTTTATATGGAATTGCACGGTTATAATACGATAAAAAAGTGAAGGAGGTATACAGCGAGAGTGACATCTGTGTGATTCACTCCGATCTAAAGGGAGAGAATTGAATAGTTCCAGTTCTAGTAATTACAATTACTTAAATGACTTTTAGGATATTAAAGAAGTGATATGTAGAATTCAGAAACACTTGTTAAAGGGGTGATGAACTGAGAAATCAAATTTTCCTTGAGCTTTTGAAATCTAAGAGGTCATCATATAATAAGAATATCCTGTAAGTTTCAGAACTGAAAACGTCCTTGTTAGTCCAATATAAGCTTTTATTGACACCAGCCCCAGCAAACGACTCAATTCAAATCATTCATTTCGATTCTGAATCAAATCACTCACTTCGAATCTGAATCAAATCATTCACTTCGAATCTGAATCAAATCATTCACTTCGAATCTGAATCAAATCATTCACTTCGAATCTGAATCAAATCATTCAGGGGTGCGTTTCCTGAAAGCATCGTTTGCCAACTATGGTCGCAAGTTCTGTCGTTACCAATAGATTTCAATGGAAATTGCGACCAACTTGCGACCATAGTTGGCTAACGATGCTTTCGGGAAACGCACCCCAGATCAATTCTGAATCCAATTACTCAGACCTATTATGAATCAAGTAATTCAGAATGATTCATTCACAAATCAGACAAAACTCATGAATTATCGCTACAGTACAGCTTCAGATGACTTAGTGCATAGCGCCTGAGCTGTTTTAAGATAGTTTAGGATTATTTTCAAAGATTGAAAGCTTCTGTATTTAAATTTTTCATGCAAAAAAGGGGGGTTTGGAACAGCATGAGAATGAGCAAAGAATGACAATTGTCATTTTTGGGGTTTTAAAGTTTCCAGATGCTTCCACAGAGTGTGTTTGAAGCGACAGGGCATCTATCGGAGTCTCGAGGGAGCCGTGGTCTCCGACAGACCCTCGACGGGACAGTAAAAAACAACCCTCTCGTTCTGTGAACCCGGGCCACTGAGAGTCAGTCTCTGATACCGCTGTAAATTACAGCACTGAGGAAACCCTGCCACCCCTCGGCTATCCATCTCACATTTATGATTGCTCCAAGCGGGAGGGATGACTGAGAGAGAGAGAGAGAGAGAGAGAAGAGAGAGAGAGAGAGAGAGAGAGAGAGAGAGAGAGAGAGAGAGAGAGAGAGAGAGAGAGAGAGAGAGAGAGAGAGATTCTGTGAAGGACTGATGACACTTTCTCAGAGGGAAAAAGACAAGGAGCGATTATATCAATCGGCCCTCCTTTACTGGGATAGTCGGTGTGATTGGGGGTCTTTAACTCAGGACCATCACTCACTCTTTACACACATTAAATGCTCTCTTTTGCCTCCTCCTCTTCCTCTCCTCAATGACATTTGCTTCTCATGCTGAAGGATTTCTCTCTGAAAGGTCATGTGCCGATGCATTTCCTCCCTTATTCATATTTTACGGAAGAATTCTTAAAAAATGAAGTTGCAGATATGAACACTATTATTTGATTGGCATTTGGCATTTAGTAAATGCAATTGGCGTGCAAATCGAAAAGAGAGGATGCCAAGAGACCGATTACGTTGTCTGTTGTTTTTGGAAAGGTTTATATGGAATTGCATGGTTATAATACGAGAAGAGTGAAGGAGGTATACAGCGAGAGTGACATCTGTGTGATTCACTCCGATTTAAAGGGAGAGAATTGAATAGTTCCAGTTACAGTAATTACAATTACTTAAATGACTTTTAGGATATTAAAGAAGTGATATGTAGAATTCAGAAACACTTGTTAAAGGGGTGATGAACTGAGAAATCAAATTTTCCTTGATTCTTTGACATCTAAGAGGTCATCATATAATAAGAATATCCTGTAAGTTTCAGAACTGAAAACGTCCTTGTTAGTCCAATAAAAGCTTTTATTGACACCAGCCTCTGCAAACGACTTGTTTTTAAAAGTAGGGAACTATGACGTCAAAGAGGATAAAACACCACCCCCGCAGAAGAAGATCAACGCCTGCGTCAACACGGCCAGTTAACCCCGCCCACCGATTCACGCATTACACGCATAGCAGCTAAATAACATAGCATAGCCTACCTCGTGATGACAAACCGGATTGAGCTACCAAGCAATACATAATATTGTGCAGTGCCTGGTTGTGGAAGAAGACAGTCACTGCATATGGTTCCTCTGGATTCCAATAGGACTGCATGGATAAACTTTATTTTCAATGACGTTCCAGCTGATGAGGTAAAACCATCTGTTCCCTTCATTTCACGGAGGATTGTAAACAAGATTGGATTTGCAGACCGATTCAGAGTAAAGAATGGTGCTGTGCCGTCTATAATGGATCTGACAGGAATGGTGCAACACACGGACTCTGGGTCGAACATATATGGGCGAATTATTCCGGTTGCCATTTTACAACATTGGACGTTTTCAAAAACAATTTTCCCCACGTACATCGATGAGGTGAGTTCAAACTCATTATAATATGCAAAACTGTTATCCACTCACATCAGTGGGTGTTTACTTCTAGGTCTTCAGTGCGAGACGCCTATAAAAATCCAGTGTTTCTGAGCTGGGGTGAAAACTAGAAAATAGCCTATTACTTATTAATTTTGATGTTTTTGAATGAAAACACCAAGTGAACGTCAGAATTTCACCTCAGACAACAATATAATAAAATTTAAAAAGCCACTTCATGACCCCTTTAAGTGAACTACAGCCAACAACTTATATACACGTAACTAGGGTTGAGAATTGAAAATCGATTTCAATTCTGGAATCGGATACTTGTTATAAAATAAAAAATCTTTGTGATCACTTCAATATGACTTTAAACCATTCAAGCACGAGATGATTCACACTTTTCAGAGAATCAGACCGATTCTGAATCAAATCATTCAGACCAATTAAGAATCAAATGATTCAGAATGATTCATTCAAATGATTCATTTTTACTAGGGCTGTCAAACGATTAATCGCGATTAATCGCATCCAAAATGAAAGTTTGTGTTTAAATAATATATGTGGGTGCATTGTGTATAATTATTATATATATATATATATATATATATATATATATATATAAATACACACACATGCACAATAAAAATAATAACACACACACACATAAAAATATGTATATATAAAATATTGATATTTATATATAATGTAAATTATATATACATCTATATAAAGTATATACATGAAAATATTTCTTAAATATATACAAGCATGTATGTGTATTTATATATATAAAATAATTATACACAGTGCACCCGCATATATCATGTAAACGCAAACTTTTATTTTGGATGCGATTAATCGCGATTAATCGTTTGACAGCCCTAATTTTTACATATAGCCCCTTTAAATCAGGAACCCACAATATGCTGAACACAAAAACTAACATGATAAATAAGAATTCAGAGTCAAACTTGACAGAGCTCCAACTCAGAAGGATCGCAAGACAAAAATGACTCGAAAGTTCATTCATGTGCAAAGCCATGCTAATCATGATAACGACTCAGTATATTGCATATTTAATTATATTAGTTCATGCATCTGCAGAAGAATGCAGTCTATTAAAGGGCACCTATTATGCCCCTTTTTAGATGATGTAAGATGTAATATCGGTCTCGGGTGTCCCCAGAATGTGTTTGTGAAGTTTCAGCTCAAAATACCCCATAGTTAATTTATTATAACCATTTGAAAAAGTCATTTTTAGGGCCTACTTAAAAATGAGCTGTTTTGGTCTATACGACCTTAAATGCAAATGAGCTGCTTATTCCCGCCCTGCCTTTGGATGAGGGCGTCACTTGATACCTATGGCAGTCGTAAGCAGAAGGGCTGAGAGAGTGAGAGACCCACTGTTTTGAATGTCATTCAGCCATACATGTTTGAATCGGAATATATAAATAGTCTCTGATCAGACCAAGATGACGAAGAGACTCCGGCAGAATAAACACAAATGAGAATGGACCAGTACGTCTCCGTTAGGTTATTTGATACATTTATGCACTTATAGAGTTGTAATCGCGTCCCCTTTGAAATGATGGATGTGCAACACACAAACACACACACACACACACACACACACACAGACACACAGAAACACTAACGTTAGCGCAATTTTTTGAAACTACATACACATACTGTGATAAAGTTTGCTATGTAAAAAAAAAAAAAAAAAAACTCTGGGTGGATTTTTGTCATTCTAGGGTGGTTTTGCTCACACACTGCCAACACACATTTATGTTACACCATGTAAAAGTGAACTTTCCATAATAAGTGCCCTTTAATGCAAATGAAAATACTGTATTTTGCTAGATATTATTACACAGGACAGGTTTCTCTGGTACAAACAAGTACAACATTTATAATTAAGGTCACGTCAGAATCGCTTCACTCACATGACACTCATATATCCCTCTTTTAATTGTATTTATCTCTAATTGTTTGGGCTGTTTAAGCTGAAACTGCTAATCCTACAGATCTCTCAATACAATATAATACACATCATATTGATAAAGATGCCAATCAATGCACCTTCATCTCCACATGCTTGAATTCCTTCAGATGTGTAATTGTAATACTGTTTTTTTCTGTTTGGCCTCGATGCCCCTGCTGACGGCATGGAGATATTAAAGACATCAGAGAATGAAATCAGAGAATGATTGGCAAACATCGAGCTCTACACGGATACGACACACTCCTTGTCGGCTGATCCAATCTGCAATACTCTCTGAAACTGGAGCGCAGTGATTTATTAGCTCTTATAACTTTCATGTGAGACTTCATGAAAAGCTCAGCTGTCTTACATTTTTTATTGTGCTGACAGCATTTATCAGTCGAGGAGAGGCAGATCTGAGGGAGAGAAAGACGGATCGATTGTGCCTGCTTTTCATCCTGGTAACCTTGGTTACTGCACATGTGTGAGGGCAAGCGTGCACACGCACACACACACACACACACGTGTGTGCATCCCTTAACACAACACGCTTTGCTTTAGGTTTCCGGTAACATGCTTCTAAATGCATGAGGCACCATTTCCTAATCAATAATCATTAAAAAAAAAAAAAAAAAAAAAAAATCAACCATTGTTGGGATTTACAAATATTTCTTTTCTTTTTAAATAAATTTATACTTTTATTCAACAAGGATGCACTGGATTGATCAAAGTGACATTTAATGTTGTTCTATCAAAGAATCCTGAAAAATATTATACTTACTATAGTATTGATATATTATATATATATTTTTTTATATATAGTGTTATATATACACACTATATATTCACATAGAAAACAGCTGTTTTAAATTGTAATAATATTTCACAATTTTACTGTATTTTTGATCAAACAAAATGCAGCCTTAATGAGATTAAGAGAATAAAAAAAATCTGAATGTAATCAATCGATCTGCTCTTAAAGGGACAGTTCACCCATTATTAATATTCACCCTCATGTCGTTGCAATCCTGTCCGACGTTCTTTATTCTGTGGAACAACGGGAGGGTATCTTTATTTTTGGGTGAATTATGAAGTATGTGCATTATTTAGTGAGACTTCTTTTTTAAATCTCAACAAGAAAGAGATTTTTTATGGTTTCAAATCAGAAACTTGGCCTGAATGGAGAATCACAGGACACGTCAACGGTGCTTCATTATGCTGGGAAATTAGACATAAATCTGCTTAGATTCAATGCAGATTAGATGGATGTGTTTATTGTTTTGACAAAAAAACGTTGCTTCAACCACCAAAATACACACCGCTATTTTTAAGCCAATGCATAATGAAGTTCATTCAGCATTTCAACCTGTTTTCTTGCAGAGGCTTGAAGGGTCTAAAAAAAATCCCATATAACGATTAAGAAAGGGATAATGTACATCCAGCCAATGGTTCTCTCGAAATAACTCCGACAGGAAGATGAGGATGAGGATGAGGACGCGAAGCGAAGCGGAGGTCTGAAGATATCAGCCTGAAGATATCTCCTTATTCTGAGATACACACATGCACACACCTGAAGGGGTTTATTCTGAGATAACAATCGTCTGGAAGTACATTATCCCGCTTATTACACGGATACTAGCCAAATAAGTAAATAATTAGACATGAAATATTGATCTGAGATGATCTTTTATTTGGTCTTTAAACAAAGTTTCAGAGAGAGCAGTTTCAAGTTCAAACTAAACGGACATCTAAGAGATACGGTATCAAGTCATATCACTTATTACACAGCATTTCAACACATAAATAATTATGGTGATAAGTAAGATATATTCATTTCAGATTAAACTGTTTTAAAATCACACCTGTTTGTATTTTATTATCCAACAGTGTACAAAACAATAGTCACAAAATGGCCGCCACTGCTTTGTATGAAACGAGAGAGAGCGAGTCCACGATACTGGATTGGATAATTAAATACCTGTACACAAAATATTGATTATACTGAGTTAATATTTTTTTAGCTCACCAAAAGCAAAACTTCCACAAAGAAAAGCCGTTCCTAGCGAGTGCGCAGCGTTGCTGACTTCAGTTCCTGGATGAGACTGTATTTGAGCGAACGTCCAATCAGAAACAAGCATTCCACAGAGCCGTATAATAATTATTAGGTAATTATTACACAGCTCTGTGGAATGCTTGATTCTGATTGGTCGCTTGCTCCATCCAGTGGTGAAGTATTCCCAGATAACAGAAACACAAGCTCATTAATCGAATCCAAATTAAAAGTTTGTGTTTACATAATATGTGTTTACTGTGTAAAATAATTTTGTACATATAAATGCACACGTATGCACATATATATTTAATATGTACATACAATACAGTATATACAAGAAAATATTTACTAAATATATACATGCATACGTGTATTATTTATAAATACAAAATTATTAAAAACATATATAATACATATTATGTAAACCAAAACCTTTATTTTAGATGTGCGTTGCCCAGCACTAAAAAAAAACCCCAAAACAAATATCATTTTTGTTGGATTTGTGTCGCAAAAGCCAGACAACTGTGGATTTTGCTCTAAGAAGACAAACTACTTCATAACTCCACGCTCTCCGCTAGTCTCTCACGGCTGTTTCTGAGCAGGTGGCACAAGAAAACCTTCAGTTCACCTTCATACAACTCACTAAATTTAATCTTGAATCTCTGGCGACATACGCAGCGAGCTGCCCGGACACCTTAAAATTACCCATTACCCATCTGTGCCCGACGGCCGTCTCTCCAGGGACGCAGCGTAAAACCTCACTGGAAAACTGTATTTCTAACACAGGGACAGCAATCAAACCTCATTCAGAACAGGGACTGTATCGCGACCCTTCACCTCCATTTGTTGTATACAAAGACGAGTAGCTCTTGTTAAAGAATGATCTGCCCTGCTCATGAATCAACCCATCAGAGTAGATGCTCTCGTTTAATGGTCCTGCTGGAAATGGCACACTATCCCTTCAAGTTATTTGGTGAACAATGATAGAATGCTAGAATCTCAACCACTGTTTCAGGAACAGTGCTGAGCTTAAGAGAACACATCCACGCTAAAGTCGAATAAAAAGAGGAATAAAAAAATAATCTTTTGAAAATTGACCTTAATGCCTTAATTTAAAAAATGAGGAAAAATCCACCCTTTAAGGACACCAGTTTTCTTTGTGAATGAATAATGTATCGTAAATAAATAAATGTTCTTGCTTAAAATACAGGGGTCTTGAGTCAGGACACCCCTGTGTTAAACTCCCATAGAGTCAGGCAGATTTGTATTTTTAAAGGCCGGTTATTTTATGGATCCAGGTCAATATATCCGCACATCATCACACACCCTTCACCACACTTGGAATCGGCATAGTTTTATTTCAGTTAGCTGGTTTGATTTGCATTGAGAGAGGATATTATGGAAATTACCCCATGTCAACTCTAGGTGTGGTGAAGTGTGTGTGTTGATGTGCGGATATTTGAATGAACTATTTTTATTTTTTCCTCCCACAATGCTATATGTACACATGTTTTGACATTTAAAAACTATAGTGCTATCAGTAAAATAATATTAATTAATCTCATGATTTCTGAAGTAAGATTTCAGAAAAGATTTTGAACTGATGAGATTAAGTTATTATTTCACAGAACTATGATATTATATCTCATGCATATCTATTTATATCTTCTGCATATTAAAATCAATCAAATAATAATAAAATAAACCTGAAGGGCTCACAAAGTTCTGCATATGTTCAGATTGGCTGTGATTCTAACTGGACTTTATGTTTTTCAGTTATTGCATTGAGGCTCAGAGGAAAGACTTCACTGGTCAGTTTTGAAAGCGTTAGACCTGATCATGGATATGAAGAATCTGATCCTCTTAGTTCAGAAGATGCTGACATTCTAGGATTAAACTCATGAAGACTTGAACCCTGCACACACACACACACACAGTTCAGTTCACCCAAAATTAAATACACTGTATTATATAAATCCATTTGACTCAAGGAGAACAGCTCATACAAACTCTAAAATCCTCAAAGTAAAAGTACATACACAGTTTTATAAAGAACACAAAAATAAACTATGAGGGAAATTGTGAAAGTTCATGTATAACATCAGGCTAAAACCTTTTGGGTTCTAATTGGAGACTATTTTTAAAGCTTAACTGCAGTTAAAAAAATCTGATTTTGTGTTGTAATTTAAGTTCAGTTTTAGCCTGGGTTTCCCCATTCTGCCTTGCTGCAGCACAATTTTATTCGCGCTGCTAGGCAGTCTGGATACCATGAACCAAATTTTCCCCTGAAATAGGAACCAATCACAGAACGGGGAGGGAGCACAGGCACATTTGATAGACGTACAGGCGCATTTGATAGACATTCGTAGCACCCAATAATATGGCTCTGGGCATTCGTAAACCACGCCTCAAATACTAGAAAATTTACATGTGGTTTCCAGACCACGTTTCATTCTCAATGATATGTGGTTTGGCGTTAGCCAAGCTAATTCAGTTTAGTTGTTAGTGAAATTTGTAAATAATAAATAAAGTGAATGAACACTCTAAAAAATGGTGGGTTGTGTCATCCCAAATATGGGTCAAATATGGACAAACCCAAATGTTGGGTTAAAAATGTAATTAAAAACCCAACATTTGACCCAACATTTGGGTTTCTCCATATTTGACCCAAACAACCCAGCATTTTTAGAGTGAATGAATGAATGAATGAATGAATAGTTAATCCATATATGGTTTGATTTTCAATTAAAATGATCACTTTCTGGAATTAATGAGGCACTGGTAAAAAAATAAAATAAATATCATAAATAAGTAAATAAAAAATAAAAAAATAAAATAAAAAAATAAATAAATAAGTCAAATAAAACAAAATAAATAGTAAAAAATAAAATAATTAAAAAATTCACATTACATTACAGATCCTTATGATCCTTCCTGCTTTTCTGTGTCCTCAATGTATCAGTACATACAGTTTATAAAAAACTGAAGTACAAAAAGTTACATATTTTTGTAAATAGCATATAAACTGTAAATATAAAATGTAAAAAAATATGGCTGAGCTACTTCTTCAAAAAGAACATCGGGTGATACAGCATGACCGAACAAAAACATTCAGCCACAAAACACTGAGAAATACCGCAATAAAACTGTAATCCTGTGAAAACTTCCATAAAGCATCCAATAATACAGCAGGAGGACTACACCGCTCTCTTTAACTGGAATCTGTCCCCATTTTATGTCAGCAATAAATCCGTGAGCACTGAATCTCAGCGAGAGATTGTTAGCTGGAGATCTCTTACTGACATTCTGTTTCAATAAGCCAGCACTAATACAATTTTTGGGGGTGAGTTTTTGTGTGAGATTGTGGCACTGACAGGTGAATATCAGTGGGAATGGCAGGGGATCTGGGCTCAATATCTTCCTCAGATGTATTGTAATTGTTAGGGGCCGAGCGGATGAACCGGCAGCGCCACATATTGCTTTGTATTTCCCCAGAGTCACTGTCGCCTCCTCAAGTCTTTCACTAAAGAGAGAGAGAGAGAGAGAGAGAGAGAGAGAGAGAGAGAGAGAGAGAGAGAGAGAGAGAGAGAGAGAGAGAGAGAGAGAGAGAGAGAGAGAGTGTGTGTGTGTGTGTGTGTTTTAGTTTTCTTAAATTATATATACTGTATATATATATATATATATATATATACAGGGGGTAGGAACAATTTTGAACCTGGGGCGGGGGGGGTTGGGGGGGGGGGGGGGACATTAAATGCTAGTGGGGTCCGGGGGTAATGCCCCTCCGTGAAAATTTTTGGTTACACTTTATTTTGATAGTCACTTTAGACGTTCTACTAATTATAAGTAACTTTTCAACTACATGTCAACTAACTCTCAGTAAAGTAGTATATTATAGTAGACTGTCAGTAGACTGTTAGGTTATGGTTAGGAGTTAGGCTTTGGGTTAGGAGAATAAGTTTACTTGTAGTCGCCAAGTTACTTATAGTCAGTTGAATGTCTGTTGGGGGACCAACAAAATAAAGTGTTAGAAGATATTAAGCTGACAGTCTACTAATACTCTAATGACAGTTAGTTGACAAGTACTTGAAAAGTTACTTATAGTTAGTAGAAGGTCTAAAGTGGACTATAGAAAATAAAGTGTAACCAAATTTTTTGATAAACCATTAAATGACACTCTCTGGAGAGTTTTGTGCAAAGAAATGGAGAAACTGAGGCTTACATGATATGTGAAAAACTGCAAAGTTAAGAGCATACTTTGCATTGTTGTAGTATCAACATGTATTAGGGCATTTAGCATTTACATAACTGTTAATCAGTCATGTACTGATTAACTCAAATAAATGGTTGATCTGATTTCCATGAACTATAAAATACTAAAATCATTAAAGTCAATCTATCCCTTGTGGAAAGGTTGCTTGGTAGCTAAAAGTAGGTCTAGCAATTATATTTCAAGTTTTTCCACACAGATCAAACACACATATGCTGACTGAATAGATTGCTAGTTTATTTTGAGTAGCCAGCTACAGTAGCAGTTCTCTTGGCAGTTTGCTGATAATCCGGTGTCTGAAGTAAAATGCTCAAAACATCTCCTGAGAAAAATACCAACCAAGTCTTGATTATTTAATTTGGTTGAGTCTTATTTTCCTTACCTTGTCATTCAAGGCCAGGGCATTTTTGTACATTTCTGAAACTTTTGCGCGCTTCCACATCCCGTGCAACTACAGATCTCCCAGGAACATATTGATGATGCGTACGTTTATCCGTGTCACCTAGATGCGCATGCGCGAGCGGTGCGCGATGCCGCGATCATGGTCGACTGACGACATAAGCAGCTGAAGAATATCGCCCTTTTTTAAAAATTGAATTATGTATTTAAAAGTTGCAGAATGGATTAATTGGGAGACTCCAAAATTGGCAGAGATAGGCAGGCAATGCAAAATAAAACTCAACAGCCATTACAAATAATAATGGTGACGACGGACACCCCTGCCTAGTGGCTCGAGATAAGACAAATTTAGATGATCGAATGCCATTTGTGATTATAGATGAAGTTGGGAGTTTATTTAAAATCTTGAACCATTTAGCAAATGTATTCCCCAAGTTAAAACGCTCTAACACCAAAAATATATATGACCACTCAACCCTATCAAATGCCTTATCGGCAGTGAAATGCCTACCCTCTTTTGCGCAGATATTTGAGTGGTTAATAATATTAAGTAGACGTCTAATATTTTGGGATGACAATCTCCCCTTAACAAAGCATGTCTGATTTATATTAATAATAGTGGGGAGCACCAGCTCGAGTCGAGTAGCTAAGATTTCTGCTAGTATTTTATACATTAAGTAAAGAGATAGGCCGATAAGATCCACATTCTTCAGGGGGTTTGCCTTTCTTTAGGAGCACACATATATTACCTTCCAATAGAGAACTAGGTAGATTGCCAGACTTGTGGGAATACTGTATCATATCATGCATAGAATTACCAAAGATTCTTTGATCTTTTAAAAAAAAATTCAGCTGTGAAGTCATCCGGCCCCGGTGCTTTGCCACTAGCCAGTCCCCTTTACTGTGTGTTCACACCGGACGCAAATAGTGCGTCAAACGCGTCTAGTTTGACGCTTGACCACTTTGTGTTAATTCGCGTGTCGAGAGTGAAACTGACGCGCGTAAAAACAAAAGTTTGAAGTGAAATTTACGTGCGTGACGCGCATCAGAATCGAAATCCGTTGGCGGACATTTTTTTTATGTCGACCGAGCATTCATCGAGAGAGTCACCACTCTGTATTTACTCTGGAGAGCAGAACAGCGGCGTTGGGATCATCGTCGCCGTATATTTGTGTTCACCGGATCCCTTTGGAGGCGAACCGTTTGGCGAGTTTCATAATTTGCTCCCTCCAGCAGCTGCGCTGAATGACGGCCGCTGTCAGCGGTACTTCCGCCTGTCATGCACGCAGTTTGATGACCTGATGTCCCGCATCGGAGCGAGGATCACCCTCGGTTCATCCATCTAATCTAGCTGTCATTTATTTTTGTTTTGATGATAAATAGAGCCAGCTTTCAAAAGTTATTAAACCAGTCCTTTGATTTTCTTTTTCTCTCATGTCCAGACACGAACTTATGCACATGTATGTTGGTTGTCTTTACATCATAATACTATTTCATATAATCTAGATATGGAATGAATAACATTCAATACAAAATGAACATGTCTCGTATATAGAAATAAAGTTTTAAGTGAATAAAGTTAAGACGCGAATTAACATCAAACGCGTGAATGTACAAATGGCATTAACTAAATCATTCGCGCTTAAAGCCTTCTTTATACTCGACGCGTCCGCAAGAGCGCGAAGGGTGCAAGCCAAAAATGACGTCACTGCGGTGTGGGCGGTCGTGCGCGTAGGGTCCGCAAGACCCCATTGCGCCTGGCGGTGTGCACGGCACTTTTTGTAACTTTGCGCGCGGCGCCGCATCCGAAGATGGACGACTACGAGCCGAATCTGGCCGAACTGGTACGATCTGTACCAGAATGTTTATGATCCTTCTATACACAGAGACATTTGCATTGATGGGCGACCATAACATCTCATTTTGTGAACAGGAACATATTTGCATTAAGCACCTAGTTTGCACTTGTCTAAAGTAATTGGTTATATCTACAAAATAAGCCTATAAATAGCAGAATTAAGCCCTGCTGGTAAAATTAAGGTTTAAACACTCTCCAATAAGGCTTCAGGTGTTTACCTAGTTTACATGCAGTGAAAGTAGGCTACAATAAACCTACTGCATTTACTCTTTTATGAATTAGCAATTAATAAACTACTAATAAACGGCAAACTACTTCTTCACTGCTTATTCCTGGTGGTTTAGAGGAGAATTACTCCGAGTTCGCCCCCTGTCGTTTCACAGAATAGCACAACGGCGAGCGCGTCAAGTATAAATGCCTCGTCTGTTTGGAGAGGTTGGCCAGATATTTATTTTGTTTATTTGCGAATTCATACATCTGTTGCTTTGCTTTGATTTCCCCACCTTCTTTGTAAGAATAGCTTCAAGAGAAGTTTGTACAGTTTTGATTTCTGCCAGTAATTCATCTGAGGGGAATGTGTTATTTCTAACTCGAAGATCGTGGAGCTTAACCTCAAGCTTTCTTTGATCTACTAAGCTCTTCATTTTCACGTTTGATACGTATGAAATAATTAGCCCCTTGATATATATGCCTTTGCAGTGTCCCATATCAGATTGAGAGATACACTCGGGGTTTTACTGTCTGAAAAAAAGAGTTTAGTTTGTTCCTTAAGATAACATTCAAAGTTTGGGTCATGTGCAAGCCAAGAAAGAAACCTCCACGCACCCCGATGATGTTTAACATTAGAAAGAGATAAATTAAGGAATAGGGCCGCATGATCAGATATTACAATATTACCTATCTCGCAATTCAATATGTTATGAAGGGAAGCTTTGGGTGAAAAAATATAATTTATTCTACTGCTGGTTACTCCAGAAAAGAAAGTATATACCCTTTCCCCAGGATGTGGAGCCCGCAATTTATCTATTAAACCGATTTCCTGACACGTCTCATCCAGGACACAAGCTCTACTAGATCGCTTGACCTTTGCGGAGGCAGATTTATCTAAATCAGGTGAAAGAACACAGTTAAAATCACCAGCAATAACGCTCTGTTCGCACTGTAAAGCTCTATAAATTTACAAAATAATTGCGTAATAAAATCATTAGATTGAATGGGGGCGGGGGGTACATATATGTTCATTAGACCAGGAACACACCAAGCCGACGGTCGGACGTCTGGCAGTTTTTTTGAGTTGGCCAACTAAGTTTCCTCGGTGTGATGCGCTGTTGGCTAAAAATAATCCTCGTCGGTTTTGTTTCACGCGATTCGACATGTTGAATCGGCGTCGGCCCGTTGGGGAAAGAGAGAACTCTGATTGGCTGTTCAGCTTAGTGAAACAGTCAGTTCACGAGAATAAACGCAAAACAGCAAGCAAAGAAGTCAAAGCGGTAAAGATAGAAGGCTGTTCTTATGTTATGTCTTCTTACCTGAGTGTTCCTTGGCGAATATTTCGATATTAACATGAGTGGAGTGGAATAAAGAAAGTGTTCAGCAGGATTGATATTCAAAAAGGTAAGCACGCGCTGCTTTGTTTACGTTATGTGTATCTGCAGTCGGCAGTGTCAGTTTTCCTTTTTGAATGACGAATATAGACTAATATATCTGCAGAAATAGACAGTTGGCTCATTATAAGCAGGCGCACGCAGAACGCACATTCTAGCTGACAGTCGGCTGCAGTTCTCTCGGTGTGTTCAAGTGCAGCTTTTTACTTTGACGAGAGGCGACGACAGTTGGCTTTCATCAGCGCTAGTTTGTTGCCGTTGGCTTGGTGTGTTCCGGGCTTTAAAGTCACAGTTTCTCCACTCAACTTACCATTAAGCAGCAAATATTGACCTGCGGTATCAGCCTGAACTCTTACAGTTGAGAGAGGAACATGTTTGTGAACGAGAATGGCCACACCCCTGCTTTTACTATCAAAGGACGAATAAAATACTTGCCCCACCCAGTCACGCTTTAACTTGGTGAGTTCATTTGCCGTCAAGTGCGTCTTCTGCAGAAATGCAATATGAACTTGTTCTTTTTTCAAATAATTCAGGATCTTTTTTCTTTTGATAGGATTTCGAACCCCCCCTTACATTCCAGCTACAAAGTTTCAATTTGAAGTTATTTACAGACATAATAGCGGTATTTAAGGTTAATAGCCCACATTTTCCCTTGTGTAAAGAGTACCTTTAAAGGGATACTCCACTTTTTGGGAAATAGGCTCATTTTATAACTCTCCTAGAGTTAAACTGTTTAGTTTTACAGTTTTCAAATCCATTCAGCCTATTTTCTGATATTTAGAAGAATATCAGTAACCAGACAGTTTCTGGTCTCATTGACTTCCATAGTAGGAAAAAAATATACTATGGATGTCAATGAGACCAGAAACTGCCTGTTTACTAATATTCTTCTAAATATCAGAAAATCGGCTGAATGGATTTGAAAACGGTAAAACTCGTCTGTTTAACTCTGGGGGAGTGGTAAAATGAGCCTATTTCCAAAAAAAGTGGAGTATCCCTTTAAATGAGCATAATAATTAGTATTATTGTGACAAACCGAGAACATAATGCAATCTGATCCACGAGGGTTAAAGGAGGCTGGATTTAAAAAAAGCAGAACCCCCTAAATGAATAGGTAAAGACATAAAACAAAATCAAATTACCCTGAATGCCAAACAAAAAATGAGAACTATTTACACTGTTCAAGACACAAATTATGTCCATCAAAAGATGGAGCCTGGCGCCGGTCGGTTTCATATTCGAGATCCATGGGTACACAGTCCCATGCTCAACAGAAACTACACAGGACCGGTAAAAACAACAGACGGTCTGGACAAACCTTTTTGCAAACCGTGTTATGCCATATTTCCCCCACAGCTGCAAATCCACACATTTCCATACTTTAATCCGAATTTTAATTTCTAGAACAACAGTGTTTCCAGATAAAACATGAGTTTGTGGAAGAAAGGATAATCTTGCTCTGGGTGGAGTGGCTCTACTGTAACTACATTAATCCCCCCCCCCCCCAACCTCTCTCTCTCTCTCGCCTTTTTCCTCATCCTTTTCTCCTGTCTCTCTCCGTTCTTCTCCCTCTTCCTGTTAAAATAGAAATGCTCTCCTCTCAACAAGAGCTCTGAAGGAGAAGAGGACGTCATTAAACAGGCCCGTTTTAGGCAATGAGATTAAAATGGAAAGAATTTAGTAGAAGAAGGGTTTAGAAAGTGCTGGAATAAAGTCAAAACTGTAAAATCTAATTAGTTAGAATTTAAAATAGCATGCACGTTGATTTTCTTAAAAACAAGTGAAATAAGAATAGTGCTTAATAATGCTAAATAATGCTTAATTAGTATAGTTCACTTACACGAGTTCTAGTTACTAAAAAAGAACTGAGAGTACTTGATAATTTACTTTAAAGGGCACCTATTATGCCCCTTTTTACAAGATGTAATATTGGTCTCTGGTGTCCCCAGAATGTATTTGTGAAGTTTCAGCTCAAAATACCCCACAGTTAATTTATTATAACCATTTGAAAATGTCATTTTGGAGTTTAAAAATGAGCTGTTTTGGGTGTGTATACCACCTTAAATGCAAATGAGCTGCATATCCCCGCCCTGCCTTTGGATGAGGGCGTAACTTGATACCTATGGCAGTCGGTAAGCAGAAGGGAAGTGAGAGACCCACTGTTTTGTCTGTCATTCAGCGTACGTTTGAATCTGAATATATAAATAGTAAGAGACTCCGGCAGAGTCAATAAACACAAATAAGAATGGACCAGTACGTCTCGGTATGGTTATTTGATACATTTATGTACTTTTAGAGTTGTAATCGCGTCTTTTTGCAAGTATGACACAAACACAAACACTAACGCTGGCGCAATTTTTTGAAACTACATACACATTCTGTGATAAAGTTTGCTACGTACAAGCAAAATTACATTTATGCGAGGGACCTGTAGCGTCATGTTTACTTGTCATACAGGTGCTTCTGTGGCAAATGTGAGGAGATGGCTAACTTACAGAACAACAACATATATGCAGTTTTTAATACAATATCTTTAAAAATACATATATTTATAAACGTGTGGTTACACACTATACAAACAAGGTTTAAATTATATACACAGACATCCTATAATGACGACGACAACAACTTTAGACGAATGTTGTTGAATTGGCTGACATCGACTGAAAAGACTATTTGCTCAAAAATCATAAAATACACTTAGCTACTGTTACTGGAGGTGACGGTGGATCGCAAACAGTAGACGACGATCCACACTTGAGAATTAACTTTTAAGCCACAACAACAGGATTAACCCACGAGTCCACGACAGAACACTTATGTTTCCAAGAGACATTACCGGCTGTCGTTGAAACAATGGAGGATGGTGTACAGATCACTGAGGGCAGGGTCTAGGCCACAACCACACTGTCAATCAAACTCCTTTCTCAATTCTACATCACAAAGAGCTGAATCTTAGAACAGCTCGTTCTGAGACAGTGCATATGATTTATTGAGATTGTAAAAAAAAAAAAAAAAAACACTTGGTGGATTTTTATCATTAGGGTGGTTTTGCTCACACACTGCCAACACACATTTATGTTCATTATGTTCAACACCATGTAAAAGTGAATTTAACATAGTAGGTACCCTTTAAATAAAATGTAATTGTTACAATTGTTGTGTTTTGCATGCAGAATGTTTGTGACTCTAAATTTGTGACTATGTTTGTGTCTGTGTGTGACTCAAGTATGGTCAATTGCAAGATTTTGTAAAAAATATACAGAGATTTTATCAACTGAATTAAAGGTTTCACAAGGTTATGACATAAGTGTTAGCAACAATTTTAAAAGATTGTTCTTTGACATCATTAATATTTATTGTCTCCCTTTATTTGAAACCAGATAACTGTGATTTCTTGTTGCATCACTGCATCAATAAGAAGAGAATTGCAATAATATTAACGAAGTTCCAAGTGACTATCCAAAGTGAATACTGATCACCATAATGGTGACAAACAAAACAATTTTAGAAAAAAATCTTTTTTTTCAGTTTCTATTTTTTTTTTCAGTTTTTCAGTTTCAGTTTATTTTTTATTTTATTTTTTATTTTTTATTTTTTTGCATTGACAATTGAACATTTAAGAAGACTTTTGGAAAGTGACTTGGAGTGAATGCAAAGGGAGAAAAATAACTGCGGAAGTGGAGAAATTAGTGAAAAGTCTAATAAGAATTGCCACGCCTCAAAAATTATTTTTTTTTTGTCTTGACAAAATGGGACTCAAACCAATCAATTAATCAAACTTGGGTTTTCTGAGTAAAAAAAGACATAGTATGTGAATGATTACTACAATTATAATAATTGTAATATAATAATAATAATAATAATAATAAATAATACCGATTTCTACAATTAAGTTAAGACATTAAGCACAGTTAAATAAAACGTGTTAGAATCACTGATGGATTTCATAGTGTGGTGAAGAGAGAAAGCAGTTCAATAGTGCTCACAGACACTCTTCCTAAAGGTCTGCAAATGCTGAGAGGAAAGAGGAGACAGAAAGCCTGGACACTAAAGCTCTTGAGAAGGATTGGATTGTTTCCCGAAGCCTCATCCGTTCCTCTCAAGCTCAATGAAGGCGTTTTATATCGGAGTGCTCTCGAATCTCCCGCTGATTAAAAACACACACACAACACAAGTGTCTAAAACACAGAACGACAGGTCCTGCTCTGATGAAGATGAAGAGTGCTGAGACGAGGACGGATCTGCTTGATTCTCATGCATCAATACAGAAAACTGAGGCAGGCTGTGTAGAAATGCAATGAGTTAATTAAGATGAAGTAGGACAACTATCTGCACGGTATCTGAAAAAATAAAAAGCTGACTCAAAATATTAGTTCTTTGAGTAATTGAGTTCTTACTAATCATTGTGAACTGTATGAACATCTAAATCAAAACAGAGACTTCAAAACTGGTATATCTTTATTTATAAGGCTATTTTAGGTCTATACCTTCTGATCTACATCACTGTAAATAATATCGGGACTTACAACTGTAAAAAATATTTTCAAGATTTATCACAACATATTTTCTTTTGTCAAATCAACTTTATAATAATTTATTTAGTTGAGATAACTTATTATTTTGAGTTTCTGATGATTAAATTAATCTCCTTCATTGTATTAACTCACTTTTTCCAGTTCAACCAACTTGAAATTAAGGCAAACCAGGTTACTTACTAAGTTAAACCAACAATATTTTTTACAGTGTAGTAATCACAACATTTTTTCTTTTGTCAAATCAACTTAAATAATTTATTTAGTTCAGATAACATAATTTTGAGTTTCTGATCATTAAATCATAGCCTGGATGCCAGCCCGAACTCCGCCCACGGGAAGTTCGGTCTGGACTCGATCCATTGAGGAGTAATTATGATCGGTTCAGAAATCATCGGGCCAATCAAATTGCCAGGGCGGGCTTTATACGATGATTGACAGGTGGTCTTCAGAAACGTAATCCTCACGTCGTCAAAGAGCGCTTGTCAAAGATGAGTGCAGCTGGAGAATTGAGATGTATAGATTCCGCTGTCGCGTCTTTTGTAAAATAAATCGACAGCGCACTCATTTTAATAGACAAACAGAGAACTGCAATCAAGGCATTTGTCGATGGGAAAGATATTTTTGGCGTCCTTCCTACATGACTCGGGAAAAGTGTAACTTATCAGCTGGCTCTGACGGTCGCTAAGAAGATGGGACGTAATGAAAAGCCTGTGGTCGTTGTGGTTTCTCCTTTGGTGGCACTCATGGAGGAGTAAGTAAAAGAAGTAACACTCGTTATTTAACTTCTAAAATAAATAAAGTAGGCTACGTTCTGTATTTGAAAACTGTGCTATGCAAAGGAGTTGACTTATGCGTTGCTCTGATTGGTTGGTAGGTCTACCGACTATCCAATTGAGTGCAGAGGTTTTTTTTGTCCTGGTTCGGTTCGGTTACGACACGCCTCATAATCAAAGCCCAATGGAGGAATTTCAGACTCATATTCTTTCTTGAATATGAGTATGATGAAGTCAGGCTAATTATGTCACGGTTGAGAGATTCATGGACGCCTCCTCGCGCTGTGTGTGAATGGTTTTGTGAATGAATGTGTGTGTATGGGCGTGGTCACTGATTATCCTCCGGGATTATCAGCGACAGGTGTTGTGCATTACTACTGCCTACTTATACTCACCTTGTGCGCTTTGTGTTTGTCAGATCGTTGTTTTGTGGATGTTGCCTGTTGTGTTCCTGTCTTCCCGGCTCCCCGTGTTCCTGGATTATCTTCATTGGAGGTTCGTCGTTGCTGCTGTCTTCACGTTTCACCTTTTGGATTACGCTCTTCACGTCTGACCTGCAGATCGAGTTACCCACGCAAGCCTGCGCTACCAGTTCGTCGTCTTCACCCTTGAGTCTGCTACCGCACCGAGATAGGATCTTATCTCACCTTAGTCCTTGAGTACTGCATCGGCGATCATCCAGATTTTCTGAGAGCTTTGCTTGCTCTATATCCACTCTGAGACTGGTGACTTTAGTCTAATAAAGATCTGTTTTTACTTGCTTTTGTCTCCGCTATTTGTTACATCACAGAACGATCTGACCATGCAGGAGGCAGCAAGTGGATCTAAGATGACCGATTTCATCGCGTATAACACGGCCCGTATGGAGCGGCAGGAGGAGAATCTCGCTGCAACTGGGAGAGCGGTGCAGGCACTGGTAACGCAGGTTTCCGGGCTCACCCAACAGATCCAACAACTGACACTACCCATTGCGCCCAACCCACCGCCGATTCCCCCCGCCCCACCCGCGCCCAACCGTTCTCAGGAGCCGCGTCTGCCGACGCCGGAGAGTTATTCTGGTGAGCCTAGTTATTGTAGAGCCTTTTTGACCAAATGCTCTATGTTTTTTACTCTCCAACCCCAGACATTTAGCACTGAGGAGTCGAAGGTGGCTTTCGTACTGACATTACTGTCTGGACGGGCGGCGCTATGGGGGACGGCGGTGTGGGAGAACCAGCGATCCTGTTGCCATTCATTCGCTGCACTCTCGGAGGAGATGAAGAGGGTGTTTGACCGGGCAGTCGCAGGCAAGGAGGCGGCCCGCCAGCTTGTAGCCATTCATCAGGGAGAAAGATCTGTCGCCGACTATTCCATCGAGTTTCGCACCCTCTCCGCAGAGTGCAGCTGGAATCAGGAGGCGCAGTGGGATGTCTTCCTGCATGGGCTAGCTGACCGCATCCAGCAGGAGATCTACACCCTGGACCTGCCGGAGGAGCTCAACGATCTGATCGATCTGGCCTTAAAGGTAGACGCTCGTTTACATCGGCTGGAGCTTCAAACTCGTACGACATCTACACACAGGAGTTTTGGGGTTTCTCCACTCAACGCTCGTGATGCGGTCAGCCACGTCGACGATCATGAGCCCATGCAGGTGGGTCGAGCCCGGCTCTCCAGGGAGGAGAGAGAGAGGAGGAGGTCCCGTGGATTATGTCTCTACTGTGGCGGAACTGGACATTTTCTCAATAATTGCCCAGTAAAAGAGCGGGCCCGACAGTAAAGAAGAGGATTCTGTCGGGCGGGGTCTCCATCCAGAAAACCTCTTCTACCCTCCTCCCGGTGAGATTGCAGTGGGCAACTCGGTCACATCACTGCCAAGCTCTTCTTGATTCCGGCGCAGAAGGTAATTTCATGGACTGGTCACTCGCTAAACAGCTTCAGATACCAATCATACCACTCACTAACAAGATCTCAGTCAACGCACTCAATGGTCAACAATTACCCACGGTCTCACACACTACCAGTCAGATTACTCTAATCACATCAGGCAACCATTCGGAGGAACTGTCATTTCTCCTCATGGACTCTCCTCAGGTTCCTATTGTCCTTGGTCACCCCTGGTTGGTGCAACATAATCCCAGGGTGGACTGGGGACACAATTCCGTGTCCACCTGGAGCACTGAGTGTTATGCGTCTTGTTTAGTGTCTGCTGGTTCGTCCTTGTTTTGTCCTGTTTCGCAGGAGGAGTCGGTGAATTTGTCAAACGTGCCCGCTGAGTACCTCGACCTGAAGGAAGTGTTCAGTAAGTCCAGAGCTGCTTCTCTTCCTCCGCATCGTCCCTATGACTGTGCTATAGATCTACTGCCAGGTACGTCTCCGCCTAAGGGCAAGCTTTACTCTCTGTCTGTTCCCGAGAGAGAGGCCATGGAGAAATATATTTCTGATTCTCTGGCATCCAGGTTCATCCGACCTTCCTCTTCTCCAGCGGGGGCGGGGTTCTTTTTTGTGGGGAAGAAGGACGGTTCTCTGCGACCTTGCATTGATTACCGAGGGCTGAACAACATCACGGTAAAGAATACTTATCCTTTGCCGTTGATGTCTTCAGCTTTTGAGAGGTTGCAGGGAGCGTCGGTCTTCACAAAACTGGATTTACGAAATGCTTATCATTTGGTCCGCATCAGGAAGGGGGATGAATGGAAGACCGCTTTTAACACCCCCAGGGGGCACTTTGAATACTTGGTTATGCCTTTCGGGCTGTCCAATAGCCCAGCGGTCTTCCAAGCACTCGTCAATGACGTGCTGAGAGACATGGTCGATCAGTTCATTTATGTTTACCTGGATGACATATTGATTTTTTCTTCATCTCTCCAGGAACACGTTCGGCACGTCAGGCGAGTGCTTCAGAGGTTGCTAGAGAATGGGCTTTTTGTCAAGGCGGAGAAATGCGCTTTTCATGCACAGTCTGTCCCTTTCTTAGGTTACATCATTTCGGCTGAGGGAGTGCGTATGGATCCTGACAAAGTTAAGGCTGTGGTGGATTGGCCAAGTCCAGATTCCCGTAAGGCCCTACAGAGGTTTCTGGGGTTCGCCAATTTTTACCGACGCTTCATTCGTAATTACAGCCAACTAGCCGCGCCTCTGACTGCCTTGACCTCCCCCAGAATGACGTTCAGGTGGTCCGAAACAGCCGAGGCTGCGTTCGCCAACCTAAAGAGCCGCTTTGTTTCGGCTCCCATTCTTACGACCCCTGATCGGTCACGTCAGTTCGTGGTGGAGGTCGATGCGTCAGAGGTGGGGGTAGGCGCAGTGCTTTCTCAGCGCTCTTCTTCAGACGACAAGATGCACCCTTGCGCGTTTTTTTCTCATCGTTTGTCGCCTACCGAACGTAACTATGACATTGGTAACAGAGAGTTGTTAGCAGTCAAGTTAGCATTGGAAGAATGGCGACATTGGTTAGAAGGGTCGGGGGTACCTTTTATCGTCTGGACCGACCACAAGAACTTAGAATACATTCAATCTGCCAAAAGACTCAACTCCAGGCAGGCTCGGTGGGCTCTTTTTTTCGGTCGTTTTGATTTTACTCTTTCGTACCGCCCGGGCTCTAAAAACATCAAGCCTGATTCTTTATCTCGTATTTTTGATCCATCCGTACGCCCGTCTACTCCCGAGTGCATTTTACCGGAGATTCGATTCATCTCCACACTCCGATGGGAGGTCGAGTCGAAGGTCAAGACGGCCTTAGAAGGGGTAACGCCTCCGTCCCGTTGCCCACCGAACCGATTGTTTGTGCCGGAGGGATTACGGTCCGACGTTATTCAGTGGGGTCATTGTTCCAATGTTGCTTGTCACCCCGGAGTAAATCGAACTAGATTTCTGGTTAAGCAACGATTCTGGTGGCCATCTATGGCTTGCGACATTCGGAATTTTGTTTTGGCGTGCTCGATCTGTGCGATTGGTAAGACTTCCAATCGTCCCCCAGATGGGCTTCTTCAACCGCTGTCTGTCCCTTCGAGACCCTGGTCCCATATAGCGCTAGATTTTGTCACCGCCCTCCCGCCCTCCCAAGGCAATACGGTTGTTTTAACCGTAGTGGACCGGTTCTCGAAGGCGACTCATTTTATTCCCTTGCCCAAATTGCCTTCAGCCAAGGAAACAGCGGTGACTGTCATCGATCACGTCTTTCGGTTACATGGCCTCCCGACGGACGTGGTTTCTGACAGGGGACCCCAATTTGTGTCCAAATTTTGGCAAGAGTTTTGTAAATTACTGGGGGCTACTGTCAGTCTATCTTCGGGTTACCATCCCCAGAGCAACGGGCAGACCGAGAGAGCCAACCAAGATTTAGAGAGAATGTTGCGATGTGTTACCACCAAGAATCCTTCCTCTTGGTGTCAACAACTCTCTATGGTGGAGTACGCACACAACTCGTTACCTGTGTCATCCACGGGCCTATCGCCGTTTGAGAGTAGTTTAGGTTACCAGCCACCGGTTTTTCCCAGCCTGGAATCCGAAGTCGCGGTCCCCTCCGCTCACGCGTTCGTCCAGCGGTGTCACCGTACATGGACCAGAGCCCGTGAGACTCTGCTCCAGGTAAGGGCGCGCACCAAGGTTAAGGCCGATCGCCACCGGTCAAAACCTCCCGTATATGTCGTCGGTTCCAAAGTGTGGCTTTCTACTAAGAACATTCCGCTCCGCTCCGTTTCTAATAAGCTTGCTCCCAAATTCATTGGCCCGTTTCCTGTCATCAAGATTATTAGTCCGGTGACAGTCCGCCTCAAACTCCCTCCTGCGTACAGGAGAATTCATCCCGTGTTCCATGTCTCTAAATTGAAACCCGTATTTTATTCACCCATTAATCCGCCAGCCCCGGTTCCCCCACCGCCGCGACTCGTAGATGGGGAACCCTCTTATTCGGTAAATCGAATTCTGGACTCGAGACGGAGGGGACGCGGATTTCAGTATCTGGTGGACTGGGAAGGTTACGGTCCGGAGGAGAGAAGTTGGGTTCCTGCTAGGGACATTTTGGATCAGTCCCTTATTGATGATTACAATCAACAGGTAGGTTCCTCTGGGAGCTCCAGGAGGCGCTCTTAGGGGGAGGGGTACTGTCACGGTTGAGAGATTCATGGACGCCTCCTCGCGCTGTGTGTGAATGGTTTTGTGAATGAATGTGTGTGTATGGGCGTGGTCACTGATTATCCTCCGGGATTATCAGCGACAGGTGTTGTGCATTACTACTGCCTACTTATACTCACCTTGTGCGCTTTGTGTTTGTCAGATCGTTGTTTTGTGGATGTTGCCTGTTGTGTTCCTGTCTTCCCGGCTCCCCGTGTTCCTGGATTATCTTCATTGGAGGTTCGTCGTTGCTGCTGTCTTCACGTTTCACCTTTTGGATTACGCTCTTCACGTCTGACCTGCAGATCGAGTTACCCACGCAAGCCTGCGCTACCAGTTCGTCGTCTTCACCCTTGAGTCTGCTACCGCACCGAGATAGGATCTTATCTCACCTTAGTCCTTGAGTACTGCATCGGCGATCATCCAGATTTTCTGAGAGCTTTGCTTGCTCTATATCCACTCTGAGACTGGTGACTTTAGTCTAATAAAGATCTGTTTTTACTTGCTTTTGTCTCCGCTATTTGTTACATCACAAATTAAATCATTCTCCTTCATTGTATTAACTCACTTTTTCCAGTTCAATGAACTTAAAATTTAAGGCAACCAGGTTACATACTTTTTTAAGTTAAACCAACAATATCTTTTTTACAGTGCGGGATCTTTTCCTTCTCTCTGCTCCAACGGTTAGAAATGAGCTGGGAATAAATAAAGGATTTGGAGTCAGCCACATCTGGCTATATAGATATTTTAAGGATTGTGGTTGACTCCAAAGGATTAGCTATTTTAGTTGTTATATTGATTTATTATTGTGTACTTTTGTGTCTGTATGGTTGCACTGCTGCCTGTCGTTGCTTTATAACAGACAGAAAAGTTATGAATCGCTGCCCTGAGTGTGACAAATGACTAGAAGAAGGACTATCACATTAAACCAGAAAGTGAGGAACACTCCAAACTGAAGTGTGTTACACACACACGCTCGCTCTGTAATTATCCAAGCGAAGGGTGTAAATAAAACAGGCTGGGCTTTTATCGCTGCTCTCTGTAATTGATTTGCTCGATGTGTGTGTTGCTAATGGCCAGAGGAAACATCTCTGACCCGCTGAAACACACGACGGGGGGCACGGGTTTGATTTGATTTGTCGGGGTTCTGGAACGTTTGCCTCGGCTCGACTTAATCACACGGCTTAATTAAAACCCGTGAGCGTGGGGGTTTGGACGGGTGACTCCCTCGCTGTGTGCAACCTGTCCACAACGCATCATTAAATAAAGGAAAAACCCTAGCACTCGCGGCCATAATTAAGCGGAAAATTGGGCTAATAAACAAACGTGTAACGGGTGAGAATGCTATCGGATATTATAATAAGCCAGGGTTTGGTGGAAGGAGAGTTATTTTAGTTTTATTGCAAATAGTTTTCATGCAATTTTTTGTTTCATTTTTAGTTGGTTCATGCTTTTGTCATTTTATTCGTTGTCTTTTTTAAATTTCATTTCTAGTTACTTTTATTTATTTACAGTTAATAATGTTAGTGCTTCAAATTAAACTTTTTTCATGCAACTGCCAACAACACATTTTTAATTTTCGCTTAGTTTACATTTTTTAAATACTATTTATATTGTGCTTTATTTCAACTTTATTTCAATTAACAGAAATGTTTTTAATAGGGCTGTCAAGTAATTAAAATGTTTTATTCCAATTCATTAGATAATTAGAATAATTAGAACAATTAAAGTCATTATTGTGTTAAATGAGAAATGCATAAAAACAGGCATTACAAAAAGTATCTTTAGAAATATATTTGTTTAAATGTCATTCAACATTCAACAACTTGTTACACAGTTTTATGCTAATTTTTACTCAAGAAGTTGGGATTTTGGCAATTCGGAAATGCAGTTTGATGGTTTTAATCCCTAATCAGACTAGTATATGCAAGAAACAAAATAATGAATTGAAATCCCAATAAATGTGTCGTTTCCAGTGTTTGATTACAGGGTTAGTTTACATAACACTGAAAGCAGGCATAAAATTACAGTACACACAGGAAATTGTAAGAGATACAGAGACATGAATCGTAAAGACATCCGGATCTTTGTGCCGCACACAATGTGCAAACAGAGAATATTAAATGAAGACTCTGAGCACAGAGGCTGTTTCTATGCATCAAAATGTAAATAACACACCATTACTTCTGTTATGACCAGCACAAGCTGTGTTTTTAAAACAATATAATGTTTTAGAGCGGCATCACACGCTGTGATATATTAAGCAGTAAATTCTTATTGTGTTTGATTTCACAGCCTCAGATCTGGAGAAGATGTACACTCTGTTCTCTAGATGAACAGCAATGTATAAAAGCTGAGATTATAGCTTTAAAAAGGATTAAAAATTGTACCTTTAGGGGTTTTACATTTATGGGGACATTTATTTTAATATTCAACAATATTATTGATCTGCCTGCAATGACACCATTATATGAGAACTGAACTGAGCTGGATGATGACGTCACTGTTTTATACACTCTAAAAAATGCTGGGTTGTTTTAACCCAACTTTGGGTCAAATATGGACAAACCCAAATGTTGGGTTAAGAATGTCATTAAAAAATGTAACCCAATGGCTGGGTTTGTCCATATTTGACCCAAAGTTGGGTTAAAACAACCCAACCTTTTTTAGAGTGAACAGAACTGAACTAAATTAAAGGACAACTCCGGCGCAAAATGAACCTTTGGTCTAATTACATATTGCTACCTAGTCAACCGTTATCTGAGATTCGTTTTCATGATTGCCTAACGTAAATAGTTTTATCTCTAAAAACAGTTTAGCCTATAACGCTAGTATAATGCTAGTATATAGGGCATAGAGTAATGACAAATAAAAATCGCTTGTTATTACCACTAACAAGGCTCCAAATAGCCCCACACTAAAACCATAATAAGGGTCCCTACATTCAAACCGAAGCATTGAGAACTTTGTCAGTGTCCATACAGTTTAATAAGAAGATATTTTATACACACAGTCAACTTTCGCGAATATAGGAAGAAGCCATCTTTGAAAAATAGTCTCTACCAGTCGATCTACGAACGCCGATCCATGTGCGCTGAACTGTGCAGAATCTCATATGGTCCATTGTTTCCGGAAGAAACACAAACATGAACCGTTTTCTTTTCTTCAATATGTACATGTAGACTACTGTTCGCGCTCACCTTATCACCTTATTCATATCTCGCCACCGCACTTGGATCGGCATTCGTAGAACGACTGGTAGAGACTATTTTTCAAAGATGGCTTCTTCCTATATTCGCGAAAGTTGACTGTGTGTATAAAATATTCTTCTTCTTATTAAACTATATGGACACTGACAAAGTTCTCAATGCTTCGGTTTGAAAGTAGGGACCTTTATTATGCTGTCGTGTTAGTGTGGGGCTATTTGGAGCCTTGTTAGTGGTAATAACAAGTGATTTTTATTTGTCATTACTCTATGCCCTATATACTAGCATTATACTAGCGTTATAGGCTAAACTGTTTTTAGAGATAAAACTAGTTACATTCGGCAATCATGAAAACAAATCTCAGATAACGGTTGATAGGTAACAATGTGTAATTAGACCAAAGCCGGAGTTTTGCGCCGGAGTTGTCCTTTAATAACTTTTTTACAACAAAAATAAGCCATCACTGAATTTCCTTAAGCTGGAGAGTGATGCCATTTTCTTCTAGAAACAAACTTTGTTGTATTATTTTCCTGTTATCTCTGTAAAGCTGCAAGCTCCTATGAAACACTCTGTATTGTAAAAAGAGTTATAATATGTAATATATGACTGCCGATCAGCTAAATACTATATCAAATGCCACCATCATATAACACGTGCTTATACTAAGAAATCTTATTTTATTTAATCTGTAAACATAATTCATAATTCATGTATGAAATAAAAAAATAAAATAAAAAGCTAGTACTACTCTAAAAATTAATCAAACCAGTATGATGGGTAAAATAGACAACCCAATTTGCTGGGTAAAATTAACCCAACATGTGTTCTGTCCAATATTTACCCAGCCCAAGTTGGGTTGTTTTTAACCCAGTGTTTTTATAGTGTATGCTGTGTGAAAAAAAGCCGAAGTGACTCCCGATCAGCTAAAAACGAACAAACGACACAAACCGTCAACGCAACTGGGTGATCTATGGCTGTAGCTGGAGGCGGGGTAATGACCCATCCATCATGGGTTTATTGGAGCACCATTGGCTAAAAGACGACACCATCTGTGTCCTCCGTCTGTAAGAACAGGTGACGCCAACATCACTCCTTCTGCTTCTCATCATCTCGCTCTCAGACAAAACACAACATCTCAACGCTAACAGGCCCGTAAATTATGAGCATCTCCTGCCATGCTGAGCCCACGCCGGGAACGGACAGATCACTCGACGAAAGAGAAACATCTGAGGTGGAAAGAGGAACAGCATTGACACACACGACCGGCTGCGACCGCTTCTGCGTTATCAGGACGAGAGGGAGGTGAGCAATTAAGACGGGTAATTACATAAGGGATGACAACAAGATGGAGTGAGAGGGAGAATAAGCGAGTGTGCACTGCATAAACATGTCTTCATCAGTAGTGTTGCTGAAGACGAGAGGAAAACTGACACTGGAGGGAGAACAATACATTTATTGCAAAATGTATTCTTTGAAAAGTCTACAAATCTTAATTTTTGCTTGTTAACATAATCAATAGGTAGGTTAGATAGATGGATAGATGGATGGATGGATGGATGGATGGATGGATGGATGGATGGATAGATGGATAGATAGATAGATAGATAGATAGATAGATAGATAGATAGATAGATAGATAGATAGATAGATAGATAGATAGATAGATAGATAGATAGATAGATAGATGGATGGAACAATGGATAGATAAGTAAAACGATTGATAGAACAATGGATCCATAGATGGGTACATAGAACGATGGATGGATGGATGGATGGATGGATGGATGGATAGATAGATAGATAGATAGATAGATAGATAGATAGATAGATAGATAGATAGATAGATAGATAGATAGATAGATAGATAGATAGATAGATAGATAGATAGATAGATAGATAGACAGACAGACAGACAGACAGACAGACAGCTGGATAGAAGGTTAGATAAAACGACAGCTAGAACAATGGATGGATGGATGGATGGATGGATGGATGGATGGATGGATGGATGGATGGATGGACGGACGGACGGACGGACGGACGGATGAATGGATGGAAAGACAGATACAACAATGGATAGATAGAAAGATGGATGGATGTATAGATTTTCTTTAAAGAGGATGAGGACTTTCGGTGAAGAGTGTTTAATCTCCTCTCCATGTTTCCAGCAAACTGAGAGTCAGTGAAGGGCTTTAATAACTGCCCTTGTGAAGCATCTTTAATGGGGGTAAACTGAGCCGGCAGCTCATGTGAAACAGAAGAACTCCAGTCTCAACCTTCAGGCAATCCTTGTCTCCAGATATTCATAAACTCATTCTTATCAAGGCCCAAACTTATCTAAGCCAATGTGCTTTCTATGAGCCAGTGAGATTCACATCCACTGATTAAGGGCAAACTACATCTCAGCTGAGACATTATTCACAGAGATACAGCAACTGAAGGAACGAAATAAAACTCACGGCCACAGTTCTAGGGTGTTGTGAGTGATTGCCAAGATGTTGCTATGTGGTTTCTAGGGGATTGGGTCACCATCCAATGATGAATTGTCATATTTCTGTCATCATTTACTCACATGTGTGTAAGACTTTCCTATTTCTTTGGGACACTGAATGAGTGTCGCTCTTCTTTACACCATTATAATGAACGGACTAAAGGTTCAAATAGAAATGATTGTTAGGAATCGATTCAAACAGGTTTGGGAACCTGATCAAATGATTCATTGATAAGATCCAACTCAAAATAATGATTGATTCATGAATCTGAAAGTGAAAAGGAGAGCCAAAAATTTCAGATTTACATAAATTTTTATCCGTTTCTCACATAAATATCATATGGCTTTAGAAGACTTGGATTAAAGCATCATATAAATCAGTTTCAGTGTACTGTTAGTTTAATTAATATTTTGAATTAGCTTTAGTTTCATGTTCATTTCAGTTTAATTTCTAGTATACTTTTGTCATTTTATTTATTTATTTTTAAAAATTGCTCAGTTTGACATTAATAATTATATTGCTTCAACTTAAACTTATTTAAGTTTATTGCCAAGGCAACATTTCTCATTTGTATTTAGTTTAAGTTTTTCAAATATTTAAAATAAAAATACAATAATAAATAAACTAATTTAATTTAATTACATTTTCAGCTTTATTTCAATGAACAGAAATTTTTTTAATAGTTTTATTTAATGGTAATAACCCAGACCAGTTTAATGATATCATGGTAATTAATCATATTAATGTTAAATGGCTATTGATATTAATAATTAATGAATATTGTAGTATAGATTTTTAGTTATTTTTAAATCCCTGCTCATTGCAACTGCTTTGAAAAAAAAAAAAATATTGAAAACAGTCTCAAAATGTTTACTTTATTTTCCACATTCATACTTATGTGAACTATCCCCAAAGAATTTTGCGTCATGTCATAAGCATACAGTATACATGAATTCTTTCTTACAACAAATGAAAACTTAATATTTAAAAGGAAGAAAAGTGCAAAATTTGCTTCATATAGTCATTTATAATGATTCAGACAATAATCAGTCCTCATGGCGCTCACCCCGAGAGGAGGAAAGACATATTTTGGCAGGCAATTAAATGTGTAATGGCACCAATTATAGTTAATGATGGATTGTTGATCAGTGCACAGCAATTCTTCAGAGAAGGAATGGATGATGGGATGTGTGTGTGTGTGTGTGTCGCACAGCAGGGAGAGTGTGTTCAATAGTCCGGTGAAAGGCTACACTTAGACTCATTGAAACACCAGAGGTGAGCACCTGCATTGACTGAGAGGGGAAATTAGCTATATTTGTTCAAAAACTCTGTGGAAAATGTGTCATGATCAAGGGCATTTATCCGTGAACTCAAACAGATGTTTCTGTGTTTTCGAGAGGTCAGCTTTAGCGAGTATTGTGCCAAAAAAGCAAAGGGTGACGGCAAGTTTATTTGAATAGCCCAATTCATAAACTATGGCAATTCAAAGTGCTTTACAGAAAGGAATCAAAATAGCCTAATCACAAAATAAAAGCAAGGAAACGTTATAAAAGAAATTAAAGGGATACTCCACTTTTTTTGGAAATAGGCTCATTTTACAACTCCCTCAGAGTTAAACAGTTGAGTTCTACCGTTTTCTGAAACCATTCAGCGGATGTTCTGATATTTAGAATAATATCAGTAACCAGACAGTTTCCGGTCCCATTGACTTCTTATGTATATAAATATATATATATATATTAATTATAAATGAAATGAAAAATTCTTAAGAAAAATCAGGATCAGAAAAATAAGAATAATATTGTAAGGCATTGTGCTTCTCCAGTGAATGCATCTTGATTTAAAAGTGTTTAGATATTTGTGCTGGAAAACAAAAGACAAATACTGAGGAAAAACATCCTTTTTGCCGTGTTAAAAATGCCTCAACTTAAATAACCTCAACCCAAGCCTGAAAACAGTAGCTATATATATCTATAAACAATATTGAGCTGACGTATGCTTTTATAAGGTGTAAACAGAGCCAGCGAAACACCTCAACTCAGGAAACAACTAAGGTAAACCTTCACAATAACATCCCTGACGCAGACGCTCAGTTTCACCATATTCTTCTCCAAACACCTGAACTAAGAAGAGGCACCATGAGGGTTTTTGTGCATGCTTCATAGTATTATATCAAATGGTTTTGGCAAATGAATATGGCAATCATGCAGTACCAAAGTATATATTTCAAAAGTGTATTACCTTCCGATAGTTCCACCACTTTACCTTTTCATAAGTGTAATATTCAACTGCTCAAATTACAGAGCTCAAGGGCCACTTTCAGAAAGCACTGCGGCCAGGGAATAAAGCGGACATGTAATAGTCTTTTCTTAAAGAAAGGTTCAGTAACCTACAATCACAGCCACATTGAAAGACATTTCTCCACCTCATTCATCAAGAAAGCTTTTACAAGTGAATTTAAACATGCAAATCTGCCTTCATAAAATTATTCTTCAGTATGTTAACTTTTTACTTCAAGTAAATATTAAAGGGCACCTATTATGCCCCTTTTTACAAGATGTAATATTGGTCTCAGGTGTCCCCAGAAAGTATTTGTGAAGTTTCAGCTCAAAATACCCCATGTTTTGAATGTCATTCACCCATACATGTTTGAATCGGAATATATAAATAGTCTCTGATCAGACCCAGATGACGAAGAGACTCCGGCAGAATAAACACAAATGAGAATGGACCAGTACGTCTCGGTAAGGTTATTTGATACATTTACGTACTTATAGAGTTGTAATCGCGTCCCCTTTGAAATTATGGATGTGCAACACACACACACACACACAAACACACACAAACACTAACGTTGGTGCAATGTTTTGAAACTACATACACATTCTGTGATAAATTTGTCTCGCGTCTTTTGCATCATTTCGCTCACGACACAACGCTCTAAAACACTCTTAAAATAAGTTTAACTTTTAAAAGACACATCTCGTGACCTTGCTCTTTCCCCTATTCATTGCCCGCGGCTTTTTCTGTTTTCCGAAGCAAAAACACATTCTGTGTGAACCAGCGCTAAGAAGTAGAAATGACCAAATAAATATTTCCATCAAGACTAGACTTTATGCAAATACAGCTGTACCTTTAAATCCAGGTAAGATGACCATCTCATGTGAAACTATACATGATCCCACATATAGGCAAAACGGACAAAACAAATAGCATGTCTAGACATAGGCTACCTGTGTCAGAGTAGAAGTTGGCCTATACGTCTGAATATAACATTTGAATATTAGTATAACTATGATTTAAAACAATGCAACAGACAAAAAAGATAAATGTATCAATACAAGATTTATATTCGAAAGGATTGATCATAGAAATAACCTTAAAGAATAATCATACGCATATTTTTTTTCTTTTTCTTATACACCACGTTTAACAAGATTTCATCTTTAAAGGTGCTATATGGATTTTTTAGCGGCCTCTATCGGTGATGTTTTAGATTGCTATTACAAGAGTGCTCATGCTCGAACACAAGAGCGATCACTCACGGGACACGGTCACACTGAGACTTTACACACACCGGAGAAAGCATCACACAGTAATAGGCTACTTTTATCAGCTTGACTGAACAAATGCTCCATGCTCATTTCAGTGTAACAGTAAGATCGTAGGAAGTAACATTACAGTAATGAACATGTCTGGAAAGGCGCATTATAGACAATATGATAGTAGTGGATGAGTGACATTAGACAGTAGATTTAGTGCATAAAATAAAAGTTATGTCCTAAAGCACCTATTTGTTGTTATCCTAGAACAGTCTTTTGTGTTCATTTCATGTTTCATATATGTCGTAGTTAACCTTGCTATTTCATTACAGTTTACCATTATTTCAGCATATCTGAAAACTTGTAATTTATCACAATAAAAATAGCAGCGGTCTTTCCCTAATTCAAACACTCTGCCGATGTTGATTCGTGTTTTCGTCCTGAGTCAATCCGATTTACGTTTCGCCTGACGAGCTTCAGCAGATACTGAGATTTTTGTTTCATTTTGTTTTTTTATATTTTTGTGGAGTGTATGTTGGAGTCTGTGTTGTGAGGCAGGTCATTTTTTTGGGTGTTATCAGACTCATGTCATTCGCTGCAGTGCCATCGCATAGACAAGGATAAAGAGGCTCGGGAGCGCGCATGCACATCACATTCGATGGCTTTCGCAGAAAATCCGACCCGGAGACTTCACATAAAAATATGAATACTGGCCTTAAGAGGTAATATCAAAACCTGACAAGTGGATCATTGTAATGTGTGATTACAACCCCTTTACACACAGGCATTAAAAACGGGATTCGTTTTAGAAAAAGTTACATTTAGCACCTTGAATATGAATGAGTATGAATGAATACTTTTTTTGTTGCATTTGTTTGGTTCTTTGTTCATCCTCAAACAATTAATTAATTTCTATTATTATAAGAGGTTTTCACAAGAGTTAACTGTAAACTGCAAACATTAAACTTTGCTGAAATGAAATGTCTTTAACTGGAAGTGTTCTGTTAATTCTGCTAAAATTTAATTATAAAGCTAAAACTGAAACTAAATATATAAAAACTAAATAGAAAAGTGTTCACAAAATAAACTAAAAAAAAAACTAAAAAAAAAAACTACACTAAAACTAACAAAACCATTAATGAAACTAACTAAAAAATAACTGAAAATGATATTCAAATAAAAACTAATTTAAAAATGCAAGACTATAATAACCTTGTACTGTGTATATATATATATATAAAAGTATGTCATCCACAGGCCTCTGAGCTCCTCAGCTTTAATGCCACAGTATTGATCCTGCTGGTCCGCGGCCGATTGCTGGGAAACGGATGGACAGTGTGTATGTGTGTGAGAGCGTCTTGGCGTCGGGGAGCCGGAGAGCTGCTGGTTTTGCAGACAGAGCGGAACCGGCCCGATGTGTTTCTAATGGCACCGCTGCTCTCTGGAAACTGATGTACGAGACTCACGCTGAGGAGCTCAAAGCTCCAGCCAGTTCATTTCTCATTTCTAATCCAGACAATTCTACACTGGTCCTCTTTATGGACCGGATGGCTGCACCTGACGAACCTCGGGGGAAATCCTTCCCAGATTTATCTGTCCGGAGTGGAACGTTGTTACAGTTAGTGGATCATGTGTTTTGCAGTATTTGTTTTTCTTTCAGAATATTATTTTTAGTATTTTCATATGTTTCAGATGTGCTGTGCTTTTCAGAATAATTCTTACAGCTTTGATCAATTCTGTACCTGCTGCAATTAAGATATACGGTATAATCATGCACTACTGTTCAAAAGTTTGCGGCGTAAGATTTCTTAATGTTTTTTTTACAAAAGTCTCTTCTGCTTCTGCTTCTTCTTGATCAAAAACAGTAAATATATTCCCGTGTAAATCAGCTGTTTTCTATGAGAATATAAAGTGTAATTTGTTCCTGTGATCGGTTGAATTTATCATCATTACTTCAGTCTTCAGTGTCACATGATCCTTCAGAAATCACAATATGATGATCTGAAACATTTATGATTATTATCAGTGTTGAAAATAGTTTCATATTTGTGTGGAAACAGTGATCCAATTTTTAATTGAGAACAGTATAAATGTTTTACAGCCAATTTAAAGCTTGTTTAATAAAAGTTTTATCAAATATCTTACTGACCCCAAACATTTTAAACCGTAATGAATATACTATTTTTAAATTATTATTTATATATTTTTAAAAATTTGAAGTTAAAGAGAGTAATGTGGCATGTTTAGGAAATCAGTTCTCTCTCTTTCTCCTTCTTTATTATTCTGTTTTTGAGGGTGAATTGATTTTTATGCATACTTTGTGAGTTTTTTTTTACTATTTTATATAACACAGTCTCATCCCAAGACGTCATATAACTGACGTCTTTTGACCATACGTCAACGTCCACCGTTTTAGGGTACCCTTTAACGTCAGTTACATGACGATCCTGGGACGTCATACAACTGACGCTTTACCTTTAACGTCAGTTAGGTAACGGGGTAGGTTTAGGGGTAGGTTTAGGTCTGGGGTAGGGTTAGGATCCGATAACGTGATCTAACCGACGTTAAAGGGTACCCTAAAACGGCGGATGTTGACGTATGGTCAAAAGACGTCCCAAGACGTCAGTTATATAATGTCTTGTGATGAGACTGCGCTGTTTTATACTGAGGTGTATAAAAGGCCTGTACACACCGGGACGAATATCAGCGCGTGTTATTCGTCAGCGTTTTTCAACGCGTTTTTTGTGTTCATACCCAAGCGTTTTTCGCTGACGATGAACCGAGTGAACATGCAAATTCATTCTCTGACTTTAGATGCCGCTTAATGTAAAACAGAAATAATAATAGAATACTATACTAGGGTGATCATATTCATGTCTCAACATGTTTTATTATGACAGATTAAAAAAAATAATGAATAAAATAATGATAGAAATAATGTCTTCTGTATTAGAAAAATAAATAAACAATAAATAACTAAAAGAAATGCCTCCAAATGTATCAAAATTAGCTCTCACAAACTTACAAAAACAAAATAAGAAAATCTATTTATATCTTTAGTTTTCATCCTCTTTATCCTGTTTTTCTTCCTCATCTACTTTGTTTGCCCATCTATATTTTGCTGTAGAACTGATCTTTCCCAGCAGTTTTTTTTTTGAAAACCAGGACATTTTCATCATTTAAAAACAGCCAGGATGGCCAGGACAGGACTTGGAAACAGGACATGTGTAACGAAAAGTTGAGATGTTGCCCAGAGAAAAAAACATAGCACTAGTTGTCGGATGAACAGATGCACGAGAGACGAGAGTTGTTGTATTTCCCCGCGTTTAATAAAACCACTCAAACATTACACTCGTCCTCATACATGGGGATCGAGCGAGAAAAAAACACAAACAAACATCCAACTCTGGTCACAACAGAAAAATAAAATACCGGTAAAAGAAAGAATACAAAGAGTCGGCAGAGCGGTTATCTCCTCTCCCCACTTGTCAAAATCTAACTGACACTACGCACTATGCGCAGTTCGCATCTCAACTCAGATTTCTAAGCACAAAGTGACCGTTACACATGTCCCAGGGAAACAAGACTGTTGGTCACCCTATACTATACTTTTATTACAGAAATACTAATATAAATATTATCATATAGCTTATGCTCCGAGACCAGCAGCTCAACATTCATCTTGTCCATAGGTATCTTGCCTTGTAGGCTATATCTTCTTCGCCGTATGTTTGCTCGGCAAGACCGTTTTGTGTTTGAGCGCCCCCAAGTTGTGTTTTACTGTAACGTCAGAAGTACCAGACACGTGAGCAAAACGGCCAATCTCGTTGGTCGGATAGTTTTTGATGCGGCGCGTCAAACCAAAAAAAACATACCCGAGGCGTTTTTTTAAAAATTACGCTTTTACGCGTGGCGTTTTTCGCGCCGGTGTGCACACTCACATTGGCGTCCATCGTTTAGTCACGAGGCGTTAAACGTCGACGAATATCACACGCGAAATTCGTCCCGGTGTGAACAGGCCTTAAGAGTGTTTTTGTAATAAGTCTTGTTAAAATTAAAACAATTCTCTCCCTCACAGTATATAAACATGAAAACATGAAAGCACCCATTTTTTCCCACTTCCAGGGACAACCCTGTCCACACACCATGCCATCTATATGTGTGTGTGTGTGTGCGTGCACATTTCTCCATATATCAAGGAGTCTCAACTTTGCTTTCATTAATGCAGCAAAAGCTTCATCGTTTCTCAGTCCACTGTCCTTGAAACACTAACATGCACATATGCACACAAACACTGCTCTTTCCTCTCTTTTTTTTCTAAGGGATATCGTGACCTCTCCGTGACCTTGGCATTCACAGCAGCGCTGGTAGATGCGGAGAAGAATGAAGCAAAATGCCACAGCTAAGATTAGCCTTGCTCTTCAGATACAGAACATGGAAACTGAAGTGGAGATGTAAGTAGGAAGCTCTCCATTTCTCAGGTCAAGGGTATTTTAATCAGCAGTGGGAGGCGAAAAAATTATGAAATCATCATGAGATAAAAATAAGTCATGAGACGTTCAGCTTCAATAAAGAAGGTTTTGCTTGAAAATTGCATGTTAATGAGCAGCGATGGCCAATCAGAGGAACACAGCGTTCTGAACCCTGAACACTTCCCTGATGTTGTGAACATCTCTATAACATCTGCTTGGTGCTAAAAAATATTTTTTAGGGGTTATTGTTTCAGTGTTTGGGTAGTTTTTGTGTTACCCAGCTCCTGGGTCAGATGTGTTGTCGGTAAAATACAGGTCTGAGTAATTTTTTTGTATCTATACATTCATTATTGTTCTGTATATTCGTTTAATTAATGCAAAGCAACATACAGGAGGCGCGATGTGAGTCTCCTAAACGAGTGTTGCGTCAGCCTTTTCGTGTGATGGAAACGTCTGTTGCCTTGCATAAACTTTTATGGTTTTGTACAAAATAAGATACAGAATATGAATGCGTAGAAAGTTAAAATATGTTCTCAGAACTGCACACTTATTGTTTATGGACAGGTTATGGAGTCACAGAAGTTACCAGTTCCTCCGCTGAACACGGAACGAGATCCAGTGCGTTACAACAGTGACTGGGCCATTACACTTAATTAATTCTAAATGTTAAGTTTTTACTTCTAATATTTGTTAAACAAGCTTAAATGTATGCATTATGTATTCAAAACTATATAAAATATGTTATACTGTAAAATATGATCAAAAATAAAGGAATTGCATACAACCAGTCGTTGTATGGAGTATTTTATTTTATTTTATTTTTTTAAGTTTTGAGGATTTAAGTTAATCAGTAAACATTAATTGTGGTATAATATAATAATAATGACCTAATATATTATATATTATATTATATATATTATATGGGGTTGGGTTAAAGGCAACCCAAATTGGTTTGTTTTTAACGCAGTGTTTTTTAGAGTGTGTTTTTGGGCCGCTTACAGCATCAGACATCACCCGGAAGAGACTCTTCAAGCCTGTTTAACCAACACAACAGCTCTTCTGGCAGCTGGATGTCTTCCACCCATCAATAGATGAACATTTGTCACAATGCTTTTCTTTGTGAATACTTTTGTTCGTATGGAGAGTTGAAAAATGGTTAGTATTGATCTTCCCTGAGGGTAAAAGGAAAATTACTCTCAAATGGATTTTTAAAGAAAGCTGTGCTTTATAGACACTGCTATTTACACTTGCGTTATTGTAATCTCTCCTCTATGTCCCTGTAATTCAGTTGTGCAGTGTGCAGTATCTCTGAATTTGGAGTTCTGAAGGTAATTTAATAATTTAATTGAATTAACTTAACAAAAAGAGACATTGAGCGCAAAAGCCATCAAACGGACTGTACAAACAAACCATCTTTAAAACACATTAACTCAGTAGCACTAGCTGGACTTAATGTCTGTATTTCCCTAATGCATGCAACTCTTCTCATGCATATTTCTTAAAGGGACAGTTCACCTGAAAACAAAAATGGTGTCTTCATTATCCTATGTCATTCCCTGTCTTTCTTTATTCTGTAGAACACACAAATAAGATATTTTGAAAAATGTCTCTGTGTTTTTCACCTAAACAATGAAAGTCAATGGGATCCATTCTTGTTTTGGACCCCACCGACTTTCATCATATGGACAAAAACAGTAAATACATTCTTCAAAATGTCTGGTTTTTGTGTTCAAAGCTAGACTAAAAACGCATCTCTTTGCCCAGCATACACATAACACAATATAGATTCAATAATTCAATGTTAGGCTGCATAGATTCGGTCAGCCGGAACCAGGAACACTTTGGAACACATAAATCTTGATGTACTAGTTACATCATAAGAAGGATGGCGTCTAAGCTAATATTAGTCTCTGTTTATCCCAAAGTTTACTGCAGTCAGCCGGATCCAGGCCAGATCCGGATCTGATGAAGGACCTGTGCCTGTACACGACAACAACACACACACCCGATCTGATAAAGGACCTGCGCCTGTCCGCGACAACAACACACACACACACACCAGATCTGATAAAGGACCTACGCCTGTCCGTGACAACACACACACCAGATCTGATGAAGGACCTGCACCTGTCCGCGACAAAAACACACACACCAGATCTGATGAAGGACCTGCGCCTGTACGCGACAACACACACACCCGATCAGATGAAGGACCTGCGCCTGTCCGCAACAAAAACACACACACCAGATCTGATGAAGGACCTGCACCTGTCCGCGACAAAAACACACACACACCAGATCTGATGGACCTGCGCCTGTACACGACAACAACACACACCAGATCTGATGAAGGACCTGCGCCTGTCCGCAACAAAAACACACACACACCAGATCTGATGGACCTGCGCCTGTACACGACAACAACACACACCAGATCTGATGAAGGACCAGTGCATGTCTGCAACAAAAACACACACACCCAATCTGATGAAGGACCTGCGCTTGTCCGCGACAACACACACACACACCAGATCTGATAAAGGACCTGCACCTGTCCGCAACAACAACACACAACCAGATCTGATGAAGGACCTGCGCCTGTACGCGACAACAACACACACACACACACACACAATCTGATAAAGGACCTGTGCCTGTCCGCGACAACAACACACACACCAGATCTGATGAAGGACCTGCGCCTGTACGCGACGACAACACACACCCAATCTGACGAAGGACCTGCGCCTGTACGCGACAACACACCCGATCAGATGAAGGACCTGCGCCTGTCCGCAACAACAACACACACACCAGATCTGATGAAGGACCTGCGCCTGTCCGCAACAAAAACACACACACACCAGATCTGATGGACCTGCGCCTGTACACGACAACAACACACACCAGATCTGATGAAGGACCAGTGCATGTCTGCGACAAAAACACACACACCCAATCTGATGAAGGACCTGCGCTTGTCCGCGACAACACACACACACACCAGATCTGATAAAGGACCTGCACCTGTCCGCAACAACAACACACACACCAGATCTGATAAAGGACCTGCACCTGTCCGCAACAACAACACACAACCAGATCTGACGAAGGACCTGCGCCTGTACGCGACAACAACACACACACACACACACACACACACAATCTGATAAAGGACCTGTGCCTGTCCGCGACAACAACACACACACCAGATCTGATGAAGGACCTGCGCCTGTACGCGACGACAACACACACCCAATCTGATGAAGGACCTGTGCCTGTACGCGACGACACACCCGATCAGATGAAGGACCTGCGCCTGTCCGCAACAACAACACACACACCAGATCTGATGAAGGACCTGCGCCTGTCCGCAACAACAACACACACACCAGATCTGATGAAGGACCTGTGCCTGTCCGCGACAACACACACCCAATCTGATGAAGGACCTGTGCCTGTATGCGACGACACACCCGATCAGATGAAGGACCTGCGCCTGTCCGCAACAACACACACACCAGATCTGATGAAGGACCTGTGCCTGTCCGCGACAACACACACACCAGATCTGATGAAGGACCTGCGCCTGTACGCGACGACAACACACACCCAATCTGATGAAGGACCTGTGCCTGTACGCGACAACACACCCGATCAGATGAAGGACCTGCGCCTGTCCGCAACAACAACACACACACCCGATCTGATGAAGGACCTGTGCCTGTACGCGACAACAACACACACACACACACACACCAGATCTGATAAAGGACCTGTGCCTGTCCGCGACAACAACACACACCAGATCTGATGAAGGACCTGCGCCTGTCCGCGACAACAACACACACACCAGATCTGATAAAGGACCTGCGCCTGTCCGCGACAACAACACACACACCAGATCTGATAAAGGACCTGCGCCTGTACACGATGACACCACACACATACACACACCAGATCTGATGAGGGACCTGAGTCTAGACGTGACGACAACGCAGTCTTGAAAAAGTCACTAGTCTCTTTCTCTAAAGGCCTCCTCCTACTACTACTACTACTCCTACTCCTCCTACTACTCTTCCTCCCCCTCCTACTCTTCCTACTCCTACTACTCCCACTACTCCTCCCCCTCCTACTCTTCCTACTCTTCCTCCTACTCTTCCTCCTCCTGCTCCTCCCACTCTTCCCTCTTTTCCTCCTCCTCTTACTCCTCCTCCTCCTTCTCCTCCTACTACTCCCCCTACTACTCCTACTCCTCTTACTACTCCTACTACTCTCACTACTCCCCTCCTACTCTTTCTCCAACTCCAACTCTTCCTCCTCCTGCTCCTCCCACTCCTCCCACTCTTCCCAATTTTCCTCCTCCTACTCCTCCTCCTCCCACTCCTACTCCTCTTACTACTCCTACTCCTCCCACTACTCCCCCTCTTACTCTTCCTCCTACTCCTACTCTTCCTCCTCCTGCTCCTCCCACTCCTCCCACTCTTCCCACTTTTCCTCCTCTTCCTCCTCCTCCTACTCCTCCTCCTCCTCCTACTCCTCCTACTCCTCATCTGCACAGATAATCGTTGTCGGGATAATTCTGGTTCGCGTGGCTATCTTGGATCATGTTTATGTTCTCGAGCCACCAGACACTGTTATGTGAATGAGCAGCCGGATCGTGTTAAGGGTTTTCTGTTAGAGTGGTGTCCTGTAAGCGGCCCCTGAGCTAATAACTGATGATATTTGCAATGGAAGTGAATCAATCCAAACTAACTTTATCTGGACAATAACATTGTTCTAGATCTGCTGTAAACACTCTCTGTTACTGTAATCTCCTGTTATCATAGTAAAGCTGCTGTGAAACAATCCTTATAGTTAACAGCGCTGTATAGATGAAGGCGACTTCCACAGATCAAATAAAGTCGTTCAGAAAGACAGGAAGGAGAGTACATGACAGAATTTTCATTTTTATCCCTTCAAGCAAATAAGAAAGTTTGAATATTAATATTACTGTATAAGTAAACGACTTCACTATTACACACGTTTGGCTTCAGAAGACTCAGAAAACAAGTGCCATTTTCTAATGATGCTAAACTTGTCAAATTGAGTCGCTAATGTGCAGCAAAATCATTCTGATGTAGATTTGATTGAATATGATTCTCGACTGAGGACTCTATTAAACAACATGAGACTGAATGACAGGAACAATAGGAGAGTATACTTATTTTTATGCATTTTCTTCAGCAAGACTTAATCACATCTTCCCAAACCGGGCTCAGGAAGCGTCTCTTCTGGGATCGCCAGGGAAGGAAATTAAAAAATGAAATGAATCTGACCTTCTGGAGAAGAGAACGGGCTCCTCGAAGCGGTGTGAAATAATGATACCAATCTGCACCTCTTCCCACCAAGACCCCAAGAGAGACGACCACTGAGCGCACCCTAGAGCGCACTCACACACAAGGACACGCACACACACGGACACACGCAAACTCACACACTCACATGGACGCACACACACACACACATCTTCTTAATCTTTATAATAATCTTCATAACAGAGATCCCATCACCACTGCCACGAGACACACGCATGCACACACACACACGTAGGTGATTTTCAGGTTTTACTATACTTGTGGGGACATTTGGTCCACACAATGTAATATAAACAGAAACACACACACACACTACACGCACACGCACACACGCACACGCACACACACACTCATAATATCTTCATAAAATATTTAGTAAAAAACTAATAATAATAATAATAGTATCTAAATGATACCAAAATAAAATTGCTGTAAAAATACTAGATGCTAACTGTTTCCAATCAATCGAAATAGACAGAAAATATAAACAAAAAAACATTTCATATGTTAATAAAAACTTTAAAAAAAAAAAATTACAAATTCAGCTTTTTCTTCAAACATGTTAATGCGTCACAGTCACAGTGTGGCATTAATAAACTGCTATCATTAGAAATATTAACAACTTTCTGTTTCTGGTCACGTTTGCTCTGATAGGTGAGCGTTGGACTGTTCTTAAACTCACAGCCCATTAAAACCTGTATAACAACCTCTGAGAGTTGACACGTGTATGCAATAATTCATAATCTGTACAATAACCTTATCATGATTAAAACGAGGCTGTTTTATGTTCGGGTGAAATTCACCAAGACACTCCAATCACAAAATAGAAGAAAGGAAGAATAGAAAAGACTCGTTCGTTTCTGAACTGACCGATTCATAATTATCAATTTTTATCATATCAGCGCAGATGATTTTTGTCTCCCCTGAAGTGTAATATTTGATGTAGACTTGATCTAGATTTAACAGTAATGAGAAGTAACTCTGACTGAGTGATTAAGCCGTACACAAGCGTCAGTGTTTTGCGAGGTGTCTATTGTTGCTTGTTTATGATCTATGGCTGGCTTTTATTTTCGTACTGATGATTTCATTTTGATTTGGGTTCTGATATCTGTCACCACTGGCAAAATAACAAGCCTGATCTCACCACTCCGGGGAGAAGAGAAACGTTAAGATCCAGTCCACACGTATGAGTCCAACACAATACACACTGTCCACATTTTACACACACTTTGTGCTTTCATTAAAATAAACACATCTGACTGGGCTTAACCCTCTGGTGCCGTTCGGTCATTTTTGACCAAAAATAAATGCACTTGTTATTTATTTATTTTTAACTTAATTGGAATAGTGCGAAATTTGGTAAAGATTTTTGGCAAAAAATTAAAAATAAAAGACATGATTCAAAAAGGTTAAATGATATTGGATAAAACAGTCAAAAATGGGAAGTGAAATCCATCTAGTGGAAGCGTTTGGTACTGCGGACAAACTAATCTTACTGAAAGCTAATATTTCTAGATCAACCGCAAATCTGGAACATCTTGTTTAGATTTATGACTTTGAATTATCACAGTTTTATAGTAAAACTATAAACATATTAGATTATATTAGAAAAATATATATTAGAAGAACTAAAAATGGTATTTTGTGCATTTTTCATAATACATGTGGAATTCTATAACTTTTTAAAAATCACTTGTTCACTTCAGCAATAATCTGCCAAGTGTTATCTTTAAAAAGAGAGCAAACTGAAGTCAAGATTTATGACAGTTTAAGTTGGAAAAGAAATGTAAATAGAAATTTACAAATAGAAATTGCTAATAGAAATAGGTCAATGCTCAAAAAGTGAATAGATGGATTGTAACTAATGCATAAATATATTTTAGCAGCATAAACCCCGCAAAATATTAAATATTAGATATTAAATAAAAAACATTATCAAACTTAAATATAGTACAATCAGTTCACTGAAAAACATGGAAACTGAAGTGGAAGTAGGAAGCTCTCGATTTCTCGGGTCAAGGGTATTTTAATCAGCAGTGGGAGGAAGGCTGGCAAAAAAAATATGAAATCATCATGAGATAAAAATAAGTCATGAGATGTTCAGCTTCAATAAAGAAGGTTCTGCTTGAAAATTGCATGTTAATGAGCAGCGATGGCCAATCCGAGGAACACAGCGTTCTGAACCCTGAACACTGCCCTGATGCTATGAACATCCATAACATCTATAACATCCATGACATCTATGACATATATCATTATGACACCCATAACATCCATCCATAGCATCCATAACATCTCATCTATAACAGCCATAACACCTATAACAGCCATAACATCCAAAACATCTCTAACATCCGTAACATCCATAAAATCTATAACATCCATAACATTTATAACATCCATAACATCTATGACATCCACAACATCCATCCATAACATCTATAACATCCGAAATATCTATAACATCCATAACATCTCATCTATAACATCCGTAACAACCATAACCACCATAACATCCATTACATTTATAACATCCATAACATCTACAGCATCCATAACATCCATAAAATCTATAACATCCATAACATCCATAACCTCTGCTTGGTGTGTGCTTGAGCTACTTACAGAATCAAAAACCAACCAGAAGCCAATTTAAAACCTGTAATGGATTATAACTACAGCATAAATATAATTTAATACCATAAAATCCCTTAAAATGACTAAATATTAAATAAAATCATCATCAAACTGAAATACAGATGAAACTTTAATTAGAATATAATTAAAAATTAGAAATATATTCCAATATAAAATTAGAATATAATCCAAAAGTTCATTTATTTCAGTAATTCAACTTAAAAGGTGAAACTAATGTATTATATAGACTCATTACATGCAAGGTGAGATAATTCAAGCCTTTATTTGTTATCATTGTGATGATTATGGCATCTTATGAAAACCCCGAATTCAAAATTAGAATATTGTGAAGGTTTTCATATCTGTAATCCATAATCATTAACATTATAACAAATAAAGGCTTGAAATATCTCACTTTGCATGTAATGAGTCTATATAATGTATTAGTTTCACCTTTTAAGTTGAATTACTGAAATAAATGAACTTTTGCACGATACTCAAATTTTTCGAGTTTCACAATCATTTCTTTGAAAAAATACAAATGAAACTTTTTTTTGTCTTTTTGACCACTGGGTGAAGAGTACCAGAGGGTTCACTGAATCAATGAATTCAGAAGAGCTTTGATTTGTCGCAGGCTTGTGTATAAACATTAAGCCCCGCCAGAAATGTGTCCTAATCCCATTTAGTTACGTGAAGTAAAAACATTGTGTGTTCCGTCCGGGTCACTGTAAGCGATAAAGCCTCGGCGGCCGTGATCTGGCATTCACAGGAGCCAGAATCTCATTATTTCCCTGCATGGTCCAGTGAGCCCTAAAGGTTAATTATTGTCTGTCTACATGATACCGACAGCCAGAACACAATAAAGCTGTTAGTCGCTGAAGATATCAGCTAATGTTCGACTGCGTGAACTCAAGCATGAGTTTCCAGACTCTCGGATTCTGTGAGGACGCTGACCTATACGTTTTGCTTTACAGACACACACAACTTCATCAATAAACTGTATTCCTCATCCTGTCAGGGCAACGGCATCTACACGTGACAGACGCTCGACTCAGATGTAAATAAGCTAAACATTTCATCACATGCGTCTTATAACGCAACAGTTATGACCTCTGATCTTGAAAATACAATAAAGGAGTATTCAAACTGTGAACAAACAAGTGTATTCTAGGACAAAGATTGGTTCAGTCACTCAGTATGCATTTTTAATAATGTTAAAATAGTCAAATATGTATGAGTTTGATTAAGCGTGTAGAGTGCAGTGTGCTTGCACAGAGACCCCACCCACACTCTCTTCTGATTGGCTGTGAGTGCAGTGTGCTTGCACAGAGACTCCGCCCACACACTCTTCTGATTGGTCGTGAGTGCAGTGTGCTTGCACAGAGACTCCGCCCACACACTCTTCAGATTGGTCGTGAGTGCAGTGTGCTTGCACAGAGACTCCGCCCACACACTCTTCTGATTGGTCGTGAGTGCAGTGTGCTTGCACAGAGACCGCACCCACACTCTCTTCTGATTGGCTGTGAGTGCAGTGTGCTTGCACAGAGACTCCGCCCACACACTCTTCTGATTGGTCGTGAGTGCAGTGTGCTTGCACAGAGACCCCACCCACACACTCTTCTGATTGGTCGTGAGTGCAGTGTGCTTGCACAGAGACCGCACCCACACTCTCTTCTGATTGGCTGTGAGTGCAGTGTGCTTGCACAGAGACTCCGCCCACACTCTCTTCTGATTGGTCGTGAGTGCAGTGTGCTTGCACAGAGACCCCACCCACACTCTCTTCTGATTGGCTGTGAGTGCAGTGTGCTTGCACAGAGACCTTGGCTGTGCTTTTGGTTGGTTTTTGATATGTCTCATATTCTGGTGTGGACAAATAAATTGCTTGTTTTCACTGGAATCTTATCGCATGGCGTTTGATTAAGAAACTGTGTTAAACTCGCTTTACTATATCAGACTTTACTCTATTTACTCTATACTGTCCTTCACTGGACTGTTGCAAACTCTGGCTGATTTGGGCGGCAACTGTGTGTGTCCGCTCCGTTCTCATGCACGTCATTGTTTAATTCAGTGTGTATATCAGAAAGAAGAATAACAGCAGTGACAGCTGGAGCGTTTACCAAACAATACCACCGTTTCTCTCCTTTTCAATCACTAACTCGCTCTTTCAAGGAATGCTTAGCCTGTAAACACAGAGCTCAAGAGTTCTGAACCCTGATGAACTCGAGAGCACACACACACACACACACACACACACACAAACACACACACACAGCTGTTGTGCAAATTGAATGTACTTCAATGGAGAAAGAATATGTCCATCTATCTGTCATTCTATAGGTCGGTCTGTCTGTCTCTGTCTATCTATCTGTCCGTCCATCGGACTTAAGACAGGACAGGCATCATTACTCAATACGCTTAACTACATATTTTAGGCACTTGCAGTAAAAAAAAGGTTCATAAAAATGGTTCATAAAAGGACAGAGTAATCCCTTAATTAAAATCTATGCAGGCAGGGTTAAGGTGAAGTACATCTAATTCATAGCATCAGAAGTCTATGGAGATGTTCAGATCTCAGAAGTGTGTACCGTGAGGTGTATGGAGATGTTCAGGTGTGTGTGTACCAAGAGGTATATGGAGATGTTCAGGTGTGTGTGTGTGTGTGTGTGTGTGTACCTTGCGTGAGCAGCTGCAGGGTTCGGACTTCTTCTCTGACGCGGAGCTGCAGGACCTGCTGGAGGATGAACTGTCTCTGACTCTCTTGCATTATTCCCATCCGCTCCAGCTTTCTGTCGGTGAGCCTCATCAGCGCTCGACCTGCACACACACACACACACACCAACATCTGTTTAACATCCGCTCAAGCTTTCTGTCGGTGAGCCTCATCAGTGCTCAACCTGCACACACACACACACACACACGCACACTCACACACACACATCAACATCTGTTTAACATCCGTTCCAGGTTTCTGTCGGTGAGCCTCATCAGTGCTCGACCTGCACACATACACACACACACGCACCAACATCTGTTTAACATCCATTCCAGCTTTCTGTCGGTGAGCCTCATCAGCGCTCGACCTGCACACACACACGCACACACACACACACACACACACACACACACACACATCAACATCTGTTTTTACATCCACTCCAGCTTTCTGTCGGTGAGCCTCATCAGCGCTCGACCTGCACACACACACACACACACACACTACAGATTTATGAACATTTATAAAGAATAAAATGGCATAACTCATCTAAATTATCGCTGTAAATGTCCTTTATTATCCAGGCCCTTGTGTGAAATTGGATTAACTATTATAATAACCTATATTACTAGAACCTAACAAGAATATATCGTAATTAGTGAAATGAAATAGACTGGATTTTTTTCCTACAGCTAGAATTACGATCAAGGTCAGATGAAGTTCACTGCCAATTTTACTCATCGCCTCACAAATACTCTCCTCATAACTGTGCTGATAAAAGTCATAATAGTGGCTGTCATTTTTTGCACAATAAAGTTAAAGCCATTGTACGCTCACACCACTACGCCTTTAGGTGCCCAAGCAGAAGGGCTACTAATGCATTTACACTGCGATGACAATTGTTAATTCGGTTGTTTTTCTTGAAAGAGAGCAAACGCAGTATCATTATCTGTGAAAAGGACTGAGAAATGGCACAATTTTCAGTGATTATGCTGCATTATGAGTGTGTGTGCTCGACTCCTGTCACTCGCTCCAGTAATGGTCATGTCTTTACAGCACAGCATGTCTCCAGTGAAGGGGAAAGCTGTGCATAACTGGGGGAAAAAACACTAACAGCCAGGCAAACAAACAATTTCACTGACCCTTACACCCACTGGACAACATTTGATGCGGTGATGCAAAAACTGCAAATTAAAAAAGACAAAGAGGAACAAATACGAAAAATTAAGTAGCACTATTCATTAGGAAACTGCAGCCTGGAAATGTCAGCAAATTACAATAATGGAAAGGCAAGAAAAAAATAAATAAATACAAAATGCTGGTTTATACTTAAAACATGGTAAATGAAAAAATGGAGAGAAAAAAATACACTCCAGGACATAAAAATATGGATTTGTTTTTTTCCCTGGCCCAGTGGTTCAGATTTCTACTTTTCATGCCAACTATTTCTGGCCCCATCACAAATTTGATAAATACTTTTTTTCTGTGAGACTGTTTAAATGTGTAGAATATTGGTGAATAATAGCGTATATATGGGGTGTGTGTGTGTGTGTATATATTAGGGCTGTCAAATGATTAATCGCATCCAAAATAAAAGTTTGTGTTTACATAATATATGTGGGTGCACTGTGTATAATTATTTAGTATATATATATATATATATATATATATATATATATATATATATATATATTAGGGCTGGGCAACGATTAATCGCGATTAATCGCATCCAAAATAAAAGTTTGTGTTTACATAATATATGTGTGTGTGGTGTGTATAACTATTTTGTATATATAAATACACACACATGCATGTATATATTTAAGAAATATTTGCATGTATATACTTTACATATATTTATACAGAATTAATATTATATATAAATATAAATATTTGATATATTAACAACACATTTTTCTTAAATATATACATCCATGTGTGTGTATTTATCTATACAAAATAGTTATACACACTAAAGACAAATATATTACTTAAACACAAACTTTTATTTTGGATGCGATTAATCGCGATTAATCGTTGCCCAGCCCTAATATATATATATATATATATATATGCAAAATGTATGTGCAAAAGTCAAGTTAATATTTTCACGCAAAAATATGGTTGAGACCTTATTGTAAACTATTACCATAATAATAATAATAATGATTTTACATGGGTGTCATTTCAATCATAAGCAACAACTATATTAAACACACAAAAAAAATCTAAATGTTTAAATTTACAAGGCATAAAAATCTAAATGATAAAACGTAGAACCTCAAATTTACACTTATATTTTATTATCATCTTATGCAATATTGTTTCTCAGTTAAAGGGCACCTATTATGGAAAATTCACTTTTACATGGTGTTTGAACATAAATGTGTGTTGGCAATGTGTGAGCAAAACCACCCTAGAATGATAAAAATCCACCCAGTGTTTTTTTTTTTACAATCTCAATAAATCATATGCACTGTCTCAGAACGACCTGTTCTAAGATTCAGCGCTTTGTGACGTAGAATTGAGAAAGGGGTTTGATTGACAGTGTGGTTGTGGCCTAGACCCCGCCCTCGGTGATCTGTACACATATCCTCCATTGTTTCAACGACAGCCGGTAATGTCTCTTGGAAATATAAATGTTCTGTCGTGGGTTAATCCTGTTGTTGTGGCTTAAAAGTTAATCCTCAACTGTTGATCGCCATCTACTGTTTGCGATCCACCGTCACATCAAGTAACCGTAGCTAAGTGTATTTTATGATTTTTGAGCAAATAGTCTTTTCAGTCAATGTCAGCCAATTCAACAACAAATGCGTCTAAAGTTGTTGTCGTCGTAGGATGTCTGTGTAGGCTATATAATTTAAACCTTGTTTGTATAGTATGTAACCACACGTTTATATATATTTAAAGATATTGTATTAAAAACTGCATATATGTTCTTGTTCTGTAAGTTAGCCATCTCCTCACATTTGCCACAGAAGCACCTGTATGACAAGTAAACATGACGCCACAGGTCCCTGTATAAATGTAATTTCGCTTGTACGTAGCAAACTTTATCATAGTATGTGTATGTAGTTTCAAAAAATTGCGCCAGCGTTAGTGTTTGTGTGTGTCTGTGTGTGTTCCACATCCATAATTGCAAATGGGACGCGATTACAACAACTCTATAAGTACATTAATGTATCAAATAACTATACCGAGACGTACTGGTCCATTCTCATTTGTGTTTATTCTGCAGGAGTCTCTTCGTACTATTTATATTCCGATTCAAATGTACGCTGAATGACATTCAAAGCAGCGGTTTCTCTCACTCTCTCAGTACCGACTGCTATAGGTATCAAGTTACGCCCTCATCCAAAGGCAGGGCGGCGATATGCAGCTCATTTGCATTTAAGGTCGTATACCCCCGAAACATCTCATTTTTAAGCAGGCCCCAAAATGATATTTTCAAATGGTTATAATAAATTAACTGTGGAGTATTTTGAGCTGAAACTTCACAAATACATTCTGGGGACACCAGAGACCAATATTACATCTTGTAAAAAGGGGCATAATAGGTGCCCTTTAAATGTAAGTGTTTTGAAGACATTCAGATATATTTACTAGAAAACAAGACAAGAACAGGATTCTTTCACAGAAAAAAAACCGCTTCTTTAGAGAGAAAGAATCAGTCCATGACAAAGTAAAATAGTCACAGTCGAAAGATTCCTTTCATTTCTGATCACCTCGAACTGCATCATGTTTTGATGGCATCTATATTTCTGAATAGAATATTGAGGCGCTATGAGCACAGATGGGCATCTTTAGTCACGGAACATTAGAAGCAGAAAATCAGAGTGTGTGTGTGAGGCGTGTAGGTTGAGGTGATCGGGGTACGGTATTTCAGTGTGTTGGTCGAGTGCCAAACTACCCCTTCTTTTGGCAACGTTCAATGAGGAACAGAAACTCAGCGTGTCTTCTCTCTGAATCACTGCGCGAGTGTGTGACTGAGAAGATGAGTCAAAGAGAGAATGGGAGAGTGTGAAAACAGGAGAGAAAGAAAATAAGAGGGGACGTATACAGATGGGAAGTGAGCGAGTGCATGAGAAGAAACGGGAGATGTGCCATTTTAAACAAGAAACGCTTCAATAAAAACATTGTAGATGTAGATTCGCAGGAAGAACGGGTCACTGGGAAACACGTGGTCTCAGCAAGATAAGGTGGAGACGAAAGAAGAAAATATGTCTTGGCCAACATTGTGCAGTTACTAATTACACAATGCTTTCACAGATGATTCAAAACAGACACATCTTCTAAGAGCAATATTTTTTTGGGTTTTCCCAAAAATCAATGAAAGCTAACTTTCTAAAGGTGTGTTCACTCAATAGATGAGCATTATAATGCATTATAACTGTGGTTACAATTAAACATGAGACCATACAATACTAACTCACCTAAAGGGTTACTAAGAACACCTGTTCAATTTCTCATTAATGCAATTATCTAATCAACCAATCACATGGCAGTTGCTTCAATGCATTTAGGGGTGTGGTCCTGCTCGAGACAATCTCCTGAACTCCAAACTGAATGTCAGAATGGGAAAGAAAGGTGATTTAAGCAATTTTGTGCGTGGCATGGTTTTTGGTGCCAGACGGGCCAGTCTGAGTATTTCACAATCTGTTCAGTTACTGGGATTTTCACACACAACCATTTCTAGGGTTTACAAAGAATGGTGTGAAAAGGGAAAAACATCCAGTATGTGGCAGTCCTGTGTGCGAAAATGCCTTGTTGATGCTAGAGGTCAGAGGAGAATGGGCCGGCTGATTCAAGCTGATAGAAGAGCAACTTAGACTGAAATAACCACTCGTTACAACCGAGGTATGCAGCAAAGCATTTGTGAAGCCACAACACACACAACCTTGAGGCGGATGGGCTACAATAGCAGAAGACCCCTCCGGGTACCACTCATCTCCACTACAAATAGGAAAAAGAGGCTACAATTTGCAAGAGCTCACAAAAATTGGACAGTTGAAGACTGGAAAAATGTTGCCTGGTCTGATGAGTCTCGAGACATTCAGATGGTAGAGTCAGAATTTGGCGTAAACAGAATGAGAACATGGATCCATCATGCCTTACCACTGTGCAGGCTGCTGCTGGTGGTGGAGTAATGGTGTGGGGGATGTTTTCTTGGGACACTTTAGGCCCCTTAGTGCCAATTGGGCATCGTTTAAATGCCACAGCCTACCTGAGCACTGTTTCTGACCATGTCCATCCCTTTATGGCCACCATGATGGCTACTTCCAGCAGGATAATGCACCATGTCACAAAGCTCGAATCATTTCAAATTGGTTTCTTGAACATGACAATGAGTTCACTGTACTAAAATGGCCCCCACAATCACCAGATCTCAACCCAAGAATAGAGCATCTTTGGGATATGGTGGAACGGAAGCTTAGTCCCCTGGATGTGCATCCCACAAATCTCCATCAACTGCGAAATGCTATCCTATCAATATGGGCCAACATTTCTAAAGGAGCACCTTGTTGAATCAATGCCACAAAGAATTAAGGCAGTTCTGAAGGCAAAAGGGGGTCAAACACAGTATTAGTATGGTGTTCCTAATAATCCTTTAGGTGAGTGTATATGACTCATTATATACTAGCTTTAAGTGTAAGAGCATTGCATATGGTGATGGAAACTACTTAAAAAGGACAAATAAGAAATTTATCAGTAAATTACAGTGAATATGTAAGGAGTCATAATACTGCCTGCCAATAAAATTATTATAATGGACAAAACAAAACGACTAAACACAAAACTCGTTTTAAGTTATAAAGAGCATATTGCAGGTAAAAAAAATCTAAATGAATATATAACCTAGTATGAAAATACCATATGAATTTATTCTATAAAGGGAGCATTTCTTGGACTGCTCGTAAAATCGGCTTTTTTCCCCAACATCGCGTAATTTTCCGTCCCGTCAGGGAGCCTCAGTCTCGGCTCAGTGCAGAGTAGGTATTCAGTGAGAACGGCCGTGAGTCAGTGTGTTTTCGGTACTTTTCGTAATTTAATTTATCATCATCATGGTAAATTATTGTGTTTGTGGAAGCTTCAAAAACTCCGGCTGTCAGACCAGAGTCCACAGTTTTCCATAACAAGAAAAGGGATGGTGTTGTTTATCTTTCTTGCTCTTCCGCATCGGCTGCGAGAAACGTTGTCGTGTGTAGTATTCATTTGAGATCGGAGGATTATCATCCAGGTGAAAAATATGTATTAAAAATGTACTTGAGTATGTTTTTAGTACAGTGGAGATATACTCAAGTGTAGTTTTTATACATTTAAGAGTATAAATCTACCCTAAAGATACTAATGTCTGCTGGCCTGATATACAATGGTAATAATCTGTGCAATATTGTGAGCACAGTGTATATCGTTAGCGAACGTGTATATCTATAAGCACGTCTCTCACCAAGACACCTGTCCTGTTCTCCACTGGTTCATCACAACTCAATGTGTCTCTGACCGTTCTGTCTAACATGAATCCTGGCCTGTCCCTGTTCTCTTGCAGCATAGCAGTCTCATAACTGTGGTCCATCATTCTAGTAAGTATTTCCTCAACGTCCGAAATGTCATTGCTATCCATTGTTTTCCTGTTGTCTGAATCGACCGCTCTCTCGCCCGCCACGCCCATTTTCAGACGCAGAAGTAAAATTCTCACAAAAACGACTCCAGAAGCTTCTGTAGCATATTTATAAGTATATTTGTAAGAAAATCTAGTTCCTAGATTATTTGTCTATACATTGACTCGTTGGGTCCTCTAACCTGCAATAACCCTTTAATGCCTGTTAAAGTCTCTTCCCACACTTGCAGTGAACGCTGAGCCAATGCTGTGCTTCTCCTTGTTCACGGCCTGTGTCGACTTATCTTTGTGTAACTGACAGAGAAATGGTATTTGCATTTGGACTTCCACATACTGATCAGACGCTTCATACTCAGCTTCTTCAGCACACTGCTGTGACGCTTTTCCAGCGCGAATACAATCACTATTTTAAGTCGGCATGTCTTTTCATCCGAGGGAAACGCTTCTGGAATAAGAACAAATGTGGGCGGGGCTTGATTTTGTCTGTGGGGAATTGATTGACTGGTTGTGGTTTGCTATTGGCTGATCTCATTTGATTGACAGGTTGTCCTGCCTGTTAAGTTATTCTGTTTGCAAATTAGGGCTGTAAAAATCCCTGAAAAGCTAAATATAAATTCATTAAATATTAGCAAAATTTGATTTATAGTACAATTCTAAAAGCAATACTTGATGTTATAGAAAAAAGAAAAAGAAAAAAAGAGTACTGTCCAATAAATAGGGTTCTCCCATAGACATATGTGGAGTTTCTGCATAATGTTGTTGCTGTTTTCCAGTGCTACTAAGTCACATTTCTTAAATATCCGAGTGAAGCGCTTCTGGAGCAAGAACAAATGTGGTCGGGCTTGATTTTGTCTGTGAGGATTTGATTGGAGGGTTGTGGTTTGCTATTGGCTGATCTCATGTGATTGACAGGTGGCCCCGCCCTCGTCATCAGAAGGTAGTTAATCTGGCTGTAAATCATATATTTCTTCATTGATGGCCATTTAAATTTAGTAGTGCATTTTGATGAAATAAAATTGCAAGCAAATATGCCATTACTATTATAATAGCTGGATTCTGCATATGTGAGACATCAGGGCACATAAATTCACTCTCTTTCTCCCTATGGTTTATGGACTGGCATTCTTGTCTCCAGCCCTGATGAATGGAGCAGCTTAAAGCTCTCTCTCTCTCACTCTCGCTCGCTCTCTCTCTCTGTCACTCGAGGGATCTGTCCCTTTTACATGTGAACCAATGCCTGGCTAATTACTGCAACAACCAGGAGGATGATGGACAGAAAGAAAGAAAGAGGGCGGCTCTGGGGTCTATAAAGATGGAAATTAACCTCAATTTCTCTGACAAAACTCTCACGGTAAGCGAGCAGGACTGCACTTGAGAAGCAATGAGGACTTGGACTGGACAAGCAAACTCCTCAGGTGATCCTGTACGATACTTCCCATAGTTTAACTGCAGCTGCATTCATGAGTCCCGAGAGGACACACACACACACATGGACCCACAGAGTAAGTGCACGACTGCCAAGTACGTCTCTTCGCTGATCCACAGAGAGTTTCATCTAACAGGACAGATTATGCTGCCAAATTACCTACTTTACATGGACGAGGACCAAAGTCTAAATGAAAAAAATCCACTGAGAACAGATTTGGAAATCTATGAATCTGATGCTGAACAGAACTTCACTGTGAAATATAGATATAACCACACACACACACACACACATACACACTTTACATCTATACATACACTCTACAACTGTAATGTACATACACACACACATCCTACTTTACACGCAAGTACATACACAAGTATACATTCATATACACACACTCACACACATATATTGTGTGTAATCACACAATAAACGTCACTAAGCATCTGTGTCTTTCTCTCTCGCTCTGTTCATCTGGAACTCTCACTATCTGCCCTCTTTTGATTAAATGCCAAATGCCATTGTCCTCTTATCTAGTGATCAATATGGGCTCAGCAACAGGACTGGCTCAATGATGATATCAGTTCAGTCTCCTGCCACATATTTGGGCTTATTAAGTTGTTCCAGGGACGTCCTAGGAACTTTAGAAACACCGAAGATAAGATATTGCAGGACTTATTCCTCTTCGGTTGTGTGTGTGTAGGTATATATACAGTATATGATATTAAAGCAGTTCATGCATGTAAATCTTAAAAGTATTTTCTCATATTCAAGCTTAACATGAAGAGACAACTAGCCATCTTAGGCTCTGAGGCGACATCAACACATTGCAGTTTGTTTAAAAATCACAACCAGCCTGACTGGTTCAACCAATCACGTGAGTTTGGGGGTGGGGCTTATGCTGGGTAGACCAACAGCACACAGGGATGAGTGTTTCGGAAAATTGTTAGATAATAATTACCTACTTAACATGGAAGAGGAACAAAGTCTAAATAAAAAATGCCAGTGAGAACAGATTTGGAAATCGGTGAATCTGATGCTGAAGAGAAATACACAGCACTGTACAAAAAAATAAATATATATATATATATATATATATATATATAGTAGAAAATTATATACACACAACATTTTATTCTTTGAGGCGACATCAACATTGGAGAATCACAACCAGCCTGACTGGTTCAACCAATCACATGAGTTTGGGGGTGGGGCTAATGCTGTTTAGACAGTAGAAAAATAATTACACACACACCCCATTTTAGGCACTGAGGCGACATCAACATTGTAGGACCACAACCAGCCTGACTGGTTCAACCAATATACTGGTTTACTATACTGGTTAGACCAATAGCAGACATGGATGAGAGTTTCAGAAACAGATAATTTTTCCAGTTGTGGCTCTAGTGGTGGAAAAATTCCCCTTTATCTCTCATAATATTTACCTGAAAAATAACAAGAACTGAGACAAACCATTATGAATGAGCATCAAGATCATCTTTCCACAGGACACGCACATTTGGAAAGACACTAACGCACAATCCAATGCTTTGCCGCAAGCCTCCATTTCCCCTGAATATAAATCTACAGCATTATCAAGATGATCATTATACATCATCATCCAGAAAAGCATCAGTTGTGCAAGTCGTCTGCTCAATATGCACACCACTCACCTCTACATCCATCAGAACGCGACTATTACCACTTTATCACATATAACAGCTATAAAATGCTTGCAGAGCGAGTGATCACGGTCGAATTATTAATTCTTAATGTGGCCATCAGAAGACTAACCCCCTCCTTTCCTTTCAGAATCCTTCAAAACACAAAAAATGGCAGTGGTTTCATTAAGGCCACATCATGTTCTTATCCTCCAACATCACCACAATTCAATCCGATCTTTCCTCTCTCCGTCCTTCTCTACAGAATACTGGAAAATTGATCTGATGGCTGTGAATTGCATCCCTGCGGTCCACTGCAATTTCAGATGCTCAAACCTCATCATTTCAGATGCTCGTTCCTCATCATCTCGCTCGAGGAAATCACCGGGAACGCCGAGAGCTGAAACTGAGGACATCAAGCTGAATCCCAAACACACACGACTGCTGCCGGAAGCCCGGAAATCCTGAGCTCCAGGAATTTACTTTACTGACCGTTTTGTTATAACGGCAAATGGCAAAAATCTGTTGTTTTCTCGAATAAGAGGTACAAAATCCTTAAAGGGATAGTTCACCCAAAAATGATAATTCTGTCATTAATGACTCTCCCTCATGTTGTTCAACCTCGTAAGACTTTCGTTCATCTTCTGAACACAAATTAAGATATTTTTGATTAAATTTGAGAACTGTCTCACTCCTCCCTAGGCTTCTGTTGTAAATGAAACTTGCTGGCCCAGAAAGACATTGTTAAAATAGTCCGAGTGACTGCAGCGGCTCAACCTTAAGGCCTGTTCACACCGGAACGAATGTTGTACAGGTACGTGTTTTTCGCTGACGTTTAACGCCTTGTGACTAAACAAAGGCCGGCAATGTGAGTGTACACACCGACGAGTAAAACGCCACACGTAAAAGCGTCATTTAAAAAAAAATGCTTCGGGTTTGTTTTTTTAGTTTGACGCGCTGTGTCAAAAACTATCCGACTAATGAGATGGGCACTTTTGCTCACGTGTTTGGAGCTTCTGAATTTACAGTAAAACACAACTTGGGGGGCACTCAAACACAAAACAGTCTTGCCGAGCACACATACGGAAAGGAGAAGAAGATATACGCCAAGTAGCGTCAACGTCTACACAGCCAGGAAGAAATAAGACGAGGAAGATGCAAGGCAAGATGAATGTAGAGCTGCTGGTCTCGTTGGTGCTAGAACATACAGAAGGTGGACAACCAGACACTATTGACACTTGAAGCGGTAAATCCACCACGGCAAAAATAAAACAGCCGTATTTCAAAGTCGGTCGAGAAATGACCACCAGGTAGCGCAAATGGATCAAGCAAAGCAAAGGGTGCATCAAATATGAAACAATTGCAGTTGCTATTGTGCAGACGTCATCCACGCAGTTTCCAGATGAGAATGTGTGTTTATAGAGGGCGTCGCGCCAGGTCGATGAGTAATTTGGGTCCTTTGATCCGACCCTGAGTGGAAGCTGGGAATATTTTGTGGAAAACATCATCGCAGTTACTTGTGTGTTAGGGCTGAATGTGTGTTTAACTCCAGAGCATTCACGTGCCGAATCTTTATAGATGACCTATTTTGCATGAGCATGAAAAAGCTTTGCATTTACATGGTTCTCTTCTATATCAGTGTTTCTGAACTCCTGAAACGCCTCCACTGTAGTCTTGAGTTTCTTCCGGGAACGAACACATCACAATATTCCTCATAATAATTAACGTGCAGAATAAAGGGGTGGGGCCTGGTTGAGTTAGTTAGTAGTGTGTTAAACTAGCGGTTATGGAAAGGAGGGGGGGGGGCACATTTCCCAAACACACTCGAAGCGCTCGACCAATCACAACACACTGGGTCTGGCCGACCAATCAGAGCACAGTGTACTTTTCAGAAGGAGGGGCTTCATAGAGACAAGAAGTAAACAGAGCGTTACTGACAGACTGGGAAGTGAGGAGCCGCAACAATGGAGAATATGAGGAAAATAATCAATTTCAAGCAGGAAAACCTATTCTAGTAGAGCCTGAAAACAGCATCAAGGTCATAATATGGCCTCTTATCCCCCCCCCCCCCTTTCTTTTAAAAAAGAGGTATTTCAACAAACATCAAATGTCCCATTGTACAGCAATGTAATTTTCAAAATTAAATAAAAATATATATATAAATTCACTCTGATGAAAATGTCAGCTGAATGATCAAAGACCATAAAAAGTCCATAAACTACGCCAAGACCACCAGTGTGCAGCCTGATGGGAGTCTCCTTTACATGAGTTGTTTATAACTCTTATTAAATTCCAATAAATAAACCCAATGTCTCACACACCCAGAATTCTCTGGACCGAGAGCCAAAACTGCACACACACACTGACTGACCAGTGGAAACACCAGAACAGCCAGATTACTAACAGCGCAGCTGGACTCGTTTATCTGTCAGACTTTCCTTTCTTTCCTGTAAAACCACAGAGTGAGCCAATGATCATGAAACAGGAGGATTTAGACGTGAAGATCTGACAACCAGTTCCCACACCAGACCCACCAGTTCCCACACCAGACCCATTAGTCCCCACGCCGGACCCTCCAGTTCCCACGACGGACCAACCAGTTCCCACGCCGGACCCACCAGTTCCCACGACGGACCCACCAGTTCCCACGCTGGACCCACCAGTTCCCACGCCGGACCCACCAGTTCCCACTCCAGACTCACCAGTTCCCACTCCAGACCTACCATTTCCCACGCCAGATCCACCAGTTCCCACTCCAGACCCCACCAGTTCCAATGCCAGTTATTCAGTCAGGAGAGCAGCGTGTTATTTTTTTTTTCTTTACTTGACAAACAGCAGCAGATTTAATAGGCTTCTGTTACTTTAAGTGCTGACGTGGATCTCACACACATTTTCTCAATGCTTAACATTCATTTAAGACTTCATAAAATTATTTAATACAATCCCAGCACTGTCTACAGTGGCTTTTTATGCACTAATTACATTAAAATATATTAATGAGGTCTAATGCCTTTGCATCACACTACTCTCTGTTTTCACAGCACATATTTCTTCACAGTAAATCAAGCCATGGGCACAATTATTATTATTTCATTGAAAAACAAAACAAACATAAATACAATAATTCTGACCTGGCTGATTTATCTAATCTGTTATAATGCAAAGAAATGAAAAGCCTTGATAAATATCCAGCTTTTTTCCACAACCAAATGAGGTATTCAGTGTTGTCACATATCTGGCATTGGAAGTCTTATAACCAACATGACATCAGGCCTTTTGCGTAAACATACTGTACATGCCACTTTCGACTCAAGTGGCGTGTTATCTCTACGCATTTTGAGCTATCCGCGTGTATGCGTGTATGTTTACGCCATTAACGTCCGAGTGATTCTGCGTCTATGTACACGCCGTCAAATGTCCGAGCGAAACGAAGCAAAATGTAGATCTACATCTGGGGAGCGATTTTTTTTTTTTTTCTAGGATGGTAGGGGAACACTCATAAATGCCATTAACCCCGGGTGACGGGTACGTTTAGGGACGGGGTTGAGGTAGGTCATTTATTTATATATACAGTAATAACGGTAAGTCAACGGCGTTCATAAACACGCTGAAAAGCGATTATGTGTGTTGATAGCACGCCAAAAATGGAAATACGAATTGGCGTGTCATACACACAGTGTTGGGGAGTAGTTAACTACAAGTAGCGGCGCTACTAACTTAACTACATTTTCCAAGTAGCTTGGCAGTAGCTCAGTTGCTTTTTAAACAGTGTAGCTTTTCCAGTAGCTAACTACTTTTTGCAGCAAGTAGCGGTGTAGCGCGAGCAAAAGCTACATTGCGTTTGTCGAGCCTGCGCGAATCAGCGCGATGCAAGGATATTCTTCTTCTTGTTAGATTACAAACTCATTTTTTGCCATTACCGCCACCTGTTGTTTAATCACGCATCTTGCGGCTAACGGTTCACTGACGTAAAGAAGTGCGTTGACACACCCATATTATGATTATCCATGATGGAGCAAGACGTGACGGCAGATTTGGAGGATGGAGAAACAACTAATGTCAATTACCCGTGGCCTTATTTGTCCAAGCTAAAACGGTATTTTTGAGAAAATGTTCTAAATGCAATTTATGTTGAATGTATATTTTGTTCTTGCAATGTTGTAGGCTATTTGTTGCAATTTTGCACTTTTGACAAACAGTCTGAGATATTTGAGTGTTGTGTGTAAAAAAAACAATATTCTATGAAATCATAATTGTATTGCATTGTTTTAAACACTAAATATTTTAATTAAAACATTCATCAGACACTTATTCAGTTATTTATAATATATAATTTATAACATGTTATAATAATAATAATAATATGTAATATAATAGCCTATTTTATAATATGTTGTTCAAAAAGCAAAAGTAGTTTCAATGTAGCTAACTACTTTTTGATAGTAACTTGTAGTGTAGCTAACTACTTTTCCAAAAGAGTAGCTTGACTGTAGTTAAACTACTTTAACGTACGAGTAGCTTGTAGCTTGTCAAACTACAGTTTCAGAGTAGCTTCCCCAACACTGCATACACACGCTATTTCATGAGATCGGTCTGTTATAACTGACCCGGGGCCTGTACCATGAAGCCGGTATAGCTGGATAGCCAGGTGTGTTTCGGTGCAGTTTGCGCTAACCCTGGGTTTAGGCGGTGTTAAAGTTGTTTGGTGTTTAGCGGGTTCATCGCCATAGTAACTCACACGCCACGGCTGACCTGGCCCAGTCAGGTGATGGTTGCAAACCGAACGTGGACCAATCAGCTATGAGCCAAGTGTCACATGTCTTACAGTACGTGATAAAGTCACTACACAAGTTTCCACTCCACATTAAAACTCGCTACAGCAAATGATTTTTAAAGGCTAAATCGTCTGGCTTTTAGTAATACTTATTTAGAATAATAAATTTGTATGATTTAGAAATCATTTATGTAATTATTATCGATCAAAAGAACAAATGTAGTTATTATGCAGATTTTAAAGGAATAACTATATAAAAGGTACTATAAATTTGCTTTGGAATCAACAGATGACGCCATAAAATTACTACATGTTCAATTCTCTCTCTACCTTTATCAACTAACTTCACTGATATAGTTTCTTTTAGTTGTCCTCTTTCTTAGACGGCTATTTTCCTTTTGCTGGGTAAATTTGTTTAAATTCTTCATATTTTAAGACTTTTATTTAATAAGTGAATTGCGCTGCTTCTCTCGCGTTTTGAATGAGTTTCACTCTTTCTCAACGTGTGATTGGCTGTTCACTACTGATGATGTCACACCTAAACTCAGTATAAAGCCTGAGCTGACAGAGAGCGTTAATGATAAGCGTCATGATACCAACAAAGCCAGGCTGAATTGGTTTGTTTTTGTCAAGTGGAAACTAATCCTGCAACCCAACCCGTCATGGCACGGGCCCTCTCTGTTCGGCACGGGCCCCTGGTGTACAGATGCAAGTACCATTTATTTAGATAAAACAACACAAAAAAGCACAATGGTTCATGAATGAACATCCAGTTATCTATAATGTCAAACAACAGCTGGTTAATAAACAGGCGTTAATGGTTGCGTCGTCATAACCCTGCTGTGCCGAGGCTCATGGGATTGACGTCTCTTTGAAATCCAGCCCAGAGTTCATTGTCTCCGAGCTTCAGTCGTTCTCTCTTATCTTCTGTATATTACACAGAATGAGAGCACCTTCTCCCCTGACGACACCTACGCTATCAGAAATATGTGCTTAACTCATTTACCAAGGCACTCGCTGACTCTGTCTTTGTAATTACTGCAGATTAGGGACTAATATCTAATTATGCCTTAATATGCTTTAATGCAGTTTTAATGACAGCTTGGCGTTCCAGTCAAACTCTCGGAGCGATTCGGAAGAATCTGAAAAGGTTTATCTTACTACGCTGTTCAAACGAAACACACCACACTTAGTGGTAAATAATGAGGTAGTAATTGTGTGCATCTTAAAGCTGTATTTGTGGCTGTGTGGACTGATAATGTATGGAAGAGTTTGCAAATCCTTCTGAATTTCAGGTTATGATTATAAATCAATACCAGTTCCAGAGGCTTTATATAATTGCATTTTAAAACTAAAATAACCAAAAGTGAAATAATTTCTAAAAATATATGGGAATATTAAAAAACGAAAAGTATAAAAAAAAAACAAATTAAAAAAACAAAGCAAAATTACTAAAGCTTTTAATTAATAATTAAAAAAGAAAACAGACAGATAATATATTATTCATATAACTGCACATCCATTGAAGTAATAAAATAAAATAATACTAATAAAAAGTTTTTGGAAAAAAAAAAAAAAAAAGATTACATGGTGAAAATCAGCTATGTTATTAATCAATTAAAATAGAAACAAAAATATATCTATAAAATGGCACACAATAACTCCAATGTAAGGTTTAATCTGAAGCTAATAAAATAAGTGATTTTAGCATATCATATGACAAGAGTTGCACAAGCGCGTGTGTGTGTGTGTTTAACCGTGTTGTCTGGAGATCTCAGTTTACTACAGTGAAACGTGTTGCCCTACGCATGGTTTGACCAGACATGATGCAAATTGCTTTGTGTCTCTAATTGGTAAGGCCTGATGTTTATGAACAGATTCCTGTTAATTAATCCCAGATCATCAAATCAAGCAGCTTGCATATTTTATTAATAAATAATGGATAATTGGATCTTGCATTACCTTAACACAAACTGCATTCACTATCCAACAGATCAAATACTATATCATTATATATATATATATATATATATATATATATATATATATATATATATATCACACACACACAAATATAATTAGGGTTACTTAGAACTAACTAGAGTTTGTTAACTAAAAAAATCATTCAGTTTAACTTGATGTACTAAAAAAATCAATACAAACTATATAGACATTATTTTAAAAACGTATTAAAAAATGACAAAAACAACAACTTTACTAAAACTAACTGAAATAAAAACAGAAAATATAAACAAGTACATATACATAAGTTATTTTAGTTTCATTAAGGTCCTATTATTAATGAAATATAATATAATATACAGCTGTAGGGGTAAATAAAGTATGTTGCTTTCATTAGAATGTGAAGCCCTGTATATGCATGTAATTTATCTCTCTAACGCTTCTTGAAGTGCGAACACATTAAAACACAATACAACATGAAAAACAGCGGTACAGTCATCCATCACTGACTTACTGTAGGTCACACGACATTAAAGACATTGTCTTACACACACACACACACACACAGCTCTATCTCTCTCACACACACACGGGACCACAATGGAAATAAGCCCTAGGGCTTTATTGTGTTATCCTGACTTTGTTCTTGTTTCTTTTAATATATGGTGCAAAGATGTATCGTATTTTAAAGGGGTCATATAATGCCAATTTTGTACAAGTTAATATGAATGTTTTGGGTCTAAATGAAAACTTTGTAATATACTTTTATTAAAAATTCTCATTAGTATTTTAAGAAAACACTAATTTTACCTGGTCAAAATCAGCTCTGTTTTCAGCACGCAGTTTCAGTGCATGTGCCTTTAAATGATAATGAGCTTCGCTAACTCCTCCCCTCTGTTCTGCGGCGTTTGACACAACACATGTGGAGTGTTGCCTTGACAACAGTTGAGGGTGTATTTTGGAGAGAGAACGGCAGCGGGAGTCTCTGAGGACACATCTGTGCAACCGTATCAGTTTGAACCGGAGTCGCATCCGGAACAAGATGACGGCCCAAAGTAGTTCGACAAAGGCTCGAACAGGACGATTCTGAATGGTTGGTTAACATGATGTCACTTTGATCTATCTTTGTATGTACTACCAGGAGTAGACTAGTGAGATATGAATGCTGTGTGTTAACCGATGTATACGTTAGTTCATTGACAGATTGATGTTCCAACTAATGGTCATTAAAAACATTTTACCGTGATTTGCAAAGATTTATATAAAGGTTAATAAAACTTTACACTCCCTTCTTCTGGAGGTGCAGAGGGAACATAAATAGTTTGTAGTCTACTGATAATTTTTTGAGGAGCAGCTTCTTAGCAAAACCAGCTTTATACTGACCCTCGTTTATAAAGAAGTTTACGATAAATTATTTGCGAAAACATAAAAGCATTGACGTTGATCTTGGGGAATATTCCCACCGTAACAACCATGGGAGGGGCGTCACATGGTGAAACGGCTCAATTTGAGACAGGTGAATACATATAAATAAGGAGATTAGAACAAAAACGCTGGATGGATTTTGATCATTATTACACATTGCAGTACAATCAACTTGTAAAAGTGCATGTACCATTATATGACCCCTTTAAACAAAAGCGTCAAATAAAATCAATCAATCAATCAATCAATCAATCAATCAATCAATCACACAGCTCTGTCAAACACACACACACAGCTGAGCTAATAATCATCTTGGTGGAGCTGGTAGCAATTAATGTCAGTGTTGTCATGAATGTCTCTCAGTGAGTGTGTGAGAGCTGTTTGTGTGAGAACTGTGGGTATTTGACCTTGGAGAAGGTCATGATCAGACTGACAGGTGTGTGTGTTTACCGGTGATGTCGTGCAGCTTGAAGGAGTCGCTGTACACCTGGTGTTGATTGGGACAGTGCTTCTTCAGCCACTTACACACGTCCTGCTGCGTCCACAGAGCCACCGGCTTCGACAGCTTCACCGTTCCCGGCTGGGACACACAACAATCAGGCAGAACAGATCAGACTCACACTTTTACAGTCACCATGAAATACAAACTGACAATTCTTGGGTTTTTTATTGAAATATTGGGTTTTTATCATAAATGATTTATCCGTGCACATCATTACTCTGCACAATCTTGAATCAGATTAACTTCCCCTCCTCTCATCTCTTCTCTGATGATGTGGGCAGGGCCACCTGTCAATCAAATGAGATCAACCAATAGCAAACCACAACCATCCAATCAAATCCCCACCCGACACAATCAAGCCCCACCCACATTTGTTCTTGTTCCAGAGGCGTTTCACTCGTAAATACATCACAATAGAGACGATAACTGCAGACTCATGTCGACTTCAAAAGAATAGTTCAGCTAAAAATAAAAATTCTGTCCTCATTTGCTTCATGATGTTTTTAAACCTGCTTTACTTTTTTATGTAGAAAATAACAGAAAGTTCAGTCAGTCTAAACCGGTTGGTCTTTTCATGAAATTATAATAAAAGAAGAACTGAAGCATTTGAGATTCAAGAGTGATCTTGGTGAGAAACACAAATTGAAATTAAGTCATTCGTAAGAATTAAATCACTCTTAGAAAAAAAGGTTCAAAGCGGTTCTATACAGAAGTCTGTGGTTCTATAAGAGGAGCAATGTCTTAAATGATTTCATAAAACATTCACGTCTAACGAGATATTTAAATTTTTTTCTACTGATAAAGTATGTTTGTAAGCTGTTTAATTCATAAACTTAAGTAAAACCATATCAAATTTTCCAAAGACAGGTTATATATATGAAGCACCTGAAGGAACCCTTCAAAATTCCCCTGGGGTTTAATGTCGTTTATATGTGTTTTTAATCTGCTTTAAGACAAACCATGTGTAAATTTATAAGTCGACAGCATTGCTGAGTATTTCCTCCTTAAAACTGCAGTGAACCAAAGACAGTCTCAAAAACATGGTTTGAAATCGCTGGTGTTTCTGACATCACAAACAACCTTGTAACCAATCAGATCAACGTGTGCTCGTCAAACAGTGGATCTCTGAGTGAGTGAGGGAGTGAGTGAGTGGAGGTGGGGCTCATTTGCATATAGATCTGCGTATACTTAACGAGGCAAGGGTGTCGAGTTACATTCAAGATATTTTAAAGCATGAAGAAAAAAAACATGTTATTTTGGTCATCAAAGATGAGTTTTAAGGGATCCAGTTATTGACTACAGAGCGACTATGATTCTATATAGAACCGTTTGTTCAATATCTGACTGATAAATGAATCAGATCCTTTCAGTGAATTGGTCAAATGATTCATTTACAAATGATCTGGTTCTTACGTTTAGCTCAAGGATTGAGTGATTCACTTTCACTTGTTAGCTGTTAGTGACCTACCATTTTTTTGGAGCTTTTGAGTCTTTTCTTAACTTAAATGCTTCAGTTATTCATTGCACTTATGTCGAAAAATAGTCCACAGAATTCACACAGGTTTGGTGATGGTGTATATGATGGTGTATAAATAATGAAAAAATCCCATTTTTGCGTGAATGTGATGATGGCCTGGGGCCTCATGTATAAAACTTTGCGTAGATTTCATCCTTAAAGTGTGCATACGCACATAAGGCAGAATTTGCGTACGGACAAAAGTTTTCAGATTTATAAAACCGTTCGTACGCCTGAACCTGCGCAAAATTCACTTTATAAATCCCAGTCAGCGGGAGATTGTGCGCACGGTCGTCTCCACCCCGAAATAACCATATATGGAGATTACAACGCCTAGTTTTACTATCCATATCCTCACCTGCATATCATTTGCATATGATTATATATCCACGTGATACCAAGTTTAAAGGTACAAGACGTTAGGAAAATATGAAATGCGGATGTACCGTCACATTATTACAAAAATATTTTTTTTTAGTATATCCTTGCCTTGTTTTTGAATAAATAAATCAAATAGTGTTAAATACATTTCAGAGAAAGTTTTTCTCAATCTTTGCCACTGGCCAAATAGTATTTTTAATTGATTTATATTTTAATGGAAACAGATAGACATGGTTGTGCATTATTTGCACGAAACAATTTTCTCAATCACAATCTGCTATTATCATGATTAGCAATTATCTCTAGTTAAAACATTAAAACACAGCATGCCATTAGAAAAGTGTTCAAAAGCATTGCATCCATAACAAATAGGTATTTTTGTAACTTCTCAGTAATGATTTCATGTAGTTTAAGTGTTTAACTCCATTAATGAGAATGACATATTTAATATAGACTAAATGTTTATTTCAGAAGTAAAACATATTTTAAATAATTATTTTATTTATTTAAACTGTTATTTTGAACATGCACTGTATTTATGATTGGACTCATAATGAAGATTTACGATTTTACTCCATCTGCCGTTAGATTATAGGCTATGTGCGTCAGTTTCACCAAACGGCCCAACACGCGTGGTGGCACGGTCATTTAAGAAGGGATGGATGTTTGCTTCAAGTGATGATAGGTTTGTGAAATTATATTTGAACTATATTTCTGTAAATGTATAATTTTCTTTAGATTCTCTGTCTAATAGTGACCAAAAAGACACTTAACTCCAGCTCAACATCGGTGTCGCCAAAACACACACTCTTCTAAAAGAGTGCGTACGCACGGTCAAGAGCATCCTGACGGTGCACAGTGCACTTATTTACGCTAAGTTTATTTTTTATAAATCCCGATATGTGCGTGGAAAAATGCGTACGCATATTTCTATGCCCATTTTGTGCGTACGCAACGTTTATACATCAGGCCCCTGCTGATTGAATGCCACTGCTTGGCCTTTGAGTGCGTCGTGAGTATGAGCTTTGACCTAGTCAGCTCAGTCAGCACAGAGAAACACACACACACCGAGTCAGAGAAACACACACACACTGAGTAAGTAGAACTGCTTTCAGTGGGGTGAGAATCAAAGCAGCCGGATAATTAACCCGAGACTCCTGACAGAGACACACTACAGGAGTGATGAGGTCTAACACTGAGTCGAGACACTGACTCTATACAGGATCCAATTAAACACAGATGAGGGACATCACACACACACAAATAAACACTCTTACTCACTCACTGCCACTCCCTCACTCTCACACTGCCACACACACACACTCACTGCCATTCACTCACTGCCACTCACTCACTGCCACTCAGTCACTCACTCACTGCCACTCACTCACTGCCACTCACTCACACGCAAACACACACACCTGCACGCAAACACACACACCTGCACGCAAACACACACACACACTCACACACGCAAACAACCACTCACTCACTACCACACACTCACTCACTGCCACATTCACAGCCTCACTCGCACGCAAACACACACACACACACACACACACACTCACTCACTCACTCCCTCCCACTCACTCACTACCACACACTCACTGCCACTCACTCACAGCCTCACTTGCATGCAAACACCCATACTCGCACTCAAACACACACACACTCACACACAAACACTCACTCGCAAACAAACACTCTCACTCACTCACATGAAAACAAAATACACTCACACACTGCCACTCACTCACTCACTGCCACACATTCACAGCCTCACTCGCACACAAACACACACACTCTCGCACGGAAACACTCACTCACTCACTGCCACACACTCACTCACTCACTGACTGCAACTCACTGACTGCCAATCACTCACTCAATCACTAACTCACCGACTGCAACTCACTCACTCACTGCCAAACACTCACTCACTCACTCATTGCCACACACTCACTGTCACATACTCACTCACTGCCACACACTCATTGCCACACTCACTCACTGCCACACTCTTACTCACTCAATCACTGCCACTCACTCACTGCCACTCACACACTCACTCACTGCCACACTCACTCACTACCACACACTCACTCACTGCCACTCACACACTCACTCACTGCCACACTCACTCACTACCACACACTCACTCAATGCCACACACTCACTCACTGCCACTCACACACTCACTCACTGCCACACTCACTCACTACCACACACTCACTCAATGCCACACACTCACTCACTGCCACTCACTCACTTACTCACTCACTCACTGCCACACACTCACTCACTCACTGCCAAACACTCACTCACTCCCACACACTCACTCACTGCCACTCACTCACAGCCTCACTCGCACGCAAACACACACACACTCGCACGCAAATACTCACTCACTCACTGCCACACACTCACTCACTCACTGCCATTCACTCACTGCCACTCACTCACTCACTCACTCACTCACTCACAGCCATTCGCTCACTGCCACTCACCCACTGTCACATGCTTGCTCACTGCCACTCACACACTGCCACACGCTCACTGCCACTCACACACTGCCACACACTCACTGCCACACACTCACTCACTCACTGACTGCCACTCACTCACTCGCTGCCATTCACTTACTCACTGCCACTCACTCACTCACTGCAACTTACTCAATCATCGACTATAACTCACTCACTCACTGCCACACACTCACAGCCTCACTCGCACGCAAACACACACACTCGCACACACACACTCGCTCACGCAATCACTCACTCACTGCCACTCATTCACTCACTGCCACACACTCACAGCCTCACTCGCATGCAAACACACACACATGCAAACACTCACTCACTCACACACTGCCACACACTCACTGCCGCACACCCACTCTCTGACTGCCACTCACTCACTGCCACTCACTCACAATCACTGCATCTCACTCACTGCCGCTCACTCACAGCCTCACTCGTATGCAAACACCCACACTCACAAACACACACGCTTGCACGCACACACACACACGCACACACACACTCGCACGCAAACACTCACACAGTCACGAAAACACAAACACACTCACACACAAACACACACACCCACACACACACAAACACACACACACGCAAACACTCTCACTCACACGCACACACTCTGTATATCGCTCTCACACACACACTCTCTCAGACAAATCTCAAACTCTCTCACACACACTCAATTCCACTCACTCACACACACTCTCTCACACAATCTCATTTTCTCTCTTACACACACACTCACACTCTCCTACACTCACACACAGTCATTCTGTCCTTGGTATAATTAGAAAATGCAAGAATTCTCACGTTACTATAGCAACAAAGCATGATGACTTGAAGATATGGATGCTTCATAATACACTAGAATCATCATCTACGACAAAATAATTCATATTAGAGGCAAATGATGTGAATGCCTGATCGATAGGCCTATAAGCAATATTAATTAGTAAAGATGGAGGAGAAAAATATATGGCTTCAATGAAAATGACTAAATGCATTTTCACTATTTTACAATTTGATGGAATGATGATTTGATCCATTGGTCTGTATTGTAAATGTATTACATATATGATGCACAATAAATGTAACGTGAAGATCAATAAGACCGTTGAGTATTGCAGATGCTGCATTACAGTGACATCTTGTGGAGAAAGCTGAACAAGACAATTGTGATAGATCAATGTACAGAGCAGTTTTATAGTTTTTATTCATATTTTGAATTAGCTTTATTTTTTGTGTTAATTTTATTACATTTTTTATTTAGTTCTTTTTAAAATGACAAAAGCACCTACAATTACTAAAACATGTTTTAAATATAACTACGCAGGTTTAATTTAGGCAACATTTCTAATTGTAAGTATGTCTACTATTATTTTATTTTATTTTAGCTTTATTTCAATTTAAATTATTTTTTTCCCCAATTATTTTCAATGTTAAACCCAGAGGTTTTGTTTGTACAGTGTCCAATAATCCTGGTAACAGAGTGAAATTGTCAGCTTTTGTTCAGCTTCTCTTATGTGAAGGTTTAAGTCTGCATCACTTATTAAATGCAATTATTAAAAACTGCAAAGAAAAATATTACCATCACCACTAAAAAGAAACAAAAGAAAAATATTACTAAAGAAAGCAAAGGCTTTAAAATAATAAATACATGTGTGTGTGTGTGTGTGTGTGTGTGTGTGTGTGTGTGTGTGTGTGTGTGTGCGTGCGTGCGCGTGCGTGCGCGTGTGTTAATATTATTATTAATATAATCTATATATAAATAAAATAAAAGCTTATATATCAAGCTTGTATATTTAAGTTCAGTAGTTCACTTAAATGGCAATGAAGATTACCTATTAATTGTCATTTAAGTGAAATTACTGAACTTAAATATACAAGTTTGATAAAAATGGTCATTTTAGAAGAAAATTTCAAATGGCATTTAGAGGCTTTTGCATCTGAACTCTTCATATATATATATATATATATATATATATATATTCATGAAATTCACCCATAATGCATTGCTGAGATCATGTCACAGATGCATGACGATATAATAACAACATGTGACAGACATCTCTATATGAGTCCTGTCTGGACACACGTCACAGCTCACTGAACACGAGTCTCACACAAACAACACACACAATCCGGCTTTTCTTGCTTCTAACTTCCTTTCAAATATTCATGCAAGTACATCTGCAAAATTAGCAAGAGTTTGATCGGATCTGAATTTAAATGTCTGTAATGAATGTTTGGAATATGAAGTTGATCTTTTTTAAGATGACGATTGGCCGATTATTGCAGATGTGAAAGCAGCTTTTTAAAAAAAGTGTTAAAAAACGGTACAGAAGTGCGAATGCACTGAACTAAACATGTTATTTTATATAAAATATATATTTCACCAAAAAAAATCCAAGTTCAAGCTGATTTACAGAGATTGATCTGCTAAAAGCTTTAAAGTTATGTTTCCATAATTACACTAATGTCTGATTTTCACAGGATGAATTGATTTTCGGATGACACCTAATTTATGGTTAATACTAAATATATGATACAAAAGGCAATAAAGAAGAACATGTTAATTCACTAACACTACAATAGTGTGAACATGAGTCTCCACTATACACCACTGTTCACATGTCTGTGAAATGTCTACATTAATTTTATTCAGCAAAGATGCATTTAGTTGATCACAAGCGACAGTAGAGACATTTAGAATGATACAAAAGATTTGATTTAAAATAAATATGGTTCTTTTAAACTTTATTCATCAAATAATCCTGAAATAAAATGTATGACAGTTTCCTGTTTTCAACACTGATAATAATCATAAATGTTTCTCGATCATCAAAGAGTGATTTCTGAAGGATCATGTGACACTGAAGACTGGAGTAATGATGCTGAAAATTCGCACTTTACTCTATATTCACATAGAAAACTGATGATTTACACTGGAATAATATATCAGATTTTTGATCCGATAACTGCATCATCGGTGATCAGAAACATGATGTGAGTTCGGAGATGTTCTCACCCGGGACAGCTCGGATTCGGAGACGGAGCGCTGAGGTGGAGACCGCCGCTGGAAACCAGGACTCTGCTCCAGAAAATCCAGACTGTCCTCATCCAGTCCATGATCAACACAAACTTCCTCCCGCTGTGATGTCACTTCCTCTGAGCACACCTGATGGTCAATCCCATTCTGGGTCAGATTGCAGTGGACAGCTGTGGAGATCAGCAGACCCGAGATGTTAGTGACTGCACACACGACCAAAAGGTGGAGCTGTATGTTTGTGTGTGTGTTTGTGTGTGTGAATTAACATCAGCTTGATTGCTAGGAGTGTGTCCTCACACTCACTGATGAACAACTTGTTCACAAAGATCATGCGTCTCTAAATGATGATCATGATTTGATAAATCTTCAATATCTCCTGCGCTCCTCCATCTCTGACTGATCTTTTACACTCTTTCAGTGTAATCAAACACTTGTATCATCTTGCTATGATATATTAATGGCAAATATTGAGATTTATACGCATTTTATGTTAGTAGTCTGTTTCCCTTCGTTGTCACTGTCTGTTCCCCTTCGTCCTCAAAGTGTCATCATTGATGACGCTTTGGGGAACGCCCCCAGCTTAGCGCGTCTGTAGCATGAATGAAATCTATCCAATCCTGATTGGTGCTGCGTCATGGCATAGTAGATGACAGTATAAACAGAAGCTACAAAGGGACGCCCAGAGCACACATACATCAGCTTTTTGCTCTTCAGCAAGCGCTCTGTGTCAAACTGTATGTCCTATTTGGTGTTGTTTGTCCCATAAGAATTGTCCTAAGACTAAGTAATTGCAATATAAAATCTAGAGGCTCGGCTCGGACCGAGGCAGCGTGTAGATTACGGGGCACCTCAAAAATAAAGATTCTGTGACTGGGATCTCGCGTTTGCAGAGGCAGCGCGTAGATTAAAGGTCTGCATTGCAATTCAGAATCTAGTGGCTCGGATCTCGCAATTGCCGAGGCAGCGTGTAGATTACGGGTCTACTCTGCAATAAAGATTCTGTGTGGGTGCGATCATCTACAGTCAGCTCCTGAGGGGTGTTTTTCGCCCGTTGTCTTTCTTCGCGAGAGATGAAAGCTAAATATCGTGAATGACTCGAATCTTGCGTTGCCGAGGAAGCGTGTAGATTACGGGTCTACAATAAAAGGGACACACAATCTAGGAAATAATACTATTTTGTGCGAGACATTCACAGTCATCTCCTGAGGATGCTGGCAGTGTTCACTGAGAAATATCTCGATGTGTAGGCCTACAAAATAAACCGTGCGCTGTCGGATGTTTCAGCCTCACACCTGTTGACTTTCTTCTCGAGGGATGAAAGCCAAATATATTGTTATGGCTCGATTCTCGCGTTTGCCGAGGCAGCGTGTAGATTAAGAGACTGTAAATAACATTAAAACAGTATTGTTGGTAATTATGGCCGCATATAATTCTGATAATTTAAAATGATGAGCAGCGAACGTCGAGAATCATTTCAAATTTTCCCTGCCGGTCCTCCGCTTCAGGGTATCGAAAACGAGAAGAAAATAGCAGGGCTGTCCTCCCCATGGAGGGATACGAGAATCGCTCCTCCACAGAGCCCTCAGAAAATCGATGTTTGTATCCAGCGTCAGGTGCGCCTCAGGACACATCGGTTTTCAGTGAATGCGCGCTACAGTGTTCGCCACAAGGACTTGCGGCCATGCTGCGGCCAGACTGCTGAGAGCTGTCCCCCCCTGGCCAGAGCTGTCCCCCCCGGTGTTCCCGCCGTCCAGTACGTCTCGGGCCTCACTGTTTTCCCGCGTACGTGTGCCACCTCATCCACCTCTAGTAAGACCTGTGGCTGGGCAACATTCACGTCCGCACACCGAAAATCGTTCTCGACTACTCCCTGCCGGTCAGCCGCTTAAGGGGGTCAGGAACGAGTGTCGGTTAACATCCGAGGCCAGCCTCGAGAGGCTGGTTACCTTAGTAGATTATCTCGGCGCATGGTCATTCTTTCCGAATATATCTGCGTTGGCCTGGCATACTGTAGAGATAGGTTACAGACTACAGTTCAGTTCCCCTCCCCCGAAGTCCAACGGGGTAGTCTGGACTGCGGTCGGCCCAGAGCAGTTTCGGGTCATGGAACAGGAAGTTCAATCCCTGTTGGTCAAGGAGGTCATATAATAAGTTCCTCTGCCAGACAGGGACTTTGGGTTCTAGAGCTGGTACTTCATAGTTCCCAAGAAGGATGGGGGGTTGCGTCCTATAATAGATCTCAGGCACCTGAATCGTTCTCTGAGGAGATTCAGGTTCAGGATGCTCACAATTCCAGCCATCGTGAGTCAGGTCCAGTTCGAGGACTGGTTCGTCACGATAGATCTGAAGGACACTTACTTCCATATTTCCATCCTTCCATCATCATCGCTTTCTGGGGCGAAGCGTACCAATATCGGTTTCTTCCCTTCGGCCTAGCCCTTTCCCCTCGCACTTTCACCAAGTGTATGGATGCAGCGCTGGCTCTACTGAGACTCCAGGGCATCCGTATACTCAACTACATCAATGAATGGTTAACATTGGCCAAGTTGCGAGAGTTGACAGTTCAACAACGAGATGTCGTTCTGGCCCATATTAGGTACCTGGGGCTGAGACTCAACACACAAAAAAGTGTGTTGTTGGCCTCCCAGAGGACTACGTTCCTAGGAGTTGTATGGGACTCAACGATGATGTGGGCACAGATGTCTCCTGCGCGCGTGGGCAGTCTATAGGGCAATGGTCTCCAGAGTGAAGCTAGGCCACAACCTCACTGTGAAGCAGTTTCAGAGACTGCTGGGGCTCATGGCAGCAGCGTCCAATGACATACCTTTTAGCCTGCTACACATGAGACCCCTACAGTGGTGGTTGAGAGCCAAGGGGTTCTCCCCGAGGGGAAATTAATTCCTTATGATCAGGGTAACGCGCAGATGCCTTCGTTCCCTCGTCATATGGACACAACCTTGGTTCCTGTCCCAGGGACCGGTGCTGGGAGCATCATGTTGCCGTTTCAACAGATGCCTCCCTCACTGGTTGGGGTGCGGTCATGGACGGCCGCTATGCGATAGGTCTGTGGGAGACCTAGCATTCTTCTTGACACATCAACTGCCTGGAAATGCTGGCGGTCTACAAAGCTCTGTGGAGTTTTTTCCCGGACCTCCGCGGCCACCATGTCCTGATACACTCAGACAATATGTCCGTAGTCATGTATCTTATTCACCGGGGGTCACGCACACGCACAGGGGGTTCACCCACATGGCCTCCACCCCGAGGTGGTGGAGGCCATGTGCGTGAGATTCCACCCAGTGGAAGTGGATCTGTTCGCGTCTCAAGAGATGTCCCAATGTCCACTGTGGTTAGGGATGGATGCTATGACACAGATGTGGCCGAGGCTGCGTCTGTACGCATTTTCCCCGATCGCTCTGCTCCCGAGAGACTTGGAGCTGGTCCGCCGGGAAGGGATCAGACTACTTTTAGTAGCAACCTGCTGGCCTACCCGGATGTGGTTCTAGGACATTAGCACTGCTAGATGCTAGATGTGTGTGTGCTCTGGGCGTCCCTTTGTAGCTTCCGTTTATGTCGTCATTTACTATGCCATGAGGCAGCACCAATCAGTATTGGACAGATTTCATTCATGCTTCGGACGCGCTACGCTGGGGGCGTTCCCCAAAGTTTCATCAACGATGATGCAGTGTCTCGTTCCCTTCTCAGGGAACAAGGCTTACAGTCGTAACCCGAGACGTTATAAAGATCTCACTGATTTACATTAAAAACATCCTACTTTTCGTTCATCAACTCATTTATTACATAATAACTGCTCAGTTTTGACCTCTAAAATATGATACTGAATATGAAAAGGGGGGGACTTTTTTTAAAAAAAGTTTTGTCTAAAGATTCAGTTAGGTTACCTGACATTAACACCAAAACAAACCTTATAAAAACTTTTTTGTTGCTGTTGTTGTTGATTGAAATAAAATTAAATTTTTATTTTAACTTGGTGGACTAAAATAACCAAAACTAGAACTGAAATAATTGATTAAAATAATGAGAAAAAAAGACCAACACACAGCACATTTACTAAAACTTACAAATTAAAACAGAAAATATACAAACAAAAACTAATTCAAAATATTAATAAAAAATATATAATATATCTCAATGATATTGGGTTCAGTAATCTGGGATTGTTTTTCTGACTATTATTTCATAACCGTGTTTCATATCATCCTCTAGATGGCATGAGATGACAAAATTATGACACCAGAGTGTTTCTATAATTCTGTCTGATATTAATGAATCGTGAACCATAAAGTTGATGGACACATAAAATCATAACCAAGAATTTGATATTTGTCAGAGAGAACCAAAGCAGTGGGTTAATGCAGACAGAGATGTTTGTGATCATCATAATCAAATAATACAATCATTTTCATCCCAGAACATTTACAAGGGGATTATAACTATATACTAATAAATATATAATTCTGTTATTATTTATTCACCATCATGTATTTTTAAAACATGTGTGACTTCTGAGAAACACAAAAGGGAGAAGTTAAGCAGAATGTCCAAGCTGCTCTTTTTCTTAGCAAAGCAAATGATAAACAAATACAGTAAATTGCAGTCTATAGAGTTATAGAGTTAAATTAATCGAAAAATATAAAATCATTAAAAAATATATTCGTTGCTTTAACCAGAAACAACAAAATTTCTTACAGTGTAGTTTCCAAAATTCCTCTTTTTCATTTAAATTAATGATGTAATAAAACAGAAATAGCAAAAAGATAATGAAACTACACATACCTTTTTTTAATAAAATTAAATAAATTTTATAAAATAAAAATTTAACTGAAAATATATATATTTAATTAATTTAAAAATATTATTAAAAACTATGGCAACACCATTTTAAGGTGTTACAGTGTATTATTTATGCATTTAAGTACTGAGTAATAATAATTAACTATAGGGTTAGTTACATGCAAGCACAATTTATGGTTACATAAACGCAACCAAAACTCTAATAGTATCTCAAAATGATACAGATTGCTGATGCAAAGCTATCATATGGATTCAGACATTCAGTCTTAGTATATAAATATAAAAATGTATATAGACAGTTACAATGAATAATTCATTGACAATGCTTTATGTTGCCTTTTGTGTGCGTCAGCAATTACAATCTGCAAAATCTCTTTCGGAAGAAAAAGCTGTGCATGTTTGTAACAATAAATCATTAAAATGTTAATTGTAATGCACTGTAATTCTGATGTGATGCGAACATGGCCCGTGTCGTTGCGTAACAGGTCATCAACCCAATCCGAGGAACAGAACGACTGACCGCTCTGCTGTTGCTCACTGGACTGGGAACGCTGGGAATATTCCCGAACACAGAGCATCTACGAGAGACACACACAGCCTTGAAACAAAAATCAGATTAGCATGCAAAGCACGCAACGTTCCCTTCCCTCCGATTCCCTGCGCCTCTCCCTTGCTCTACATCTCTCAGGCCACACTCCATTAAAAGCAGGTTTTCTAACAGCCAAGATATTCATGATACATTCAGCTGATCTCAGAGACACAGCTTTTGCCCCTGATTTGTGTGTTTGAGGGGTGTTTAGATGTGCCGGGGCTAGAAGGCTTTCTCTGCCTTTACTCTAAATATAGATCGGGACGTTCTTCTCCTCTTCTGAACGACATGCGCACTGAAGGAAGGAGGGAGCGAGAGACTGAAGAAGAGAAAGAGATGCTTCACTGTACAATCCAGCCCTGCTTTCCTGACACTCATTTAAAGGTCCAGTTCAACCCAAACATATGTCGTTATTTTGTTCATATAAAATTAAAGGAGAAATTTCAAGGATATAATAATGTCTGTGAAAAACAAACGAAAAAGCAGCTTAAGTAACATGTGCTATATTGTGCACTATAGTGTACAAACATTTTGGGTCAGCACAATTATTTATTTATTGATTTATTTATTTTTGGGTAAAGCAATCAATACAGCTTAATACATTATTTTGATCAAAAGTGACTGTTACAGTGTTTTTTTTTTAATAAATGCTGAACATTCTATTCATCAAAGAATCCTGAAAAAAAAGTATTGCACTGAAAAAAAAACTAGAGCAGGATTTACTTTGAAATGTAATTTTAACTCAGAGATTGCTAGTAAAATTGCATAAATAATTACAAAGCAATGTGAAGTAAATGACTAAAATAGCATTTTTTTTATAGCAAAGGGGAAAACATCCAGTATGTGGCAGTCCTGTGGGCAAAAATGCCTTGTTGATACTAGAGGTCGGAGGAGAATGGGCCGACTGATTCAAGATGATAGAAGAGCAACTTCGACTGAAATAACCACTCGTATACAACCGAGGTATGCAGCAAAGCATTTGAGAAGCCACAACACACACAACCTTGAGGCGGATGGGCTACAACAGCAGAAGACCCCACAGGGTACCACTCATCTCCACTATAAATAGGAAAAAGAGGCGACAATTTTCAAGAGCTCACCAAAATTGGACAGTTGAACACTGGAAAAATGTTGCCTGGTCTGATGAGTCTCGATTTCTGTTGAGACAGATGGTAGAGTCGGAATTTGGCGTAAACAGAATGAGAACATGGATCCATCATGCCTTGTTACCACTGTGCAGGCTGGTGCTGGTGGTGGTGTAATGGTGTGGGGGATGTTTTCTTGGCACACTTTAGGCGCCTCAGTGTCAATTGGGCATTGTTTAAATGCCACAGCCTACCTGAGCATTGTTTCTGACCATGTCCATCCCTTTATGGCCACCATGGCCATCCTCTGATGACTACTTCCAGCAGGATAATGCACCATGTCACAAAGCTCCAATCATTTCAAATTGGTTTCTTGAACATGGCAATGAGTTCACTGTACTAAAATGCCCCCACAGTCACCAGATCTCAACCCAATAGAGCATCTTTGGGATGTGGTGGAACGGGAGTTTCGTTGCCCTGGATGTGCATCCCACAAATCTCCATCAACTGCAAGATGCCATCATATCAATATGGGCCAACATTTCTAAAGAATGCTTTCAGCACCTTGTTGAATCAATGCCACATAGAATTAAGGCAGTTCTGAAGGTGAAAGTGGGTCAAACACAGTATTACTATGGTGTTCCTAATAATCCTTTAGGTGAGTGTATTTTCACATAGTATTAGTGTATAGTTCTTATTTTTACTGTATTTTTAATCAAATAAATGGTTGAATGGAGGAAAAAAAAAGTTCTGAAATTCATCTTGTTCATTTTAATGTTATCATATGGCTTTTTTAAAGCAGAAATTGCCTTCATGATTCGTCATTGTCTGAAAATTGTCAGATTTTTCACAAGAAAACAAGTGTGGAAAGCAGAGCTGATTTACAGTGAAGCTTTTCCTATAATGTGAAAGGCCGGAAAGGATGACGGAACAGTGTGTCGATGAAACTTGATAGTTTGTGAACGTCATGCCTGTGCTGCTGTTGGCCTCTAGTGTTCTTCAGCAGTGATGTTAAAGTCAGGCTGGATCATGGCAGGCTTTAAAAGTGGAGTGGTTTGTTTGTGACCCAGAAACTGAAATGGCAACATGACATCATGACTTTTGCGTAAACATACACGCCACTTTCGAGTCAAGTGGCGTATTATTTCTACGCATTTTGAGCTATCCGCGTGTATGTCTACGCCATTAACGTCCGCGTCATCCCGCGTGTCAGAACACGCGCGTCAAATGTCCAGTCATAAATGCCATTTACCCCAGTGACGGTTAAGTTTAGGGATAGGGTTGAGGTAAGTCATATCTTTTTTTTACCTAGGATGGTAGGCCTAAGGGAACAGTCATAAATGCCATTAATCCCAGTGACGGTTAGGTTTAGGGACGGGGTTGAGGTAAGTCATATATTTATATAACGTTAAGTCAACGGCGTTCATAAACACGCTGAAAAGCGATTATGCGTCTTGATAGCACGCCCAAAATGCAAATACGAATTGGCGTGTCATACACACGCTACTTCATGAGATCAGTCTGGAAATGGAGAGAGTGAATCAGCGGATTCAGAACACAGCTGTACGTCATTATTCGGGTGAAGATATAAAGCGGTGAGGCCAGTTCACTTTCTATGTTGTCCAGCGCTGTGTGATGGAGGCTGTGAGCAATAACCTACTGTACTGTAAATATTACAGGAGAAACCAACAACCGTGACCAGAGACACTACACTAAGATGGATCAAATCCTCTCTGGGAAAAACAGCTTCATAACACTTACCATTTCATTTCATTACTATTAAACTGGGATTTGTTTAATGCATTATTTAACTTCAAAACAATATGTGCAGATTTTTTCATGTTTTTGGAAGATGTCGCTTCTGCTCAGCCAGGCTGTTGATTTGTAATATTTAGGGCTGTGAAACGATTAATCGCGATTAATCGCATCCAAAATAAAAGTTTGTGTTTACATAATATATGTGTGTGTAGTGTGTATAATTATTTTGTATATATAAATACACACACACACTTGTATATATTTAAGAAATATTTGCATGTATATACTTTATATATATTTACACAAAATTAATATCATACATAAATATAAATATTTGATATATTAATAACACACTTTTCTTAAATACATACATGCATATGTGTGTATTTATATAATTACACACACTACACACACATATATTATGTAAACACAAACTTTTATTTTGGATGCGATTAATCACGATTAATCGTTTCACAGCCCTAGTAATATTGCAAAATATGATTACTATTGAAATCAGCTGTTTCCTGTGTGAATATACAGCAAACATGATCCTTCAGTAATCACTCTAATATGATCTGCTCCTCAAGAAACATTTATGATTATCAGTGTTGAAAACAGTATATTTTTGTGAAAATTGGATTATATTATAAACTTCAAAAGAACAGCATTTATTTGAATATGTAATATAAATGTCTTTACTGTCACTTTAAATCTAAATTTTTCCTTGCTGAATAAATGTATTAATTTACTTCAAAAATAAATCTTGATATGCAATCTTGATGGTACTGTACTCAATAAAAGTAAACTGACTTTTGAATTTACTTAACCCCCAGTAACCACTGTAGAAATTAAGTTTTTTATTAATGCATTAAGTTATTAAATATATATTCATTGTTTTACTAAATATGTGTTATGTACATAGACCAACCCAAACTTTGAAATGTATCACGGCAACAGGTTGGGTGGGGAATACAGCACCATTGCTATTTTGAATCATATTTAGCATCTTCCAAGTAAACGTATATTATAGTGTATACATTATACTTTTGAAAGAGTCAAAGAAAATCAGAGATGAATATTACAAATGACCACCAATGTAGCCTGATGAGCTTAACAAGCTGCTGTGAGATAAACATGCTGAAATCTTGGCCTTCTATCTCACTGGGAAAACTTTTAAAAGGGTTAAAATGCATTTTAAGCCTATAAAGATGCTATTTATGCCCTTTAACAAAGTCTTGTAGAGCAGGTTTTTAATGCTTGAATGTTGATTATTTTCCTCATATTCTCCATTATTGCTGCTTCTCTCTTCCCAGTCTGTCAGTAACGCTCTGTTTACTTCCTGTCTCTATGAGGCCCCTCCATCTAAAAAGCACTGTGCTCTAATTGGTCAGCTGGAGCAATGTGTTGTGATTGGTCGAGCGCTTTGAGTGTGTTTGGAAAATGTCCCGCCCCTTTCCATAACTAACCAACTCAACCAGGCCACGCCTCTTTATTCTGTGTATGAATTATTATAATGAGGAATATTATGATGTGTTCGTTCCCGGGAGAAACTCAAGACTAATGGAAGCGTTTCAGGAGTTCAGAAACACTGACACTGATATAGAGGAGAACTGGAGCTTTATCATGCTTAAACAGCAACATTACACACTAGAGAAAGATACAAATACACCTGAAAAAAGCATTAGAAAATTTTGTCGCTAGCTGAGAAAAAAAACAAAACTATATTTAATTGTACATTTAACAATAACCATGAAATTGTCCAACCTGGAAAACTCATTGGAGCCTTTTTAAATCCAAGATTCACCACAAAACATGAAGCCAGTGACTACTTAAAACACCTTTAACGGGTCTCTGAGAGTTCAAATAAAGTTGATAATTGTGACTGACTTGACTACTGAGCTTGTATCTGCAGACCTGTGCTGTTGAAATCTGAGAGGAAAGTTCAATAGCGCTCGCCAGAAACTCAGAAGCTGAAACACTGCGGGCTCCTTGTGACACGCTCGCTAAAGCTCTAATTGAGCTCTTTGAAGACCGAGGGAAAGACAGAGCTAATTGTCCGATATGTAAGCCAAGAAAAAGCTTCGTATCTTGGCTCCCATTTCCAATTTCAAGCCATCATCCAAGATAAAGGGATTGTCCCTGCTCTGTAAAGTAGGTCACCTTAATTCAGGAATTGGATTGGATCCTGGCCTTTGTGGGTCTCCTCGATTCATTACATTTCCAAACCCAATCTGGATCTCAGGGTACCGCTGGTCAGTCGGGTTCAAGTGTGAGATTGCCTCATCTCATCTAAAGTGATTCAGCATGATATCTTGTCAAAAGTTAAGACTGAATAACATTTCCCAAGTAAGCCTATTAAAGAGGACCAATAATGTTTTTTTCTGTTTAACTTTCCTGCTTGAGCACTTATCTATCAGTGTCAGTGTTTCTCAACTCCTGAAATGCCTCCAATGTAGTCTTGAGTTTCTCCAAGGAATGAACACATCAAATTATTCCACATAATAATAAATCATAAGCAGAATAAAGGGGCGGGGCCTGGTTGAGTTAGTTAGTAGTGTGTTAAACTTGCGGTTATGGAAAGGGGCGGGACATTTCCCAAACACACTCGAAGCACTCGACCAATCAGAACACACTGATCCAGCTGACCAATCAGAGCACAGTGTGCTTTCAGAAGGAGGGGCTTCATGAAGACAGGAAGTAAACAGAGCATTACTGACAGACTGGGAAGACAGGAGCCGCAGCAATGGAGAATATAAGGAGAATAAATCAACATTCAAGCAGGAAAACCTGTTCTAGTAGAGCCTGAAAACAACATCAAGGTCATAATATGGCCTCTTATCCTCCCTTTCTTTAAAAAAATAGGTATTTCAATCAACATTCAAGCAGGAAAAGGTTTTCATAGAGCCCAAAAACATCATCAAGACTTTGTAGAAGCACATAACAGATCTCTTTAATGCCTCTACTGTAGGTCTTTGTTTCTCTACAATTCCAACATTCAAAAACTACAATGATGTACTCCAAATACATTACTTATTTAAACAAGTAAAAAAGTGACCCATTTTGAAGACACAACCTTACTCTAAAAAAAAACCTCAGCATTTGCCTACTGATACCTTGCTTAGCCGACAAAACAGAGGTGAAATGCTCGCTGCACATTTGAAACAGTCGAGGTCTTTAGAGAGATTATAAATAGCAAGCATTGCAAGCTAATATGGACTCAAAGTACCGAGACAGATATAAATATTTAATCAGGAGCAAGAATTTTGAAAGCATTTCAAAATCCTATTTTAGGGATTTGTGATTTGTTGTTACAGAAACAAGGCGTCTGTCCACTGAGACTGTGAACTTTCTGCTTATAAAACTCTCTCAAGATCCACAAAGGAGAACCTGTCATCTTATTTTTGTTCTCATCTTGTTTTTTTGTGTTCTTTATGCCACTGAAAAGAGTCTAAGCTATAATCAGTTATGACCTCCAAACTTTCAGCTGCTTGTTTGAGATGTAGCAAAGGTGAAACCCGACACTCGCTATTTTCTACCAATGGACAAATTAGCATACAATACATGAAGTTCAGCAACATAGTCAAATCACGTCAGCTTTATTTCTGCAGCACAGATTGTTTCAAAGCAGCATTACAGGGAAATGATGATCAATGATGCAAACAGAATTTAATTCATTGATTTGACTGCACTGACACTATCGGATGAGAACTGAATTGAACTGAATAAATAAATGACATACATTTTTTTAAGTTGATGAAGTGACAGTTATGTGACACTGAATTGATTTGAGCTGAATAACAGTGTCACTAAGCTTGTTAACTAATGTCATCATAGCTAAGGATGCACCGATATTAAAATTTTGGCCAATACCAATAACTCTTAGTATTTGAATGTCGATAGACATATATTGACTGATAAATCTAAATCCAAATTTTTATCAAATTTTTGAGAGCCTGATTACAAAAACAAAATCCCATCATTAAAAGCCACATCCCAAACACACAAATAGGATGTTCTCATGATAATGTAGCCGATATCCTTTTCAAAGTGATTCCAGACATATTTCAAGAAATTCAAAACCATCATGTTGAACAGAGTGTCTCAGATGAAGGAAATAATACATTATTTATCGGCTTTAAAGGGTTAGTTCACCCAAAAATGAAAATTCTGTCAATATTTACTCACCCTCATGTTGTTTCAAACCTCTATGTGTTTATTTGTTCTGCTGAACACAAAGGAAGATATTTGGAAGAATGTTTTAATCAAACAGATCTCATTCCCCATTGACTAAAAATACATACTATGGTAGTCAATGGGGATTGAGATCTGTTTGATTAAAACACTCTTCCAAATATCTTCCTTTGTGTTCAGCAGAACAAATAAACACATAGAGGTTTGGAACAACATGAGGGTGAGTAAATACTGATAGAATTTTTATTTTTGGGTGAACTAACCCTTTAATATATAAACCAAATTTTCTTATTGGGCCGATACTGATAACATTAAAGGTGCATTGCGCAAGTATCTGAGTTTTTGCAGAACTACACCCCCTCTGGCGACAAGCGAAACTGCAACCAGAGGTGTGCACACTCATGAACCACACACACATACACACGCTTATACAAGCTGTTGATAACCAAAGGAGCATCAGCCGCACAAATCTTTTGTGACAATCATAATGTCTTCAGAGGTAATAAAGTTATAAATCTGCAAGTCATCTATCATGAAAGGAAAGGCATTTGAGTAAATTACACACTTATTTGTGTGTGAGGGGGAAATGGGGGTAGTAGAAAACTTATGATTGTATTATTATAGAAACACGTTCGTGAACAATATAAGTTGTTATTTTGTATAGGATCCCATCTGAGCCCTCGAGTAGACCGAAGATTTCTCCATTTGTTGAAAGCCTTCCCGATGTCGACTCTCGTCTTATTCCGACGCCTGGCGACAGAAGTTTTATTTTCTTTGTCTTACGTGGAGTTTGTGTTGGGCATTGGAATGAACTACAAGCCGGTCTCTTTGAACCCACAGAGAGCACGCCCACTGAGTGACCCCGCCCACTGAGTGACCCCGCCCACTGAGAGCGCACGCTATTCAAATGCTAATGTTGAGGCAAGCCATGAAAACGGTCATATCAGCTCGATAAACATCCAGTTTATCACAAATTTACCCTTACCTTGTGTTGCTGCACTGAGGAATAATACTGTCATAATAATAATGGAAAAGTTACGTCAGTTACCTGTTTCATTTCGAGGAGGAGCACACAGATGCAGCTGATGTAAGTAATTTACTCTTAAAGGTTCTCTAAGCGATGTGGAGGCAAAACATTTTTTGTCACGTACAGCAAACGTCTCCTCACTATCGGCTAGCTGCCTGTCCCCTAAACACACTGTAAAAAAACGCGGTCTCTGTAGACACCACAAGCTCCACAAACGGCAACAAAAACAATCATGTCTTACCCGGACCACGACACCTAACAAACAGTGTTCCAGCCAATCACTGGCAAGAAGTATTTGAGGGTGGGTCAAGGAGAGACAAACGTCAGAGGGAAGTTTGAAAAATGCCCGACACACGACCAAAGAGACGTCTTTCTGAAGAACAAATTAATAAGAAGAAGGAGTCGGATAAAGAACGTGCGAAGTTCCGAATTTACATCGGTTGCTAAGCTTTTGAACGATGGCGAGAACTCCGGCGGCAGAAGGGCTTCCAGTCCGACGGTTACAATTATTTCAGGAAGCACGGAAGGGAGGGGGAGGAGATGAGATGCGGAGGAGGTAGGGTCTAGCTAGCCTCCGATTTGTTTGAAAATATTGCGAACGTCAACACCCCCAGGATCGCTTAGAGAACCTTTAAGTGCTTTGTTCTAATCGCGTTATTGAATAGTGTGTGTAAACAGCACAAAGACTGTTTAAATATTAAATGCACGCGCAGACAGACACGTCCATTCACTTTTGCTCCTACATTAGTAAGACTATATAGACTACTGAGATTTATTCTATACTGACCTGTAAAACCAAAAAGACTGTTTAAATATGAATCGGCTGGGTGAACGAAGGAACGCACAGATGCATAGGCTACTGTTACAGACTGTTATAGATTATAAAGTTTTTACTATAAAATAGACATCAAATAAGCTTTAGTTAGACAGTTTCTGCTCACATGTTAAATATATAGTATATTTTGTCAAAAATAATCAAATCAACTGTTATCCAATGCAAGCTAATGCAATGCACATATCAAAATAACGAATCCTTAACTTTGAAATATGTATGATAAAATGTAAATGGCCAACTTTAAAAAGAATACTTTATATGGAAAAAGAATGTTCTTTTCAAGATGTTTCCAACTCTAACTTTGAACCAATTCTACACAATGGCCCATATAACCAGAATCTGACCAGGATATATCATGCATCCCAAGTCTTAGCCACACAAACCAATGCTCTGAAACATATTTCGGTTCAGTGTGATTCACTAAAGGCACGCGATGATTGCAATCTGACTGAAGGTTTGTGAGACGTATGACAGTGGATGAGTTATTATTATTGACCCCAACAGTCAGAACAACACTGCATAGCATGAATCTAAGAAGCTTATCCTTGCATAAACTAAATATGTTAAAAATAAACTGACATGCACCATAAATTGACACTTCAGCCAGTCCAGCATCTTAGTCTGATAAAGCTCAGTATCAGATCAATCCATCCTTTACTTGGTAACAATTCACTAAATGAGAGCTGATAATGCCAAAGTGCTTCAATTACAACAAAATAATCAGCAAAGATGACAGAACAGAACGATGACAATGGCAGCCAGCTCCTCTAGCCTCGATTCAGATGAATATTAATCAGAGCTTAAATTAGACCGACTATCTTTATCCCTTCCCTTTGGCATCAGCGAACTCTCTAAAGTAAAAATAGCTGAGGAGTGAATAAATAGACATGCACAACAATCCATATCGATTATCAGCTATGAGTCTCAGTATGTGTGAGGTTTCTTTGAAGATTTACTGAGATCGACGCTTTTAAATATAACGTTTCTAAAAGGGGGGTTTCACAGCGATGCCACTGAAGAACAAGTTTATTTTTCCCAAAGAATCTTTTTCCACTATTAAGAAACTTTTGTGCAATGGAAGGATTCCAAAGGTTTGTCAAGGAAACATCAATTCAATAAAGAACCTTTATTTTAAGATACATGGTGTATTCCAAGAAATGTACATGATGTTCCAAGTTAAGAAAGTGATTTTTACCCCAGCTTAGCACTTCAACTATGAGAAACACATATTTTACATTACACAGGTGTGTCGATTTAGAAAACTCACTGAGGAATACTTGAACTACATGCATGCTGAAATCAAATCTTCAATGATTGACCGATGAGTACATATCGAGGGCTTGGAGCCAAAGGGGTGTAAGTGGCTTTTAACAAACTTTACAGGAGAGACAAAACAAAATATTTGACCACACTTGAATCACCTGTATTATTAACCTTAAACCAAAAACATTGCAACCACAGGCATACTTACATGAATGAGTATTTAAGTAAAAAAATGTATGGCATATTAACACAATGAACATTTTCTCAAACATTTTCAAATTTAAAAAACAAGTCAAATACGTCAGATATGCCTTTTTGTTGCTTTATTCAATACAGTTTGATATCAGATAGGTGTTTTGGCACAATTGGATAGAGCTTATTGAGAGCTTTATTTTGATATAAAGAACTCATATTCGCCCAAAATGCCACTTACGCCCCTCTGGCTCCAAGCCCTCGATTTTTAAAATCTCAACAAGAACCGTTTTACATCATTAAAGTCACCTTACAAACAAAATTGATATTATTTTTTATGCAATGTTGAAATGTTTATTTTAAATGATGTTCATGTGCACATCGTTTTAAATTCATGTTCCATGTAATCTTGAATCAGAATAACTTCTCTGATGATGAGGGCGGGGCCACCTGTCACTCACATGAGATCAACCAATAGCAAACCACAACTATCCAATCAATTCCCCACAGACACAATCAAGCCCTGCCCACATTTGTTCTTGTTCCAGAAGCTTTTCACTCAGATAGAGGTCACAAAAGGGAAGAAAAGACGAGTGCAACTTCTTTTAATAACTTTAACATCAGACTTGCCTGATTTAAATATGTACAAAAGAATAATTTGAGAGCTGGAGCTGAAGAAACATTCAATAATGTAAAACATAGTCTATTACAATAAAGTTTAAAGGGATACTCCACTTTTGGAAATAGGCTCATTTTACAACTCCCCCAGAGTTAAACAGTTAAGTTTTACCATTTTCGAATGCATTTAGCCATTTTTCTATAACAGTAATATATATAGCTCTCTCTCTCTCTCTCTCTCTCTCTCTCTCTCTCTCTCTCTCTCTCTCTCTCTCTCTCTCTCTCTCTCTCTCTCTCTCTCTCTCTCTCTCTCTATATATATATATATATATATATATATATATTAGGGCTGTCAAACGATTAATCGCAATTAATCGCATCCAAAATAAAAGTTTGTGTTTACATAATATATGTGGGCATAGTGTGTATAATTATTTTGTATATATAAATACACACACATGCATGTATATATTTAAGAAAAATGTGTTCTTAATATATCAAATATTTATATTTATACATAATATTAATTATGTATAAATATATATAAAGTATATACTTTCAGATTTTTCTTAAATATATACATGCATGTGTATTTTTTTATACAAAATAATTATACACACTATGCCCACATATATATTACGTAAACACAAATTTTTATTTTGAATGCGATTAATCGCGATTAATCGTTTGACAGCCCTAATATATATATATATATATATATATATATATATATATCAGTAACCAGGCAGTTTCTGCTCTCATTGTAAAATGAGCCTATTTCCAATAAAAATTGGAGTATCCCTTTAAAAACAGGTTAAAAGCACAATTAAAGAAAATTGCAAACTATTAATAGTGCCAAGTTAAACCTCTCAAACTGGTGCATGACACATTATTAATCAGTTTCCATCAGAAACAGTTGCTACACCACACTCGGGTGTATTTCCAATATCTGCAAGTCAACCGATTTCAATATCCCAGTTTCAATTACCCATTCGCTACGCATGATGAATTTTCATGACATCAAAAAAAAAACATCTACTAAACTATTCATACCTTGAGAAAAGTTTCTCTCACTTATAAACCTACATAATTTTGGATCACTTGTTGAGTAGAACATCAAAAGAACATTTATTTCAAATATAATGTTTTGTAATAATTTAAAAGTCTTTACTGTCATTTTTAATCGATTTTATGCATAATCGCTGAGTAAAAGCATTCATTTTTTTTAAACAAAAAAAAACATATTGACCCCAAACTTTTCAACAGTAGAGTGTAAATAAAGATCAGGAATCAGGATTAGACTGATTTTAAGACAAGAGTTATTCTTAAATAAAGAATAACCCTCCTGAAGACAGCAAGTACAGTAGGTCTGAACTTTAAACATAACAAAGAACATGTTTAATCTCTAATAAAAAATTCATACACCCAACTCAACTGCTGTAGGCTATAGACCCCTTTTGCGACGTCACAGTTACGTCAAGGCGCTAGCTGCAGGCAAAACAAAGTGAAAACTGGAGGCGGCCAATACAAACCAGCACAGATTTGGCTACATTATAAGGAGCTTAAATTACTGTTACTATTATTAAATGTCATTTTGTTGTGTTATTTGGTGCAAGAATTGATGAAAAATGAACATGCTGTACCTAGAATTTTTATTTCTAGAAAATATTCACATCATTAAAATCACACCGTAATGTCACTCTTTAGATTGTCGTCGTCTCGGCGCTGGCTCGGCAGAACTGTGGATTGTACACACAAGTCTTGTACAGGACCATATAGTTTAGGCATCTAAAGATTTATATGCCCTCAGTTTCACTTTACGCTCGGCTTCTCTATAAGGTAGAGCAGAAGTCAGGCCACTCAACCAAGGTAACGTAACGTTAATCCTGTCAGATCATCCATGCATTGAGTGAGCATGTGGGCGGCTACGGGTCTGCCAATCTGGTTCCGTCCGTTAAAAATAACTTTTGGAAATAATCGAGGTCCTAGACACTGAGTGACCTTACACATTAAGATACAATCGGATTTTCTCCAGTCATTGTCAAAAGACAAGCTAACAATACTTGCAACTAGCGTTAGTGAAGCGGCCAGAGGGATCGTTCTGCCTCCACCTAAGCTCCGCCCACAAAAAACCTCACCATGTTTAGCAACTGAAAAGGGGTCTAAAGAAGAAAATAGTCCTTAACACCCTCTCAATAATTTTGATCAAATTTGCTGTTTTCAGAATCTGTAGTCTAGCACACACTATCTGTCGACATGTTCGTATAACAGCAGTGTGTTTCAGCACATCAAGACTCGGAGTCCGCCTGGAGTGTGTGAGAGTCAGTCTCTCAGCGTTTTGATCTTGAGTCAGTTCAGCGGCTTGAGAATGCAAATGTCTTTGAATGTCTCATGTGACTGTGAGCGATCCGTCACCAGGCCATTCCGACACATATTCCTTTTAAACACTGGAAGCATAACTGGAAGCAATCCTCCTTTTATACTCGCCGAACATTTCAACATGCATATTTCTGCTGCTTAAAGTACCCCTATTATGCCATTTTAAAGGTTTCTAATTTTGTTTTGGAATCTCCTACAAAATATTTACATGCATCCAAGGTCAAAAAAACACTAATTTGTCATAATTTTAATTGCAGCATCAGCTCTTTTCTCACAGTGTCTAAAACGGTTCGTTCGAAGATTCTTTAGTTTAGTCTCTCTAAACTCCGCCTCTCTGAGAGCTGCTCTGCTGTGATTGGTCAGAAAGCAAATGCTCATTATCATATCTGAACCTCAGCTCTTGATCACAGTGATATGAAGTGTAACAATGGCGTGGGTTTCACCGTAAGTGGATTTGCTTTGTCAGCAGAAAACAGCGTCTTCTCGACACGAACAACACAAAACAAACTCTCCCAGTCTCAGATACACTAGTGTTTGAGGGTGGAGCTAGGAGACGCTGTTAAGCCAATCAGGAGCTTAGACTGGCATTATGCAAATGAGTTACAAACCTATTTAGATTCAGGAGACTGAATTACTGACGACTCGTTTCGGTTCAGAATCGACATTTATCTGCACTTTGATGTTTTAAAATCACAAACAGCTACAATACACACTACATTAATGGTAATATCTAAAAAAAAATTTACGTTAGTGCACACAAATAGTGTTTTGCTGTCTTATAAAGTGTAAACGTCACTCTAAAAGCAGAACAGCGGCCGTCCACTAAAGAGGAATCACTCAGCAGAGCATTAACTAATCAGCCCTCCAGTCACACTGCCGTCTGGGTTTCAGCGTTTACTGTATGTCACGTCCCTGAAGACCAATCACGAAGAAGAATCAGATGTGTTTTGAAGAGCCAGAGCATTTTCACAAGCACACCCCTGAGATGCAAGATCCTACCAGAAAGTGTTTAATTACTCAGCTTTGCCACAGATATTAAGGCAGTTTCCATTTTTCAGAGGAATATTGTACATGTACTCTCCCTAAAGATCCATTATGTTTTGTTTGTAAAGCAGAAATCCTCAAGTTCTCTGTTGTCTTGACTGTATATGCTGAAGCTGGACTTCTTCAGTATGCAGACAACAAAAGTTTTAGAAATTTAATTTTGGCTTTTGGCCCTACAGGGTGCAAGTGACAGCATTTAGTACAGTACGACACCTCAATTAAAGATGGAACCACCAAAACAATGATAAAAACTAAAATGCTATGGGATGTTTTATCTCCATTTCCATTCAACTTTAATAAAGTGAATGCTTTAATCACATTTATTCTCAAGATTCATGTAGATTAGAAGATGAATCAAGCCTCTAATAATTAAACTTTTTTTATTAAAATCAAAAGCAAAATGTTGTTTATACTCAAGCATGGCAATTCAACAAATCTAAGAAGTCGTAATGGAATTGCAGTCATACTGTGTTTGAAACCAGACCAAATCAGATCAAACAAGTTCCTACTGGATCAATTTTTTTTCTTCAAAAGTTCAGTTTATTAGATTAGCTAATCATTTGGCTATATTTCTGTAAAATGAACCATATCCAAAAAGTTTTATGTTTCTTTCATAACTTTCTGCTGAAAAGTCTATAATAGGCTGTTAAAGGACAGGACCCACTGTTACATAATAACACATTGATTTACTGATCTGTACAGTGACAGGGCTGTGGGGCATGTTGTCACAAAATGTTCAAAGAATCTTTTTATCCGAACAGTGGAGATATCCGATATAGCTTCAGGCTTAAATCATACAAAAACTCACTTTCTGAATATAAAGACCCTTACAAATAGTTACTGAAGTAGTAAATATAATGACAGCTAGCCCTGTCTGAGCGTTACACCCCGTCATTCCACAGACGCATAATTCACTAGATCACGTGTTTGAAGTGATTTCAATTCTTTACATTATTCCTAGTTCGACTGATCGGCCAATACGATCGATAAGACGTCATACACAACAAGCATCATTCGATGTCTTTGGAAATAGACCTACCTCGCATTGGGTTCTGAATCCAGAGGATTCCTCCGATGAGGTGTGGAGATTGCCCTAACATCATGGCACCAGAGCAGGTGGTCGAAACAAACCAAACACCTGTCTAACAGACGCGCCTTATGAAAACTGATTAATAATAATAACGCGCTCGCGCGAATCCGCCGCTCCTCAATGAAGCGCGCATCGCATCCGATCACCAGAGGCAAAGAGATACTGCGTTTACACACTAACACGAAGGATTGTGTGCATGCACATGTGTGTTCCGCTCCTCTCAGTGGTCTTCTTCTGTGAATCAGAGGATGAGCGCGCAGATGCTGAATGATGCAGATCCTCGATCTTTACACTGCATGCATAGACTGGTTACACACACACGGGCCCCGCGAGCCCATCTCCATGTCATAGGTTTCCAGTAAGAGCAGGGCAAAGATCTGCGGCTGATCGGCAGCCAATCATAATCCCAACCCTGCGTGTATGTGTGTGTGGCGTTCATTTCAATACATAAACACATTTAAGCGTAAATAGCCTTTGAAAGCCTTACCTTGAACAGCCATGCTGCTACTGCATGAGTTCGGGCATCATGGGAAGGAAAGCTGCTGGTTGTCTGTGACTCTGCCAAAGCGTCTTGCTTATTAACACTTGCCAAGCAAAACCCTTTGTGGATCCGAGCGGGCTGGAGAAGTGAGATCTGCTCTCAGGGGATCATGGGAAGTGGAGTTGTGTTGTAGTTACACCTAAAAGTGACGGGATCTGCAATCACGCTGTTAGACCGGTTTCAGAGACAAGTTTGTTTGTGTTTATTTAGGCTTGTATGGAGAGAGAGAGAGAGAGAAAGAAAGAAAGAAAGAGGTGATTTCAGTACCAGTGTTCTTGGATCAACATCTTTGTTAGTCCTGGTTCAACTTTCCAATCAACCAATCAGATTTGAGGGACAGGTTTATGGTATATGTCAATTTTAGGCTTAGAACCAGTGTGTTTACACATCTGATTTTAGGGAAAAGTTATGGGTAGAGTTAGGGATTGGGTAGGGACTACATTTTGGGACAGGAATGTTCCCAGCAAACAAATTTAGGTTCGGGGAGTATTCTGGGAACGTTAGTTTTTGGTTTCCAGAATGTTCCTAGAACTTTCCCTTAAGGAAACATTCATGTTCCAGAAACATTCTCCTTACGTTATAAAAATGGAACCAACCAACACGGAACGTTCAACGTTCCTATAACGTAACGTTCCTATAACAAACAAGTTAATTTTGGAAACAAATTCAAAACAAGTTAATTTTGTTCTTTCTCATTTGGCATTTAGAATGCTTCCTTCCTTTTTTAAAGTACAAAACCTGACCCTGAATCAGAACAAGAGGAGCATAAATTCATAATGAACAAGTGTGACGTCCTCGGATGAGACAGAAGCGAACACAGAGACTGAAGAGACATCATTACAGTAACACACACAATCATCACAGCATGAAGCCTGTAGGATATTTTCATTATCATGTAAACCGCTGTGTGAACTGAGCACATCATAACCTAATTCAGGTTATAAATGGGAAATGTGCTAGGATATACATGTCATACACGTGGATGATTTATGGTGGAAGAAACTGCCGAAAACGGCTTCAATCGCGTTGCTCTGATGAAATGCTTGTCTCTTTTGTGGAAGGGATGGAGAACAATATCTCTAAACCGATATAGAGACATCCTACATTAAGAACAAGGTCACAATATGCTGTATCATTACAGATGAACATCATGGAAACTGTCCACTATTTTGGGTCTGAACAACACATACTGTATATTTGAGTCCTGAAATCAGAGGGAGCGAACAAAGTTTCACATTTTTGTCTCATGATACAGCGTTTCCTGCTAATGGTTTTTGATCCGCATTCATGTGATTATAGTCAGGTCTTGCCTGTCTGGTTTCCAGAATGCTCGGCATTGGTTTATCGGTTTGCTCTGTGGTTGTTCTGCTGCATTACTGTCTTCATGAACTTGACACACAACCACATGACAAGGAAACACTGCAAATGAGTGTGTAGCTTCCCATAAACATGCTGTCGTTTATTGTTGTAGAATGTCTTGCATATTTTTGAAAGATTACAGCCAAAGATTACCACACATGCCAGCATGACAAAACTTAGTGTATTTACTAGTTGCCAACACTGAACACTATGTAGAGAAAAAAAATGCACCAAAATTCAGAAACCACCACTGAACATTTATTTAACCATTTCAAAGTACATTTCTTGCTTAATCTCTATTTTTGTGTTTATTTAAAATGAGACAAATCTGATATGATTGTAATCTTATCTCTGTTCTTCAACAGTTGTTGTTTAATGTCCCAGTTTCTCAGGCGGGGCATGTTGTCACACTGCGTTACAATGAGCTCCTATTAGAACTATGACATTCTATTCTAGACTTTTATGAATTCTATTGAGAAACCATGAGAAAAAGGTGAAATCAATGTTCAGAAATGATTAATTATTAATATGTTTTAAACTATGCTTTATAGCTGTGTTAAAAATCATTTTTTCATTAGTGAAAAATGGCATAATTTTACATGAAAATTTTAATAATTGTATTTTATTGAGAAAATATTTGAGTTTGAAATCAAGAAAAAAGTACACACTGTATTAATAAAACAAAACCACATCATTTTATTAGACATGTTTGAGATGAATGTGGGAAGTAATGAATAATCTGAACCCAAGTGAATTTACTCAAACTGAGAACTATTGCTGCACAACTCCCTCTTCTGGATCATTTACAGTAAGACAGATTGGAGGAAACATTACCATCTCTACTCCATATCCTTAGTGCAAAAGTTAAAAACAAACTAATCTAAAATCTCATTCATTTAGCAGCTTGTAATTTACAAAGTACAAATCAATAAAACAGATCTTTTCACATGCATATCAAACATGACATTTTGAGGATCAAGAAAGGCAGAAGCTATGGATCAAGGGTATCCAGGAGTGACTTATAATTATATTTAAATTACACAAAATATAACCATGACCCAAAAACCAGAACTCAAGAGAGGCACAGAAATATACAAATCCAAAACAGCTTACGACAACAAAAACAAACAAAACGCAGGGGTGTTGCTACACACAGAGTAATGAGAAAACTACAAACACATGTGAACAAGATCTGGGCTAATCAACAACACAACTAGGAGTACAAGAGGAAATAACCAAACACAAATTAAACATTAAAGTCCAAATGGGAGACATGACACATATAATCACAAAAAGCTGGAAAACACTTTACAATGAGGTTTCATTTAACATGAACTAACAATGACCTGCATTTATTAGTCTCAGGACATTTTTAAGATTAAAAGTTGTAGGCTATCTGTGGGAGCTAACATTAACAGAGGTTAATACATGCAGCAAGAAAACATGTCTCATTGTTAGTTCATGTTATTTAATGCAGTATCAACCTTACTGTAAAGCATTATACAGTAAATGTAAACTCATAATTGTTTTACCGTTTTATCAGTCAAAATCATTACGTTCAGTTCAGAGTTGATGTACAAAAATGTGTTGATTTTAAAATCTAGCAATCTCTACTATTTTCTAGCAATTATTCTGCATTTGTCTTTTTCTTGAGTTTCATTCCTTTTGAAACTAAAGGTCAAGGTCACAAACGACCATGTAACCAATCAGATCAATGTGTGATCATCACAACTGAGTGAGTGAGTGGAGGTGGGGCTCATTTGCATATTGATAAACTCTAAAAAATGCTGGGTTGTTTTAACCAAATTTTGGGTCAAATATGGACAAACCCAGGAATTGGGTTACATTTTTAAATGACATTTTTAACCAAATGTTTGTGTTTCTCCATATTTGACCCAAAATTGGGTTAAAACAACCCAGCATTTTAGAGTGTAGAGTGTAGTTTTTTGAAAACATTTTTTTTTCCGGTAAATTTTTTTTATACTGTATGTCATTCTGGTGATCTCAACTTAAATAAATAAATTGTGTGGAAGATGCACCCAGTATATTTAACTTAAAATGCATTTATTGTTGTTTTTTTCTAATTTTGCATGCTTTTTCGGTAAGGTTAATTCGATTTTACATATCATGTCATACTAACAAAGTAATAATTACGTCATCATCCTGGCCCTGCCACAGCATCTCCCCTTCAAACGCCACCTTTCCATGCTTTCTAGCCCTCATTAGTATCCCCACGACTTTATCAGAGATCCGCACATATCTGTCAAACAGATCTCCGAAGGTCACTCTGGTGTATCCGTCTGCATCCCGGTCCGCCATGGTCCTGATGATGAAGCACATGTCGTCGATCTCGCGGTGGATGTGCGCTTCTGCGCGTTTGGCCCGTTCTGCGGTCTTGCTGCCCTCTTTGGGTCGCCCGTAACCCTCCTCGCCCCTCCGTAACCGCGTCGACATCGAATACTCGTAATCAAAGTCCTCGCTGAAGGGGTTGAGCTTCTGGTTGACCGAGTGCTCCGATGCCCAGTTCTGCCAGCGGCTCTTTAAACTCCCCACAGCGCTGTATTTCTTTGACAAGGCGTTTATTTTGTTGGCATCTTCAATTTCCTTTTTGCCCCTGAGAAGATTTAGAGCATATGGTTAGTGAAATTGTATTGTACAAAATTTGTTGCAGGCTATTATAGCTATTTCGTTTGGTCACATTTGTTTAAAGTGCTCATTAATGACTTTCTTAATGAGTGAATCGTAAAAAAAAATCTGATTCAATCCGAATGAAACAAGTGAGTGAGTCACTGAATCTTTCACTCAACCATTTTTAAAAAAACAGATTAATCCAGGAACGAAACAAGTGGCTGTCTTTATGAGTTTCAAAATCAAATGTAGGCCTATTAAACAATGAAACAGTTGACTAAAAAGGTGTTCCAAAAGTGCTCATAAATGACCATCTTTATGAGTGAACTGTTCAAAAACACTGATTCAATTAGGAACGAAAAAGTGACTGAGTGAGTCACTGAATCTTTCACTCAACCAATTCTTTAAAAAAACATTCAGGAATGAAACAAGTGGTTGTCTTAACAATTCACTCATAATCACATTATTTTTAAAAACAAATGTATGAAATACTCACTGAATAAATACAGGGGTTGGACAATGAAACTGAAACGCTGGCCAATGTTGGAGGTTTCACATCTATATGCCTGGTGGCCAATCTTCAGAGTGAAGCACGGGTAGATCAGTGATGGTTTGCGCTGCAATATCATGACAATCCTAACTGTGTTTGATGGACACAAGTCAAAAATCATGAGCTGGAGGATCATGAGCACCTGATGCTCAAACCGCGTATCTGCATGATCATGCACCAACACACACAAGACTTGTTACAGAAGGGTTTGATGAAGATGAAAGTGACATTGAACATCTCCCATGGTCTGCACAGTCACCAAATCTGAATATTATTGAGGTGTCAGAAAACGTTTTCCTCCACCAGCATCATATAGTGACCTGGACACTGTTCTGTAAGAGGAATGGCTCATAATCCCTCTGGTCACTGTGAAGGACTTCGATCTGTCAGTCCCAAGATGAATTGGTGCTTTATTTGGATGCAAAATGAGGCCCTCACCATCCTAATAAATGATTGTGTTGTAAGACCAGGTGTTTCAGTTTCATTGTCCAACCCCTGTAATTCAATCCATTCTTTCAAAAACACGGATTCGTTCTGAAACGCCACAGGTTCAGTTCTGCTGTATTCTTGGGATGGGGTTTCTTTGGTGGAGAAGCAACTGACCAGCTCTACGTAACATACTTCATAATAACTTCTTGTGTATTAATGTTTTGATCTGAATAATCAATATGGCTGTCAAGCTCATGTGACAGGCCTATTTCTTATATTACTAAACATTATCCTAACGGTGAATAAATGTGCTCTACATGGTACAGATTACGCACACATATGGGATTTCTATCAAACACATGGATGTTATTTAAAGTGTTTGACTAAAATAACATAGCATGATATAATTAAGTTGATTTACGACATCCAACTACCCTCCTAAAAGACCACATGAGCTCTCCTTTATCACTTTTTCTTCTACCAAAAGCATCTCATCTGTATTAGTCGACTCACCCGAGAACAGAGGATCTTTTGATAGAGACCGCAGTGCCTTCACTGGTCCTGTTATTCCCGGTCTCCTCCTGATTGACTCCAATCTGTACTCCTGTATCTTCATGATCCTCTTGAACCGGCGTTTTCTGCTCTTCCATCTCCTTCCAGCCCCGCGTCAGCTCCGATACCATGTTGGAGCACTTTCTCCGGCGCGTGGGCGAGCCTTTTTGGCTCAGCATCTTATCCAGGTCATCCGTGACCGGGTCCTTACAGATGCGTTTGGTCAGAAAGTCAATGCCTGCACTTCTCTCCTGGACATCTCTCGTCACGGTTTTCAGCACTTGTCCAGTTTTGATGCGTGACTCCACATCATCCTGGTTTTTATTGGTAAGGTCCTGTCTGGGAAGAGACTTCTGAGAGGGCCTGATGTTTCCCGAATCTTTGGGGTCTCCCGGGGCCCATCCGCTGGGTTCGCTGGCCTGCTTGTCCTCGTTCTCGCTCACCCACTGCTGCCAGCTTCGGGTTAAACTGCACACCATGCTTAAGGCACGCAGCTTTTTAATGTTCTTGTTTCTTTCTGACATCGTTTACCTCCAGGGATCCCTTCCCTCGTTCAAGTCCTTTGGCTTTGTGATTCCCAACCTGTAGTAAATTCTAGAGCTCTAGCTCAAGTGGTTTTGAAATGGGTGAACCATCGCCACGGTGGAAAGTATGCTAGGCATCCCGATGATCATCTTTCCTTGACCTCTTGGATTGGTGGGGAATCACGTTTCATCATACACACTGACCAGCTGTAAACAGGGCAGAGTGTGTTAAGCTTCTCCTAGGCTTCACAAATGTGCAGACAGCTCCTTATCTGGATACTTGCTCTAAATTGATTTGGTCTTGTGCTTATCAAGACAATATCGCCAAGTGGTAAACTGCCAGTGAGAACTGTGTGGATCATTTGCATAAAATGCTGCGGTTGTTTTAACCCATGTTAGGGTCAAATATGCTCAAACCCAAAATGGCAACTTGGAATTTGTATATATTTGAATAACGATCTTATTTACTTGTTAAAACCATGCATGCCTTAAAAAGACAAGTAGGCCTAAGTGTTAATCCAGTAAATGAAGTGATTCAGTCATCCAACTAGCAATAGCAGACATGCATGTGTTTTTAGACAATCCTCAATCTAACCACAGGCTCTACTCTTCAGAAACCCTTTTAAAATCCAACATTAAACACATGGTTGTGTTTGACCCAAACATGGTTAAAACAACTTAGCATTTTTAAGATTGTAGGTTTCCCCAACAGTCAATTACAATAGGCTATATTGTGAACAATGAATACAGTGGGATCGAGTAGATATTTAAAGTCCACCTGCGGTGAGAATCCATGTTTATATGTCTATATGCTTTATGACAATCCAGGTTTACATTCATAAGTCGACAGCATTAGTTGAGTATTTCCTCCTTAAAACTGCAGTGAACCAAAGAACCTAAGTTTCGCTGGTGTTTCTGACGTCACAAACGACCTTGTAACCAATCAGATCAACGTGTGATCGTCAACCAGTGGCTCTCTGAGTGAGCGGAGGCGGGGCTCATTTGCATACTCATAGAACCGTGCATACTAAATGAGGCAAGGGTGTCGAGTTACATTCAAGATATTTCAAGGCATGAAGAAAGGAAAAAAAAAAACTTTAAATCTGTCATTTTGGTGACCAAAGATGAGTTTTAAGGGATAAAATGATTGACTACAAGAGAACTTTAAAGGGGTACTCCACTTTTTTTGGAAATAGGCTCATTTTACCAATCCCTCAGAGTTAAACAGTTGAGTTTTACAGTTTTCGAATATATTCAGCCGATTTTCTGATATTTAGAAGAATATCAGTAACCAGACAGTTTCTGGTCTCATTGACTTCCATAGTATATTTTTTTCCTACTATGGAAGTCAAAGAGACCAGAAACTGTCTGGTTACTGATATTCTTCTAAATATCAGAAAATCGGCTGAATATATTCGAAAACGGTAAAACTCAACTGTTTAACTCTGGGGGAGTGGTAAAATGAGCCTATTTACAAAAAAGTGGAGTATCCCTTTAACAACATATCATCTCTCATTGCAACTAAATGCTCAAGATGAAGTTTTTTTCCCCATTAAACCAAGATACTACAATGTTTTGTCACCATGGTTTATTCCTATGTAATTACGGGAGAACATTTCCCCCCATACTGTAAAAAAAAAAAAAATATATATATATATATATATATATATTTTCAAGATTTGTTATCACAACATTTTTTTCTTTTGTCAAATCAACTTAAATAATTTATTTAGTTGAGATCATTTATTATTTTGAGTTTCTGATGATTAAATTAATCTCCTTCATTGTATTAACTCACTTTTTCCAGTTCAATCAACTTATTTTTTTAAGTTAAACCAACAATATTTTTTACAATGTATGGTTCAAGAAAAACAAGATAAATATTAAAATTGAGAAGAAATGAATTACTGGAAGATCAAATGTCAAGGAGTCACTCAATCCATGACAGAAGTGGACATGTCTTTGGAGAGGAAAATAAGAAGGAGACTCTGAGTTTCTGCTTGCGTACGCAGAGGATAGTCTTTCAGTGATCAGATGTGATCAGACTAGACCACATTATTACAATAATGCACTTTAAACACTTCTATCTATTTATGCCACACATTGGTTTTGAAGTGCAGAGAATTGTGCTGGTGCATGCATGCATGTTTAAACTTGGTGTTTACTATGCTGTCTATGTTTATCTGTTTGTTTGAGATAGAATTGAGAGGCATTATTAATAGCACCTGCACGTAGCGAAGAGAAGGCAGCTGGTGTCTGTCAGTCACATGTGTAGATCGGTGTCAGTGTGTTTAGGGGACGACAGGCACTGTGACTGCAGAGGAACTCGGTCTCCAAACTCCATCTAGGGCCCTGATCAGCTGGCTCAAATGGGGCTGGAGTTCAACTCTGCGGGACAGGGGCCCTCAAGCGCCGAGTTTGGAGACCCCTGCTCTAGACGGCTCAAGAAATCGAGAGAGAGAGAGAGAGAGAGAGAGAGAGAGAGAGAGAGAGAGAGAGAGAGAGAGAGAGAGAGATAAATATGTTATAGTTATGTTATAATATTAGATTATTTTGATGTCTTTATACACTGTAAAAAAATATTGTTGGTTTAACTTAAAAAAGTAAGTAACCTGGTTGCCTTAAAATTTTAAGTTGATTTAACTGGAAAAAGTGAGTTAATACAATGTAGGAGATTGATTTAATCATCAGAAACTCAAAATAATAAGTTATCTCAACTAAATTATTTAAGTTGATTTGACAAAAGAAAAAATGTTGTGATAACAAATCTTGAAAAAATATATTTTTTTACCGTGTAATTATTCTATGTATTTCAAGCTTTTGCAATATTGTGTTATCTACAGTCCTGCCAATAAAGCATTTTTTTAATTGAATTGAATTCCCGACAGAGAGAGTGTAATGCTCAGCAATCATAACAAGCCACTAACAAGAAAGCGCACCTGACATACAGCCAACATTAAAAGTAAATGTGTGATCACAAATATCAGCTTTCCTAATTTAATACTTTACCTGCAGATCATCTACACTGAGAGAGTTCATGCTCAAAATAGTTAGTGTTAAATGTGTGTGCGTGTATCCGCCAGCAGAGGTCCACATAACAACATGAGATTGAGAAGAGCTCTGCTATGGCTACCAACTTAACTTTGTTACAATTAAACTAATTCAACTTTTCATTAAAGTACATATTTTCTATATTTATTTGTAGTATTTTATTTATATACAGTACTGGCCAGAAGTGATGTCTGGACTACAAAAAATTACATTTTCACCCATTTTTTAATTAAAATATATGACATTTTTGTAAGCATATTGTGTAGTTGTGCTCGTTTTATTTGCAATAATAATGCAGTGAAACATGCCAAATTGTGCGACCTAATTTTTGGCCAGGCTGTCATACAAACAAATTTTAAACGCATGCAAAAACAAGAGAGAACCAATGAAAAATTGATAACTGATTGTGATATAGTCAACGTTTACTTTTTCCTGTCAGCTTTTTGTTTCTCTATGCATTTATTTCAGAGTAAATAAAACCTATAGCTTCAGTGACTATATTTTGCCAAATAATTCTGGCAGATTAATTCCGTACACAAGTTTATGTTTGTTCTTCCATCCTATTTAAAATTTTCAAAAAATATAAAATATTTTCCTCATATTATGATGGTTATATTAAACTTTTAGAGTCTTTGGAACGTATATCGACATTTAGCTCTTGTAGTGCATACTGCCACTCATGAAAATCAAAATGATAAAAGATTTGAAATAAAAGCTTCTGCCTGATGCATAAATGTAATTAACAACTTGTGATAAATTGGTCTGAGACTATCACTGGAGCATTTAAAGCACAATCATCTGCAGATGTTGAGATAAAGGCAGATCGTCCAGAACGAATGATATATGGGGTTCATCTGCAACGCAGGTCAAAGGTCAAAGCCCAAACTCCCTGAAAGCCACTGAAACGACCTCCTGATGGCCAAGAGCACGTCTGCAGGTCTGATTGTGCACACGACTTCATTTGATTTAAAAGCACTAATTGAAACACAGCTGCATGTTACATTCCTTCCGTAATAGCTCATTGAACTCCTCTAGTACACAAATATTTGTCCTAAACCAGCCATTTCCATTGCTCCCGAGCTTTCGGCTGATTAATTACCTTCATCATTAGTATGGATTGGTACCTCGTCCGAAAAGCCAGGTGTTAATCGGCTCCCCGAGCGTGTGTACGCCTGTCTGAACTATAGACTTATGGTCAAGTCATTCATTGGTCCACCTGGGCCGAAAACCCCGTCCTGGTCAAGGGTCCGGGCTGAGCGAGAGCACCTGTACCTGCCGATGCGTGACGCACTTCAGCGTTTATGTTTAACTTTCAATTCCTCCGAGTCTAAAGCCGTTCCTGAGCTTGTTTGGTTTGGCCATCACAGCTAACTATCCCGAGCCCTGGGGTTTCTGACCTGTGTATCATTCTGAGCCGGGAAATAGGATTTATGTTGTGGTAATCTGTCTCTGATTAAAGGCACTATTAAGTCTTAAAAAACAAACAAAACAAAACAAAATACGAGGTAAATAATTTTCCTCTAAAGCTTTTTGGTTTTCAATATATTTTCAGTAGGGGAAACACATTGCCATCTATATAGCTTTCGAAAGTAACAATTTTGAAGAATTATACTCTCGGGTTTTATTACAGAATATTTGTGCTGTGAGAATCATATTGTATCATGTTGTTTTTGGATTTGACGGATAACTTTAGCTGCCAACCATGAATATAAATACCTGTGAGACCGCACACAGTAGAGGAAAAACAGTGCCCGAATCTGGGAAATTAGAGAAATTAAACGGGAGAAAAAGCAGATGAGTATAAAGAAAATGAAACCCAACATCCTCTTCCTCGTGGATAATGACCCGAGTGTTGCCTTTATCAGTTTATACACTCCAAAGTCAACAGTCATGTCTGTCTCTAACCCAGTAAAGCTCCACTGCAGTGAACGTTATGGATTGTGTTTGTCCGTCTGGATCGACCACATAAATAAAGGGAATGGATGGGAGATCAGGAGTCAGAGGCACAAATCCCAGAACCCACATCTCACACGCCTTTAAAGGAACACGCGACATTTTGGGACTTATTCACCGTATGAGCTAGATATGTCCATACATACCTTTGTCATCTCCGTGCATGCGGTAACTCTGTTTGATGCACACACCGCTAGCCTAGCTTAGCACAAAGACTGGAAGTAAATGGATACAGCTAGCATACTAATTCCAATAAGTGATGTAAATAGGAAAATGTTGGTGTTATTTTGTCATTTCTTAGTAGTGTTACCGCCATTTACTTCCAGTCTTTGTGCTAAGCTAGGCTAGCGCTGTGTGTGTCAGACAGCTGTCTGGAAACGGCGGCAATTTTTTTTTTTAACTGACTTAAATTAATTCACATAGCTTAGTTCAAAACGCATGTAATTAGTATAAAACAAATGATTTTTTTCAGTACACTGTAGATGATAATTGAAAAATTTGAATATTGTGCAAACGTTCATTTATTTCAGTAATTCCAACCCGATGTCACGGCAATTTACGAGGTGGCTAATTCATAGACCCCGCCCCTAAACCTACACATCACGTGGTTTTAGACGAATCGTACGAATTCGTAGAGTGAGGTCGTATGAATTAGTACGAATTAGCCACTTTTTAATCACTCATATGAATTGGTTGTGAGATAGCGTTGGTAATTCAACTTAAAAGGTGAAACTAATACAGTATATAATATAGACTCATTACATGCAAAGTGAGATATTTCAAGCCTTTATTTGTTATAATTTTGATGATTATGACTTACAGATTATGAAAACCCCAAATTCAAAATTAGAAAATTGTGAAAAGGTTTTAATATCTGTAATCTATAATCATCATTATAACAAATGAAGGCTTGAAATGTCTCACTTTGCATGTAATGAGTCTATATAATGTATTAGTTTCACTAGGGGTGTAAAAATATATCGTGCCACAATATATCGCAATACAAAATTGCAACAATATGTATCGTGGACAGTCCCCCCCCCCAAAAAAAATATTACTGTGTGAGAAAAAAAATTGAGTTTTCAGAGTTTTAGTGTCAGTACTACATTAAACTACTATTTATAATGTTGAATATAATGTATAATAATGCAGTGGGGGAATATTTGTGGGTCCTGATAATGCCAGTAAAAAGTGTCCAACATTATTTTAAATATATCTAGTCAGTGAAAAAAGTGCAAGAATATTCGTCTAAAACAGTTCTGTTTTTCCAGCTTCAGAATCATGAATATTGTTATTCTTGGGTTAAAAGCACAGAGTCTAAGCTTATTCATTTATACCCACAATGTAATATCAAAGTTAGCATTTTAATCAACAGCACATTTTTTGTTAATATTTTACCATATGTCTTGGAGTATCGCGATAATATCATATCGTGAGTTCAGTATCGTGATATGTATCGAATCGTGACATGAGGGTATCGTTACACCCCTAAGTTTCACTGTTTAAGTTGAATTACTGAAATAAATGAACTTTTGCACGATATTCAATTTTTTTCGAGTTTCACCTGTATGTATATTGTATATCAGAGGCAGCCATTGCAATTTTGAGGCCCATTTCAAATAAACAGCAGGAAACAGAGAATATTGACAATATTGTATGAAATCAATATCACATTTGCAAAAGTACAGATATTCAGGAAAACAGAACTTTATAAATATTAAAAACAAGAATGTACTTTTTTAAATCTCTTTTCAATATAATGTATTTGATGTAATTGTATATATTTGCAGGAATCTGTCAGTCTTAGGAACACATCTCTATGAGAGTTTGCTCCCTATGGAGAAGTGTTCAGCAAACTCAGCAAGCCATGACCTCATGTGTGTGTCAGACACTAAACCCCCGAGGATACACTCAGAACATCCATTACAGCCTTCCCTGAGAAGCACAACACCATAGAACTGCATCAAACCAAGGATGCGATCTGAGAGTTCAGCTGGAGATCTGAGCGAGAGGAATCATTGGAGATCTGTCCTTCTTTGTGTGTTTTACACGATTGATCGTCCTTCGTCGACTGTGCTGTAATTGCTGTGCTTTGGGACGTAATGGATAAAGAAGTATTCTTACACACATACTGTGTGTCCGTTCACAGGAGGATTTAAATACTTTTACAGATCATTTCACAGAAAAGGATGATGTTGTAAAACACAAGAGCCTTTCTGCGAGAACTTATTCATGACCATATCATCTGTTCCTGTGCACACAAAGAGATTTTTATTCAAATCTGTATTTTTTTTTTTTTTTCAGATCAAGGCGCCTCCTTGTGGTCAGAAACACTTTTTCTTTTTATATATTCCATTTTTGTTGTGAATAATGTTTGCTTTGTAGGTTTCATTGCTCAGGAAACACAAAAAAAGTCACTTCTGCAGCCAAGGTTACTATAATTAACGGTAACACCTTATTTTACAGTGTTGTTGCTTACACTCTAAAAAATGCTGAGTTGTTTTAACCCTCCTTTGGGTCAAATATGGACTAGTCTCGCGTAGCCAGACCTTCAGACTGACGGCTGAAGGTCTGGAATTCATAGCAGCTTTCTTTGGCCAAGGCCCGCCCATAAGGCCGTTTGACCGACATGTCAAACAACCAATTACAGTTCGTTTCATTCAGCGTCACGTTTCGGTGCGCGGAAATGTCCCCACAACAACAGACCGGCGTGCAACAAGTCAGCAGCAGTCACCGGAGCGCCTTATATGGATCAATTGGTTAACAACCTGCGTTATTAATTTCGCCCACGAACTCGCGCTCATGTCCATCTTATGCCCGCTTTGTCACACAGCCAGTTCAACCCATAGACTGTAAAAAAAAGATGGACGACGCCCCCTCGCTCTTTTCCATCAGAGAGAACTGAGGCCGCCAGTGTCTCGATATGGCGCTGACATCTCGAACTTGAGTCTGCGCACTTGCGTGTTTGGGGACCAGTCATGCGCAGTCGTGAGCAGGAAGTAAAGCCGCGAAATCAAGGCCCCGCCCTCATTCTCGCTGAATCAAACGCAAGCACACGCCCCGCACTTTCATTAAGTTGCCTCTGTCTGCTTCTTTCCTGTCCAATGATGTCTGCCAATTGCAGAACCTTGTTAAAATAAGGTAAATACAACTACTAACCACATAATCAACATTATTAAAAAACGTTCGCTGGTGCTTCAGTGACTACCTCGCACAGAGAACCTGTCAATCACAGCTGTCAATCATGACGTCAGAGCACCGTTATTTTATCATCACATAACTAACTAAAACAAACTTATTTTAAAAACGAACACTTGAAATTACATAAACGTGATATAAACTACAGTAAATGACAGAAACGATCTTTGGAAAAAGGATATGTGAAGTGTAATTTAATTGTTTAGTTGGTCTCGCGTCCCATTGAATAACATGGGGAGGCGGGGATTATGAGCTATACTAGGTCCAGTCACAGGGGGGCGATCGAGACGTTTTGGCTTCACTTTTGAGGGCTGGTGCGGCACGCTTGGTTCAACCACGTATAAATCACGTGCCCGCTCACGAGTGCTCACTCTTAACAGACACACAGCGTTGCTCGCGCGTCACAAAATGTTCATAAAGCGCTCCCCATTAACCGGGTCGTCTCATTCAAATCAGCCAGCTGTTGCTGTGAGTGAGCCGCCACACATTGAATACTCACATGAGTCAGGCTGCGAATGTAAATTATGTCACACGTCTGCGCTTTGTTTCCCGGCGGACTGAAAATAAAAGCGACACTGACGCACCCCGGAAATCCGATAAAATTCAACCAATCAGATGATGACTTCGACATTCCTGAAGTGTTTCCAGTTAAGTGTACCATCAGACGTTTAGCCAACGTTCCGTGGGCGTGACGTCTGAGGCTGAGACTAAATATGGACAAACCTGGCCATTGGGTTAAATTTTTTAATGACATTTTTAACCCAACGTTTGGGTTTATGTAACCCGTCTTGTCTGTCTGCGTTGTGTTCTGGGTTGTTCTCAGTAAAATCAGAGGCACGGCCAGTCAAAATCCAGTTTATTCTGCGGTCACAAACAATGACAATGAGTGCTGCGGGACATCAGCATCTCAGTCAAATCCAACACTGTTCTGACTCTATTCATGTTAATTACATTTAACCTCTTTTTATATAGAAAAATTACATATATTTGTGATTAAAACAAATACAAAGAAAATATATTTCACAGATATTCCCAATAGAAAACATTGTAAATTTCCCTTAGTTATACATTAATTCCCTAAACTACACATATAGTTATTGAGTCATCTCAAACAAATATAACACAAAAAAAACATACCTGCGGTCACAAACAATGACAATGAGTGCTGCGGGACATCACCATCATACGCCTTATTCACGGCAGCGCCATCTTTGATTTTTAATGAGAATGAAAGCGAGGCTGTGAGGGATAGACTTGCATCTCTTCAATGGGCTGTACTGTTATTTAATGTGTTTTTGGATTGTTCTGCTCATGAAACACTGGAAAAATATCTTTCCAAGAAATGTCAGTTGACAAGAAACTCCCGACAATGTAAGCTGTGGAAAATTATAAGTAATCTAGCCGCTTTATTCAGCTTTTTACAACGGATGCCATTGGAAACACGGTAAGTCTATCCCTCACAGCCTCACTTTCATACCTGTCATGGCGCTGCTCTGAATAAGGTCTATTAGCATCTAAAAAATTAGCATCACGTCAGTCTCAATACAACGTTAATGGCCGAACAGCTTAGCTCACCACGTGCTGCAGCAGCTACCGAACAGCATTTAACATATAAAAACACATTATCACGTCTCGTAGTTCATTAAGACTACTGCAAGATTCACTCATCATCATATATACACTCTTACATGGTGACAAGTCAACAAATAAGTGATAATAACAACTTATATATCCGTTTTATTATCGGAGAAACGTGACGTGAACTCACCTCAATCAAATCCAACACTGTTCTGAATGAGGTCAAACTTGCGCGGCGCAAGTCGCTGCTCTGATGACGTCACGCGCACACACGGCACTAACACGACGCGCAGGCAGAATTAACCCAAAACAAAACTCTCAATAATACGAAAAGAAATATTTTTGGGTGGAATTCATAAGTATACAAATAAACATGCTACATTTATCCATATTTGACCCAAAGTTGGGTTAAAACAACCCAGCATTTTTAGAGTGTTACACCTACTTTGTTATCATAATAATTATGCATAATTACGTGCAAATAACCCTCAACCAAATCCTAACACTATAGTAATCACATTAATATTGCTCAGTACTTATACAATTGCACTGTAATGACACCTTCAAATAAAGTGTAACCTAAGTAACTAATCTCAATGATACTAACACTCTGGTCCAGAGCCCATTTCTGGCCTCTCAGCCTTTCCTTGATGTGACTGGAATACAAAACGGCTCTGCAAAAAAAAGTCAATGAAAGTGTTTTATAAAGGGCTCTGTGTCACTGTGGAATAAAGGCTAATGCCACTGAGCAAGCAAACAAACAGAGGTTTTCTCCGTGGAAAGGAGCGTCTCGCGGGTCTGATTTAGCTGTGGCTAACAGGACGACAGGGAGTCTGATGAACAGGCCATCATAACTCTTTTGAACGCCTCTTATTACCTCACCGCCTCCAAATCTAGTCTCACCCCATCCATCCATCACCGCGAACACCTTCTGGACTTCTAAAGTGAGAGAAGTCCCAAACCACTAACTGAGTGTTTACACTTTCAGACTCGACGTCAACACAGACGGACAATGCCAAGCAAGGAAATCTCCAGGGCAATGTCCAGTCTCTGTTTCTCTAAAACCACACATGTGCCAGGAACCACTGCTGCATTGTAACTCAAATAGTGATGACCCTGACCAACAACAGCTGGCCTTTTGATGCATATCTCAAATTAATCATTTATTCAATTGTGTCGCAATGAGGTTGTGAGTTTCTCAGGCACTAGTTGACCCAAAAAATGAAAATTCTGTCAACATTTACTCACCGTCATGTTCCAGATCCTGCGATCTCCTTTCGTCTGTGGAGCACAACACAAGAAATTTGGCAATATCTTGTTCCAACTCATGTTTAATGTCAAATCTATACAGGTCATTGTGGTTCTGTGGGGTTTTTGATTCAATTTTAAAGACAAAAAGTTTCTTTATAAGGAGAAATGATTGCATAATACTCTCATGGTTAGTGGTTATTTACATTTTTTCTACTGATAAAGTATGTTTACGAGCTGTTAAGTTCATACTATTTAATCAAAATAAAATAAAAAATTGAAACAGAATTAAAAACTACACTCTAAAAAATACTGGGTTGTTTTAACCCAATTTTGGGTCAAGTATGGACAAATTCAAACAATGGGTTGAAAATGTATGTAACTCAATGGCTGGGTTTGTCCATATTTGACCCAAAATTGGGTTAAAACATCCCAGCATTTTTTTTAGAGTGCATTGAAACTCACATCTGGACCTTCGACCCGTTGGACCCCACTGAAGTCACTATATGGAGAACATCCTGGAGTGTGTTCACTCAAAAAATGCTGTGTTGTTTCAACCCAAATTTGGGTCAAATATGGGCAAACCCAAATGTTGGATTAAAAATGTAATTAAAAGATTTACAGTTGAAAGTAAAAGTTGAAGTTGGGTTCCAATTTTTATTGACAATTTTAACCCAACATTTGGGTTTGTCAATATTTGTCCCAAAATTGGGTTAAAACAACCCAGCATTGTTAAGAGTGTTCCTCAAAAACCTTAATGTCTTTTCGACAGAAGAAAGAAAGACATGAACATCTTGATTGATGTGGGGAGAGTGCATTATGAGGATTTTGTAATTCTGAAGTGAACTACACCTTGAATCCCGTTGTGGTGTGTGACACTCTAGTTCACTTTACACTCTAAAAATGCTGAGTTGTTTTAACCCAAATTTGGGTCAAATATGCACAAACCCAGCCATTTGGGTTATATTACTATTATTTAACCCAGTGTTTGAATTTGTCCATATTTGACCCACAATAGGGCTTGGGCACCGCGTTGCATTCTGGGACGTGGCGGCCATGTTGATAGCTTCGCAAATGTAAACATACCAGCAAGTCGAACAAGGAGAAGCAGCTGAGTTGGGAGAAAGAAAATAAAAAAAAAATTTAAAATCCCTACAAGGATGCGGAATTTACCGGGATACGTTTAATAGGGAAACCAGGGACCGGTATGTGGATAAAACTGCACTTTTAATGGTTTGGATCCATTTGAAATTTCCAACAAACAGTGGGAACACAGTACGTTACACTAACTTAATCCAGACAAAGGTAAACTGCGCTCCACCTAGCTGCTAGCAAACCGACATTGAATCAACGTGGAAACAACGTCTCTCATGACATCGAAACAACGTTGATCTGGCAATGTTTTGCTCATCGAATTAAAGTTAAACCAACGTCAGACGCGGCATTCTTCAAAGCTAAATGAAAATCGACGCAATTGGTTAGCTTTCCTAACATTGAAACAACGTTGATATCAAGTTGATTTTCTATTAGTTTTGAAGAATGGCACGTCTGACGTTGGTTCAACGTTAATTCGATGAGCAAAACAATGCCAGATCAACGTTGTTTCGATGTCATGTTTCCACGTTGAGTCAATGTCAGTTTGCTATCTGGGTAGTTTAGTAACAGTTATAGTGCTAACAACCATTCACACATGTAACATACTTTTAACTATGTGTTTCAAAAGTGTTGTTAGTAACATTAGCTGTTTTAAGCAAAACTTAAGTTAGTAAGCTTAAAGCAAGAGGGTAGCAACAGGAGAACAGAGACTGACAGGTCCGATTAAAGGGCTAATTTTAATGAAATAAGAATATTAAAATACGGGATATTTTACAGGAAAATACTAAAACGGGAAGACTGCGGGAAAAGAGCTCAAGTACGTGAGAAACCCGGAAAAAAAACGTGAGGGTTGACAGTTAACGTTACTAACTATATGTCCGGATTACTGTTCCCACTGTTTGCCGACTCTTTGTTGGAAATTTCATATGGATCCAAACCGTTAAAAGTGCCGGTTTAGCCCATATACCGGTCTCTGGCTTCCCTATTTAACATATCCTGTTAAATTCAACAACCTTTCAGGGATTTTAACATCTTTTTTCTTTTCTTTATCCCAACTCTGCTGCTTCTCCTCGTTCGACTTGCTGTATGTTTACATGTGCGAAGCTGCCAACATGGCCGCCACGCCAGTAATGATGTCACGACGCCCAAGCCCTATTGTGTTAAAACAACCCAGCATTTTTTAGAGTGTAGTGTCGTCTCTTCTCTCGGCTGATCTGGGGTCAGCGGTTCCTGCAAAAAGCAAACCCATTCAGCTTGTGCAAACAGGAAAGGATCCGTCTTCAGAAACGGCAGTGGAGCGTTTGAGTCGGCCTTCACTGGAGACTAAACGATATCAATGTGTCATCGATACACATGCTGAACTATATCTCAGAGATGCAAAGCCTCTTGTTGTATTATGTTGGCTTGAATCCATTGCACATCCTGAATGTGTCTTGATTTTCCATTGTTGAGGGTGTAGTGGGTCAGGTCAGGTGTTGATGGACACGTTGGGGTTTACAAGCCGTCATCTGCTTAACCCTTCGATTAGGTGTAGGAATGTCCACTATGGGGGTTTGAGCGTCCCGACAGCATCGCTTGACACCTCTGCAATCCGTCACGGCCGAGAACGAGCAGAACCAACAGTCTCTCGCTCCGACACAAAGGGGTCTTGCTAGCTCAGGGCCCGTTCTACACACACATTGCTCTTCTTTGTTTTTTTCTTCTGCCGTGTCTAAATATTGTGTCTATAGGAGGGACGCGACTTAAATAGAAAATGCTGAATAGTGGCGTGAAAGATTTCGGGACACACACCAACACGGGCTCCTATAACACACACACACGGTTTAAAACTTTGCACACATGACCAAACTTAGTGTATTGACTAGCTGCCATATCAATATAGAGAAAAAAAAATGAGCGAAAAAAAAAAAAATATGGAAGATATCGTTTATTTAAACATATACAGCTAAAGTAAATTTCATCTCTGTTTTTTTTCTGTTTATTTAAAATGAGACAAATCTGATATTACTGTAATCTTATCTCTGTTGTTCAACTATTGAGATAGTTGTTTAACAGCAGAAATACTCGCCGGGTTTAAACCCCATTTGCTCACTTGGGGCATGTTGTCACACTGCGTTACACTTAAAAAAAACAAAAAAACAAAAACAAAAAAAAAACAACTAAAATAGCACTAAAAGTGGTTCATTGGCTTGTAATCATAGGGGAACCACTTTAAGTGCCATATAGCACTTATTTTTGTCATATGGTGCTATGTAAAACCATAAGAGGTGCCATAGAGCATGTTAACCACCCCAGAGAACCACTGAAGAACCAAACTGGGCTTAGTGGTGCTATATAACACCATGACCACCGCAAAGAAGAACCTTTTTTTAGAGTGTACAATGAGCTCTTATTAGAACTATGAAATTCTATTCTAGACTTTTATGAATTCTATTGAGAATCCGTGAGAAAAAAGGAGAGTGAGAAATAATCAATGTTCAGAAATGATTCATTATGATTATGTTTTGAACTATGCTGTATAGCTTTGTTTTGTTGTGTTTGTTGTCAAACTCAAAAATGACTATTTTTAGTGATTAAAAAAGACCCTATTTTATATGGAAAAGTTAATAATTGTATTTTATTGAGAAAATATTTTACTTTGTCTTGTATATTTTTTGTCATATGTCATAATGTGCTCCACCTATGGGGCATGTTGTCTCATTTCACTTCCATTCTTTCGGGGTATGGCAAGAAAGAAGTACACGCTGTATTAATAAAACAAAACCACATAATTGCACTAGACATGTTTGAAATATAGAAAAAATAAATACTCTGAACTCTAAGTAGGTTTACACACACTGAGAAAGTCAAAAGTGTTAGGTTGTGAAAAAAAAAAACAAATCATCAAAATTAAGTGCTTGATAGAAGCACTTCATTCATTGAAACAATAAAAAGTATCTCAGAGGAGTTTTTCTTCAAATGACTAAACCACTGCAGATCAGCATGAGGCATTAGTTTCTTTTATTATTTGAACTGACATCATGAACATTGTTACAAAAGACGAAGTGTTTAAATAACATGGCAAATGAATTTAAATGAGATTTTAAATAAAGTCCATACCATTATTGTTGCTTTAGCTCTTTGTTCATTGGAAACATATTGATGGCTCTGCGCTAATAAAAAATAAAAGTAAAGCAGTGCTTTCCTCTGAAAAGCAATTTCGATCACATTATTCAGAGTTTGATCATAAACGTGCCGTTCTGCAGCGGAAAAGCCAGTTTATGGATTTGCAATAAAGCTGTTTCAGTAACACACACTCCATGCTGTTGTTGTCTGATGGAAGACAGTAGTAAACTTACACACAGCGACATAGATGATTATTATCAGACTATTGTGATGAAAGACAGAAGCGAAAAATAACATCTCTTTACAATCCTGCCAACTCAACAAAGAACATTTACAAAATTATGATTTTTTTTTCCACAAACCAAAACAAAATGTATGTACATTTGTAAAGTGTGGTAGCACATCACAGAAGGGTCTCATTAGTTAATGCATTAACTAACATAAACTGTTCATTAACCTTTGTTAATGTTGGCTAGGTGTAACAATATATTGTGTCATGATATATCACAATACAAAAATGCATACCGTGGATAGTGGCAATATACTGTATATTTCACCCAAAATAAAAATGAAAAAAATTAAGTTTTCACCCATAAATGTAACACCAAATTTAGCATTTTAATCAACAGTACATTTTTTGAGTATCTCGTGAGTTCAGTATTGTGATGCTGGGTTGCTTCAACTTTGGGTCAAATATGGAAAAACCCAAATGTTAGGTTAAAAATGTAATTAAAAAAATTACAGTTGAAAGTGAAAGTTGAAGTTGGGTTAAAATTTTGAATTAAATTTTTAACCCAACATTTGGGTTAAACCGTATTTGACCCAAATTTGGGTTGAAACAACCCAGCATTGTTTAGAGTGTATCGAGTCGTGACATGAGGATATCGTTCCACCCCTAATAAAAGACATCTGTCCAGTAGTTCATGTGATTTCAGGAGAATTAAACAGAATTAACAGATGCAATTGATGTTTTAAATGCTTTTTTTTCATTGTTAGTTCAACAAATGTACCTTTAAATTGTTACTGAAAATGGGCCATTCACACATTCAAAAAAATGCTGTGTTTCAACCCAAATTTTGGGTCAAATATGGACAAACCCAAATGTTGGGGGTAACACTTTATTTGAAGGGGTGTGCATAAGACTGACATGACACTGTCATAAACATGACAACACCTGTCATGAACATGAAGGAGTCTTTATGAATGTTTATGACTGTTGTCATTAAGTGTCATTCGGTAAATTATGACACTTCTAATGCAAAGTTGACATTGTTTAAAATGTCTTTGTTATGACAACTTGACATTAACCAAGACCAAAAAGTCTTGATTATGACAACCTGACATTAACAAAGGCAGAAACGTCTTTGTTATGACAACTTGACATTAACCAAGACCAAAAAGTCTTGATTATGACAACCTGACATTAACAAAGGCAGAAACGTCTTTGTTATGACAACTTGACATTAACCAAGAAATCATAACTAGTTCAACGTGTTCCACTTTACTTGAGGTAAGGGAAAGCACTGTTGTTGTAGCATTTGACAGTGTAATAATCCTTAATGACATGTTTATAACTAGAACAATGTGTTCCACTTTACTTGAGGAAAAGTAAAATATTCATGACACAGTTATAATGGTGTCATTACGGCCAAAGTCAAAACCAACCACATATGACAGGGTAATGTAATGTTAACACAAAGCTAAATAACTTTGATAATTAGACCTGTTATGACATATTTGTGACAGGTTCTGATTTCTTTTTTTTCTTTTTTTGACATTTTTTGTCATTGTTAATGTCAAGTTGTCATAACAAAGACATTTTAAACAATGTCAACTTTGCATTAAAAGTGTCATAATGTACCGAATGACACTTAATGACAACAGTCATAAACATTCATAAAGACTCCTTCATGTTCATGACAGGTGTTATGTCATGTTTATGACAGTGTCATGTCAGTCTTATGCACACCCCTTCAAATATAGTGTTACCCTGATGGGTAACAATGCAAGGTTTCGGTCAACTTTAAAAGTTGAATCCGTGATTATCATTTGTAAACCGCAGAAGCGTGACGTGGAGTGCATGATTACATGAGAAGTGATTACAAACCGCGCTGTGGAATGAAAACCATGAGAATGGAGAAGAATGCAGCACAAAAAGATAAAATGTAAAAACTGTTAAAAACAAATGCATTCTGTGTGATCCGGCACTACATCCACAACAGATAAACTTCACATACAAATGAAACTCCTGACAACGTTTCCTTTCAATAATTCACAATTATTCAACACTTCTGCAAACCTTAGGCTCAAGGATAAAAGTAAAGACCATCCAAGCTTGTCGGTAAGAATAACACTGCTTTTGAGAAGAGCTATTACATATAAAACTGCAAAACATTCTTAAAAATGACAGATCCGCATAAGACAGAATGGCATGAGTGAATTAAAACAGTGTTATTTGTATTAAACTGCACCAGTACCGTATGTGCCATTGGCTTCAGTTCATCAGTTGTAACGGTGATTAATATTAGATCAATATTTTTATGGTAATATCTGTAATAGCTGTGATCTTTGGCATGCATTCAAAATTTGATGCCAAGCAATGATGTGTTCACAAAAGTCCAAAGCCATTAATAAAATTCACTTTGCAACAACAGTATTTCTGTCACGGTTTCAAGATCAAGATGCATTTACTGGAGAAAAAAAATCATCAATATTAAGTGAGTTTGTGCTTAAAACAAGAACAAATATCTGACGTGTTCAAAGGGAAAACAAGATGAGTTTACAGATTTTTAATATTATAATTTCCCCTGTGAATCAAGATTATTTTTCTGACTCCACTGACAGATATTTGTTCTTGTTTTAAGCACAAACTCACTTCATTTCACTTCATTTTCACTTATTTTGCTTCTCAAGTAAATGTATCTTAATTTAATATATACACTGTAAAAAATTATCCTGTAAAAAAACGGTAAACTACTTGGTTGTTAAACTGTGGTTGCCAGCATCATTCCGTAAAAATATAGTGCGTTACCGTTTTTAAAATTAACAGCTAAATACCGTTTTGTCAGCTACAGTATTATGCTGTTAAATTACAGTATACTGTATCGCTGTAAATTAACAGCATTTAGCTGTAGCTGACAAACGGTATTTAGCTGTTAATTTTAAAAACGGTAACGCACCATATTTTTACGGTATGATGCTGGCAACCACAGCTGCCAGTAGTTTACCGTTTTTTTACAGTGTACAGGTGAAACTTGAAAAATTTGAAAATGGTGCAAAAGTTAATTTATTTCAGTAATTCAACTTAAAAGGTGAAACTAACATAATCTATATACTCATTACATGCAAAGTGGGATATTTCAAGCCTATTTGTTATTATTTTGATAATTACCTTTTAAGTGGAATTACTGACATAAATGAACTTTTGCACGATATTCTAATTTTTCTAATTTCACCTGTATATATATTTATTTTTTGTATTATTTAAAATGAAAAGCAATGCATAACTACTAAGTAAGGAGGACGGCTTGCTCTTCTTTGCTGAAATGTCCTTGTAAATAACACTGTCACTTTTAATGCATCATGCTATGGTTTTCTTCACTTTGACAGCAATAATGTACAAAATAAAAAAAGTAATAATATACTGGGATAAAAAAGAGCATAAAAATGTGAAGTAAAGTATCATAACCCAAATATAACTGTGCAACACGTTTGTATAAAACATTAATAGGTCCTTTGAGGATATTGAAGGACATTCAAGCTGCTTTAAATTCAGATTTGAAAGCCAGGCGATTGCAGGGCGACGCACTTCATCAAAGGTGATGTGTCTGCGTTAAAACAGTCCACGGGTCCTGAGTGACAAGTGAATGGCACTTGAATTCATACCTCTGATATTTAAAAATAAAAGCCTCGCCAAGTCCGCTCCTGCCCTGAATTCCCAGGGAGTTTTCCATCTCTCCATGAAGGTGACAGGACAGCCTCGTATTCACATGTTCCTGTTTCAAGGAGTGTTATCTCAAATGAAAGCTGCATTATACGCAGGGCAACGTCACGGGCCGAAGAAATAACGCTTTCCAAAGCTTTCGGGGATGTTTGTGGAGGACTACGAGAAGTCGGCCGGGCGGATCATCATGACAGTGGATCGGAGAGAGTAACTCGGCCCTTTAAAATAGTGCCACTTGATTCCATTGAATTTTCCGACGTGTTGTCCTTGTCTGTAGTAAACGCCGTTCAGGTTGGATGGACCACAGGCATCGTACCACCATCCTAAAACACACACAGACACCCACACACACACGTTTACAACCGTTGCATTTCTGCAACAAATGATGAAGTTTTCCAGTGCAACTATCTAAACATTCTGAATTCAAGATACATTATGCGAAATGACTGAAAATATAGTCTTGTTTTCTTAAAAAAATAAAAAAATAATTGATTGATGATATTAAGTCTTGTTTTTTTTTAAGAGTTTTTAAATGAAGTGAGTTTGTGCTTCAAACATCAGTGGAGTTGGATATTTTTCTGACTACATTTTTTTTCTTGTTTTAAGCATAAACTCACGTAATTTTGATTATTTTTCTCCTGAAACAAGACTTGTCATTTAGCTAGTCAGGTAAATGTATCTTGATTTAAGAATGTTTAGATATTTTGTAATGCAAAACAAGACAAGATCACTGAGTCAGAAAAAAAAAAATGAGATGATTACGGAGACAGCCAATCAGAAGAGAGTGTGGGCGGAGTGTCTCTGCAAGCCCAATGCACTCATAACCAAATCAATCCGGAGTGACAGCCAAAAAGAAGAGTATGTGGGCGGAGTCTCTCTGCAAGAACACTGCACTCAAAACCAAATCAATCTGGAGTCACAGCCAATCAGAAGAGAGTGTGGGTGGAGTCTCTCTGCAAGCGCACTGCACTCATAATCAAATTAATCCGGAGTCACAGCCAATCAGAAGAGAGTGTGGGTGGAGTCTCTCTGCAAGGGCACTGCACTCACAACTAAATCAATCTAGAGTCACTGCCAATCAGAAGAGTATGTGGGCGGAGTCTCTCTGCAAGCGAACTGCACTCATAACCAAATCAATCTAGAGTCACAGCCAATCAGAAGAGTATGTGGGCGGAGTCTCTCTACAAGCGAACTGCACTCATAACCAAATGGGGGAAAACGATCATTTTTCCGACTCCACTGACAGATTTCTTGTTTTAAAGGGATACTCCTTTTTTTGGAAATAGGCTCATGGTACAACTCCCCCAGAGTTAAACAGCTGAGTTTTACCATTTCCGAATCCATTCAGCCGGTTTTCTGATATTTAGAAGAATATCAGTAACCAGACCGTTTTTGGTCCCATTGACTACCATAATATATATTTTTTCCTACTATGGAAGTCAATGAGACGAGAAACTGTCTGGTTACAGATATTCTTCTAAATATCAGAAAATCGACTGAATTGATTCAAAAACGGTAAAACTCTACTGTTTAACTCTGAGGGAGTTGTAAAATGAGCCTATTTCCAAAAAAAGTGGAGTATCCCTTTGAGCACAAACTCACTTATCAGAAAACAAGACTTAACATCTTTCATCATTTTGCTTCTCCAGTAAATGTATCTTGATTTAAGAATATTTAGATACATGTACTGGAAAACAGGGCAAAAATACTGCGTAAGAACATAATTTTTTGCACTCATCTGGCCTTCAGACACGTACACACGAAATGTGCCCACATGGTGCCCCTTTTAGCACGTCTCTTTCCCATGAAGGACTTGAGGTTCACTTCACAAGGACAAATGCCAGAGAGATCTGTGCCATTTCACCAGCCGCCTGCGAGCCAACATCGCTGCCCTTCGTCACGACTCTCTCTGACACAGTAAACTGCTTGGATGCTGATTCTGCTTGTTACTATGCTTCTCATCTCAGGCCTTTATCCGGCGAGTGCCTCGCTGTGTTTTATAGGCTTGTTAACCACGCCGAATAACAAGAAATGAGGCAACAGAATGATAAAAGTTTGATTGTATGATATAAACCAGAACTGGAACCAATATGTCTTTCATTAAAGCACTTGCAGAATTTAAAGGGTTCTACTTCGAGACATTTCCGCTGTTTTTTCATTACAAACTCATTAAAAATCTTTCACTATGACACTATTTCTTTCTATTATTTGGATTGCACAAATCCCCTTGCATACACCAGCATATTTATGCATGTCACCCTACTGTAAGGCTCATATTCATTCTCATCCTGATATTAAATATCTCAGAGATGAATCACTGTCAGGGCCCTGTTTAGATCCTGGCCACCAAGGACAGAGAAGGTGATGGCAGGATCTCTCTCAGTGCCTGCTTTATTAAATGATTAAATAAGAGCTTTCTGAATGAAAAGCATAAGCTGCCGGTGGTCTGAATCCAGGAGGAGAGACTATGCGAGTCGTATACAGATAGTTGGTGCTCAGCCCATTCTGCTAGACTCCTCACAGACCTCATTACTACAGTACGTGCTCAAGCTTCTTGCAGTTCCTCTGCCAAAAAGAAAGCATGAGGTGTACACAGACACACACTGTGTTTAGACTGGATCATACTGTCTGCCCACTTCACAAAGAAAATGTAGAGAGTAAAATTACAATAACAATTTAAGTAGTTTATTTGATTTTATTTTTTTTTTTTTTTACTGAATGATGCATGTAGCTCGAATTCTTAACTCTTTCCCCACCAGTGACAAGTTGTTTCACTGTTATATGGTGGTGGTGTGGTTACACATTCAAAGTCACAGCCAGGAGAGCGCGTGGACGGAGTCTCTGTGCAAGCAAACTGCACTCACAGCCAATCAGAAGAGTGATGGGCGGAGTCTCTGTGCAAGCAAACTGCACTCACAGCCAATCAGAAGAGTGATGGGCGGAGTCTCTGTGCAAGCACACTGCACTCACAGCCAATCAGAAGAGTGTGTGGGTGGAGTCTCTGTGCAAGCGCACTGCACTCACAGCCAATCAGAAGAGTGTGTGGGTGGAGTCTCTGTGCAAGCGCACTACACTCACAGCCAATCAGAAGAGTGTTGGGCGGAGTCTCTGTGCAAGCACACTGCACTCACAGCCAATTAGAAGAGTGTGTGGGTGGAGTCTCTGTGCAAGCGCACTACACTCACAGCCAATCAGAAGAGTGTTTGGCGGAGTCTCTGTGGAAGCACACTGCAATCACGACCAATCAGAAGAGTGTATGGGTGGGGTCTCTGTGCAAGCACACTGCACTCACAATAAAATCAATGCTAAATTACAGCCAATCAGAAGGCTCTGTTCTATCTTTTGATATATTGACTGTTTACTGTACATATTCATTCAACTAAATATTATGTATAAAATAAAACGCTGTGGGGAAAGAGTTAACGATTAGCAAAGTTTTGCAGATATGAATGGTACACACACTCTTACTGAGTGATCGGTGTATTTCGACTCTTTTGAGTCAGTTCTTTTCAGTGAATCAAAAACATACAGTATGACAAGTGCATTGATTACTAAATCTTATCAGTCGATTCTTTGTCAATTCTTTGATTCCAAAACACTTGAATCAATCTGTTGGATTAATGTTTAATCTGAAGTTAATACTTTGTCAAGAGATTAAGATTAACTCATTTACTCAAAGAGATTAACTCATCATTTGGCAACAGGCAGCTGAGCTGAGGACAGTGAATGACACGATTAGTATTCACAAAAGTACTAAAAGAACCTCTAATAAAACTGTCCCTGAGAATCTGTTCCCAGCATTCACTGCATATCATTAAACAGATGTACTGTATATTGTACTTCTCCAGTTGTATTTATCGCTAAAGGAATGTCAGCCTCTTCCTCAGCATCATGGGTAACAGCAAATGGAACAAGATTGTGTTGCAAAAGGTGTTTAAATGAGAAGTGTGTGTCTCACCCCCGCTGAGCATCAGCGCACACTTGCATGTGCAGTTGTCATTGTCCATGTCTTTAGTGCTGAAGTCAGTGCCGTGGATCGCCAAACTGCTCTGCCGGCCCGCCGTCCCACTGTGGCTCTTCAGGAACAACCTGAGAGAAGAGGAGAGGAGAGGAGAGAAGAAGAGAAGAGAAGAGAAGAGAAGAGAAGAGAAGAGAAGAGAAGAGAAGAGAAGAGAAGAGAAGAGAAGAGAAGAGAAGAGAAGAGAAGAGAAGAGAAGAGAAGAGAAGAGAAGAGAAGAGAAGAGAAGAGAGATTTTTAAACAAGGAGGCCTTGGATGTACTGCCAGGAACATCCATGAGTGATTTACGCAGAATTCCTTCACACACATGACCCTCGTTTCCATTCTTGAGAGTTAGCGTTTTTTTCCATGTTCATCCCTCTTCAGTGTGTAATGTTGCTGTTTGAGCATGAGGAAGCTCCAGGTCTTCTCTATCTCAGTGTCAGTGTTTCTGAACTCCTGAAACGCCTCCATTGCAGTCTTGAGTTTCTTCTGGAAACGAACACGTTACAGTATTCCTCATTATAGTAATTAATACACAGAATAAAGGGGCGGGGCCTGGTTGAGTTAGTAGTATTTTAAACTGGTGGTTATGGGAAGGGACGGGACATTTCCCAGACACACTCGAAGCGCTCGACCAATCACAACACTTAGAGCACAGTGTGCTTTCAGAAAGAGGGGCTTCATAGAGACAGGAAGTAAACTGGAGTGTGTTTCCCGTACAACACCGTAACTCGCTGCTTCACTATCATTCGATGCATCGTTGAATAAATCATCTAGCTCATCACGACTGTTTCACGAAACTGTATTGACGCAAATTGGACGTTCAACCACGTTGATGATGTCATGCAGGAGTAATAACTAATTTTAAAGGGTACATATCATGCTTTTAAATCATTAAATTTTACTTATAAATCATACATTTGTGGTCTATATAAAGCATAACTGCAATGCTTGGGTCTGAATTCCACATTATTATAGCTCAACAGGCCCCTTTTCTACCTCTTTTTTGATGTGCTTCTGTGAGCAACCCGTTTCGAAGCGTCCCCTTTAAATAAAAAGGAGTTGCGTCTTTCCCCGCCCGCTCTCCAGGTCGCTGAGTTCACGTTCGGTTCAACTCCCCGCATTCGGCCATTATTGTAGTTTAATAAGAGATATACGATTACTATAGTTTCAAAGAACATTTTTATTCACACGTCAACAAAATGTCAACAACGGAAGACTTGTCCATCAAGCGTTACATATTCGAGCCAGAGCAAGCGATTTGAAAAAGACGACGACAAACCTGCAGAACAACGTCTTCATATGGATGCAGTGGTATGTAAAGTTAAGTTAACTATGTTGTGTTATTAGTGAAAGTCGACTATTTCTCTTGTTAAAACAAGCACACTGACAAGATAAATGACTACAGTCTAATCTTACCGCTAAAAATCTGTATTGATAATAATATGATAACACAGCAGCTAAATGATAGAAGGAATTTACCCCTCATTCAGACGAAGTCGATCGGCAAACCATTCTTTATACTGGCGGAGGTTGTTGAAGTGGGAATCCTTGAAGTGCTTCAGGTCACTACATCCAACAACCGAACATTTTGACTTGCCCTCTCGTAACTTCTGCATCATTGAGCTTGGACTACAAAATCGGAGCGAGAAATAATAATGGCGGATTGCTCAAAGTGTTGGACCGGTAGTCGATGTCCTTATTTGGCAGTTCCGCTGCAAATCCTGTGACGTTATTGTTCAAAAAACGTCATAGAAAACAGAAAAATCTGAACAGGTTGAAAAATATGACCAAAACAGAATATAAAGATATAAACGAAGCACCTGAAGAGAATAATTTCATCTTTTCTGTACTTATAAACACTCCAAATATACAACAAAATGCATTTAAGGGCTTAAAAAGTGGATTTTGCATGATATGTCCCCTTTAATGATTTTAATTTTTTTAACTTTATTTTTGCTTTATTCTAGATTCAATCATAGACTCACTAGAGTTTCGTTCACACACGCGCACTCTTCAAAAATGGTGCTGTAAATCTCTTGACAAACTCAAAGACGTAAATGACATTTGCATGTATTCTAAATAAAAGACACAGGTTGCACTGAATGTCCGCTTGCTTTTTTTGCTCAAGAACAGGACTTATTGAGTCCACATGTCATGAAATCATGAGACTCTTCTAAACCACAGGTTGAGATTTGTCACTAACACACACACATCTCTACAATGACCTTTGCTAATGTTTGTTGGAACGATGCTTTCGGGAAACAGTCCTGAGCGTTACTGACAGACTGGGAAGAGAGGAGCCACTACAATGGAGAATATGAGGAAAATAATCAACATTCAAGCAGGAAAACCTGTTCTAGTAGAGCCTCAAAATAAAAGGGCATAAAAAGGGCATTGGCTGGGAAAGCCCATACCGTATAATCCAGAAACCACACAGAGCGTGTAACTCAACTCCATCCATCCACACTTGAGGATTTGAACCACAAATTCACAACCCTCACTTCATGTAGTCTTGGGTTCAAACGCTTAATTCTATGCAGCATTGACGCCCAGAGTTTGGTGGTTAAAGGACGGCCTTTGATTTTCCCATCTTGCTTCATTGTATCACCAATGGTTCTGACCAAGGTCTTAACCTGAAGGTTATTACCCCTCTGACTAGTTTTCTTTTTTATCCAAAGTGTCATTCTCTAAGCCAAAAAACTAAACTGCATAGGCATGCCAGCAATGAAAGGAACACCAAATGAAACATGTACAGCCCCACAAAATCATTTCCTGAAAGCCATCGCCACAAATAAGATCAGACAGTAGAGATTGAGCTTTATAAATCTCTTCTTAGATGAATCTTGGAAAGAGATTAGGAAAATGTATTGTATTTTAAGGGATGTCCAAAGGAGGCCAGTGATGCAACAACAGGCATTAGGGGCCAATCTGTGATTCTCTCATTGTTAAGTGGGATTTTTTTCCTTTTTTCAATGTTTTGTTCCACACACTTCATCCATCTCACAGACGATCTTGTAACACACTGCCTAATCACTTTAAAGCCACCCACATCAAATATTCCTGCAAATATTGTTCGGTGACATCATACTCATGAAGATGAAGTGCATTGTTGCGGTCTCGAAACAAAGATTAATGGACTGGCTGTTCGCGGTTTCTGCGTATGATCGATGCCAAACTGATGAATTCTGTTCTTCGCTGACAGGCTATGTTTTTACATCCTATATTAAGACACAAGTACAATACTGACTGTTCAGAAAGAAAGCATTCTTCATTTTCTGTCATACAAAATGTCAAACTTGTCAACACTCTACAACTAAACTTCCTCGGGATTTGAACAGCCGACGCAAACATGTTGCTTCATAATTTGACTTGTATCTCTACATACAAGGTAGTGCTTAATATAATTTTCTCTTCTTCATTGACATTGGTTTGTATGGAAGCTTGTTTCTGCCACTATGAAAAATAAAAAAGGTAATTGCGACTTTATTATTCACAATTCAGACTTTTTTTCTCACAATTGCGAGTTTACATCTATTTCTCAGAATTGTGAGATATAAAGTCAGAATTGAGAGTTATAAAGTCGCAATTGCGTGTTATAAAGTCAAAATTGTGAGATATAAAGTCAGAATTGCGAGATATAAAGTTAGAATTGGGAGATATAAAGTTAGAATTGGGAGATATAAAGTTAGAATTGTGAGATATAAAGTCAGAATTGTGAGATATAAAGTCAGAATTGCGAGATATAAAGTCGCAATTGCGTGTTATAAAGTCAAAATTGCAAGATATAAAGTCAGAATTGCGAGATAAAGTTAGAATTGGGAGATATAAAGTCAGAATTGTGAGATATAAAGTCAGAATTGCGAGATATAAAGTCGCAATTGCGTGTTATAAAGTCAAAATTGCAAGATATAAAGTCAGAATTGCGAGATATAAAGTTAGAATTGGGAGATATAAAGTCAGAATTGTGAGATATAAAGTCAGAATTGCGAGATATAAAGTTAGAATTGGGAGATATAAAGTCAGAATTGTGAGATATAAAGTCAGAATTGCGAGATATAAAGTCGCAATTGCGTGTTATAAAGTCGCAATTGCGTGTTATGAAGTCGCAATTGGGAGATATAAAGTCAGAATTGCGAGATATAAAGTCAGAATTGCGGGAAATAAAGTCAGAATTGCGAGATATAAAGTCATTACGGGAAATAAAGTCAGAATTGTGAGATATAAAGTCAGAATTGCGAGATATAAAGTCGCAATTGCGTGTTATAAAGTCAAAATTGCAAGATATAAAGTCAGAATTGCGAGATAAAGTTAGAATTGGGAGATATAAAGTCAGAATTGTGAGATATAAAGTCAGAATTGCGAGATATAAAGTCGCAATTGCGTGTTATAAAGTCGCAATTGCGTGTTATGAAGTCGCAATTGGGAGATATAAAGTCAGAATTGCGAGATATAAAGTCAGAATTGCGGGAAATAAAGTCAGAATTGCGAGATATAAAGTCATTACGGGAAATAAAGTCAGAATTGTGTGATATAAAGTCAGAATTGCAGGAAATAAAGTCAGAATTGCAAGATATAAAGTCTGAATTGTGAGATATAAAGTCAGAATTGCGAGATATAAAGTCGCAATTGCGAGATATAACGCCAGAATTGCGAGATATAAAGTCGCAAATGCGTGTTATAAAGTCAAAATTGCAAGATATAAAGTCAGAATTGATTGATAAAAAGTCGCATTTGTGAGATATAAAGTCAGAATTGCGAGATATAAAGTCAGAATTGATTAATATAAAGTCGCAATTGCAAGATATAACGTCAGAATTGTGAGATATAAAGTCGCAAATGCGTGTTATAAACTCAGAATTGCGAGATATAAAGTCAGAATTGATTGATAAAAAGTCGCAATTGTGAGATATAAAGTTAGAATTGCGAGATATAAAGTCCGAATTGCGTGATATAAAGTCAGAATTGCGAGATATAAATTCAGAATTGCGGGAATAGAAAGGTAAAAAAAAATCTTTTGAAACTGAAATATTTTGTAATACTATAAATGTTAAAAAAATAAAATAAAAAAACAGCACACTTTTAAATGTTAATGTAAAATGATAGATACGGTGCTTTTCTAAAGTGTTTGCTTAATAAATGTAGAACAACTACCTGTTGAGCAACCTGGTTCAAAGCCTTGAAAAGCAAATATATTTATAATTTCTCTGAGATATAAAATCAAGGCTCTCACACACACTAACACATGAGCAGCTCTCCAGCTGCAGATGCACCCGCACCACTACTGAACCTACCCATGCGTATCATATGCACTTAAAAACTCATTTCATTTCCTATTAAATGCACGATAAACACTGTGCTATAGAGGCGCATTACTGCGTCCGGGTTTGGGTTGTATATATAGACTTGTTGCACTAACACTGCTGCGTGTCACGATGTGGTCTTCGTTTCAGTCTGAGCTCAAACATCTGTACGGTCAACAGAACACAGTTCATCTCGGGTTCTTCTCACCAGCCTTAATGAACTTTTGCTGCATCACTCCAAGCCTTACTAGGAAAAGCTGTGATGAAAACGGAGATTTATTTGGTGTTTCACAACAGCCCATGGGGAAGCGTTCTGCTATCCGGCCTTTTTATTTTCCTAAAATGAAATGATAGCAGTTTGGTAACGTTCCTCGCCGGATGATGTTTATGCAGAGTAAAGGAGGACGTATGGATGTGTTTTTTCGTGTTGAAATCTACATTGCATGAATGAAATGAAGTGTTTGTCAGATTCACATGCTCCACAAACCTAAACTGTTTTTCGGCAACACAGACTAAAAGCATTTGTGGTTAAAAGTATTTTATTTATTTATTTATTTTATTATTATTTTTTTTTAATATGTCGGCTGGTTTGTCTAGATCAGACTCTTATTCCTCGGCTGGATCGTGTCGAGACTTTGAATCTGCACTGAAACGCACATTTGGACCTTCAACCCGTTGGACCCCATTGAAGTCACTATATGGAGAACATCCTGGCGTGTGTTCCTCAAAAACCTTAATGTCTTTTGCACTGAAGAAAGAAAGACATGAACATCTTGGATGACATGGGGAAGAGTATATTATCAGGACATTGTAATTCCGAAGTGAACTAATCCTTTAAAACGGACATTTTCAGACAGAGGGATGCAATAATACAGATGAAGCACATCATCACTGTATGCCGTACAGAAAGCACAAACACACTTGTTTTACAGTACGCAGCAGAAAAACAAAACCTGAATGCTATAACACACGTACCATAGGGGTCCATGAGTCACAAGGCCGACTTACTTGCCAAAGACTGAAAATAAAAAGCGTTATATATAGTTTCCTCAGCGAGACTGTGTGTCAGAACTCATGGTGTGTGATGAGCGTGAGGACCACCATTACAAGCTCTTGCCGAACACATTTAACATATCAAACATTCAACAATCCGGCAGGGGCAATATATCTTTAACTTGGTAATGTGGAATAAAAGGAAAATATGATAAATATATAGAACTTCTAGGACACTCTAAACTGCAAAAAATGAAGGTCTTCCTTCAAAAACACTGTTTATTCATGCTTATGTCAATCTTGAGATTGGCCTTTTTTCAAACTAGTAGAAAGAAAACATCCATAACACACTTTTAACTGCAGCTTTTAGAGAATTTATCTATTTGCATCTGTAGATTTCAATTAAAGTATATATCTTTAAGGGTGTTTTTTCAATTTTTTTGTTTTATAGCTTGTTTTCACATGACGTCACGCCACTGCGTTGCCATGGCGCGAAACGCAGATGGAGGGCAGGAAGTGATTTCTATATTTAGGAAGCACTATAACACACTTAAAATGCCTATGTTTTGCGTCGTTTACGGTTGTTCAAATCGTTCAAACCATGAGGAGGTTTTATCGTGTGACAAAAGTTGTTGTTCATAAGGGGGGAAAATACAAGAAATTGACAGAAAAACACCGGGAAAAATGCCTTGCAAACCTACGTCTGCGGTCGGGAGGAGACGAATGGGAAAATGCCTGTGTGTGTGTGTATGTGTGTGCAGTGATCACTTCGTCAAATGAGTTATTATTTACAGTATGTGGCTTATAATTACATTATTCAGGTGTTTAAAAACATTTATGTGGCTGTTTGTGTAACGTACCAGTTTCCGAACTTTGTAAAGTCAAAGTATGTCTATAAGACGAGTTAGTTGCTGATATTTACAGCCTCGATGGCAGGCAAATCTCTCAATTCAGTTGAAAATCGGTCCTCTTCATAACGTAAGGATCACGTTCAACATGTTTCGATTTTCTGTTTATATATTTCTATTGTAATAGCGTCTAAAGTAGTACAGTACGGATTTTCCTCCATCTCGTCCATTGCGCTCTTCACTCCTTGCCCTCCATCTGCGTTACGCTCGTCAACACAATCACGTGACTGCAAACCACCTATTCCTATACATATTATGAATGTTTTTTCAGAAGGGTTTGTTCATATACAATTTTCCTGATATTCCTAGCCTGGCTAATGCCAGACCACGTATCACTGTGAATGAAACGTGGTCTGGAAACCACATGTTCAATTTCTCGTATTTGAGGCGTGGTTTACGAATGCCCAGAGCCGTATTATTGGGTGCTACGAATCAAATGCGCCTGTACGTCTATCGAATGCGCCTGTGCTCCCTCCCCGTTCTGTGATTGGTTCCCTTTTTCAGGGGAAAATATGGTTCATGGTATCCGGACTGCCTAGCAGCGTGGAAAAAAATCACGCTGCGGCAAGGCAGAATGGGGAAACTATGATATTCCCCCCCAAAAATGGTAAAAATATAATAAATAAATAAAGATATCCAAACTCCCCTAAAAAAAAAAATCAAACATGCATTTTGAATCTGGCTTTATCCAATGTCCAGATGTTTATTCTAGAAATGTGTGCAAATTAGTGCATATTTCAGTTGACCATGCTTCATTTGCATATTTAAACATAACATTTCAGAAAACTTGTAAAACAACATTTTTCTTGCAATTATGAATGTAATAAATCATGTTGATATCTGAGTTATTTTTTACCCTATTCAACTGATCTGTCTTGCCTTAAATCAAGATGCATTTACTGAAGCAAAATGATTGAAGATGTTTTAAGTAAAATTGCTTAAAAGTTCATTTTCAAAAGTACCAATTCCTACATTTCACTGTTACTACTTTTTGACATCATTTGGAAATAACCTTGAGTAAATCATGTTCTAAAGTTGGCTGTCAATAAAACAGACCTTTGAAATGTGTGTGTGTGTCGTTTTGCTGACAGCACTTTGGAAGAACCCTGTGATATTGATAGTACACACATTAAATGCTTTAGCAGAAAGTTCACAGCCTACAGTGTGTGTTTGTGCCAAACCACCGTACAAAATTCACACCAGACACAGCTGAAGAAATATCTACAAAATCTGTGGATCTCAAACTTGGCTGGATGAAAGAGTTATTAAATCAGGATCATTTCTTCTGCTTCAAGGACAAACATATACAGCGGCAATTAAATCTCTTCAGGCCCCGAAAAGCAGAACCTCACTGGTGTGTGTGCAGTCACACTCACTCAACACTCACTCTTGGTACTGGAGTGTGACATTAGTACCGTGTTTCAGATGTCTATTGAAGCCACACCAGTGTTGTGCCTGAATTCGTTCAATAAACGATAGTTCATGAACTCGTTCATATTTTGGGCGAACATGAACTGAACGTACTGTATTACTGGCTGATCAACGTTAATGTAAACGCGTTCATTCTGGTGTCTGTGAACGCTCGCTCTCTCAGTTTAACTTTGTACAATAGGGCGCCAGATTTCTATAGAGCCTTCCAGGCAAAAACCCGGCTAAAACACATGAAAACAGGCCTTAAAGGTATAGCGGAGGATTTTCTTTTTCCGGGTGGGTAGTCTATACTATTGGTCCACCTAAGTGTCAATCATTCTGGCGATATGTTTACGTAAGGCCGTCGTACGTGCTCATCTCTATGTAGTTTTCACTTTCAGGTGTATTATGTCGGAGTTACGGTTTCAGCTATTCCTTTGAAAATGATGGGGGTCGAAAGAGAAAAAAATGTATACGAAGTGTATGATAAGAAGAGAAAGACCGCAGGATATAGAAACAAGAAGCACAGGTCGGGCTTCTCACTGATGCAGCAGTCGCGAAGATTCTACTAGACAGGTAAAGTTTGTCATGCTATTTGGAGAAATCCATTTAAAATCACTAGTAAAAGTTAATGCAAGCGACTTAGCAATGCTAGCCCTGGCACAAGTCATGCACCGCATAGACACGGTAAACATCTCAATTTGTCTAAAGTAGCCTTTTGACCAAATGGTAAATGGTATCGCGCTGAAATATTCTAAAACCGTGTGTGTTTATTATTACACAAACGCAACAAGCTACTTCTCCGTATGCAACTATGTATAAAAATAACGTATTAATACCTACGTATTAACAATGAGACATATTAGGTCAAGGACCAACGTAATAGCACTGCTCATATGTTGCCATGGCATGTAACATAATTGCGATTTGCAAAATAGTTTCCTCAGAACGTATTTCGTGTGATACAGGGTTGCACATATCATGTCTTGAGTCCTCGGTCACTCAATCGATCAGTATAATAAGTAAATAAAACACGGAAGGGCATTTGACATGTTGTCTTTTTTATGAATGTTTTTGAGTTAGTTTATAATTTGCAACATAATTGTGCAAGGCGTAATAGGCGTTCCCTCTCGGGAGCAAGAGTGTTGTGTTTGTGCATTTGCATTTTTTTTAAAAAATTGGAGAGGGCGGGTCTTCTCTAAATTTCGGAAAGATCCTCCGCTATACCTTTAATATGTAGCGAAAAACACCCAATATGGCAACACCAGCCACCAGTGTTGCACCGCGGCCGCCGTCGACAAAGCAGCGAGCGAGGAGGCATCGTATGATCATTTAATGACGAGGTCGTGAGGATGGGAAAACAATTCTGTGCAAACTGCCCGTCGATAATTTAATTGTTGTCTGTGGTTGTATATGGGCTGTGGCAATAAAAAAATAAAAAAAGCTTGCAACATATGGGAAAAAAAGAACTATGAATGAACTAGTTTGTTTTTTAAGTATGAACTATGAACTGAACTAATTCATTTTAAAATGTGTGAACTGAACTTTGAACTAGTTAATGTAGAAAGTAAACTTTCACAACACTGAGCCACACTGTAGCACAGATATGATTGAGGTGCTTTCACTTTTAAAGTATCTTAATAGATGTGTTTATCTGAAAACACACACACACACACACACACACACACACTCCACTCCATCAGCAAACACAGACTCAACTCCATCACAGACAGACCAGCCCGATCTCATGAAAGTTCGTATCTATAGCACGAATGTCATTTCTCGTGTCATTTATACGGCAAAAACAGTTTTTGCGTGTATATGGCACACGTTTTTCGCGTGCATATGATACGCACTTTTTAGCATATAATACGCACAAACTCCCCACCCCCCTCCCCCCTAAACCAAACCAAGGGTTTTTTAGTGCGTACCATACAGACACACACAAAAAAAAAAACGTTTTTGGCGTATAAATGCCACAAGAAATGACATTCGTGGTATAGATAAGCATCTTCATGAGACTGTGTTGGACAGACACACACTCCACCCCATCAGTACACACACAGACTCAACTCCATCAGTACAGACACATACTCCACTCGATCTGTAGACACACACTTCACTCCATCAGTACACACTACACACACACTCCACTAAATCAGTACACACAGCAGGAGTGTAAACACAGGGAGTCTGGGAGTCTGTCAGTGCTGTGGGCACTGGCTCCGGGTCAGTGGAGTTCGGCCCAGGAATATGAACAGATCTCCCCCTCCCCAATGACCCCATTCCTCAGGGAAAACACGGCTCTGGATCCCGGACACTGACACACACACACACTCAGAAGAGAAGGGAGCTGCACTATTTCCCCTTTAGACATTCTTCTTACTATAACGACGCTGTCGAGCAGAAACCTTGTATCTCCATATTTCCTTATTTTTCATTTTTCTTTCAGATATCATTACTATTGGTCATGCTTTATGTTTGGTTGTGTGTTTTGTACATATTTAACCAATGAAAACTTTTAAAAAAGAGCTTGTGATTAAATCTCGTAACTTCATTGGCTCCTCCAACTGTCAATCAAACCTCATAACTCCGCCCACCTCTATCGCGACACATTGTGACGCCTCTGGTGGTTTGCAATGCAAGGGTAAATAAAGAACAAGTACATCATTTGCTTTACTCCAGAAACACTATATTTATAAAGCCTGATTTACATAAAGGCTCAAATACATGTTTTATGTATTTAAGGAGCATCCGAATCAGAGTCAGAGCCACTAATGTTTTAAACAGCCTGTATGAAGCACTTCATCTTATATAACATGAGATTTTGTCCAAATCACAGAAAAAAATTGAGCGCCAACATATATCTACAGTAAACTTTAGAAGCTGATAATGCACTGACTGCCTCTGACGCACAGAACACGCATGTCTGATATTAGCAGATCAATTCCATTTCAGCTTAATTTTGGTCAAATGTTAATTATATAACACATGCACATGTCCGATCATATATAAATCCACAATATCAACTCAGACATCGCAGTGTTCAATAATTAAAAAATAATAAAAATACAGTGCTTTTTTCCATTTCCTGAAAAGCAGTTTTAGCATCAGAGGTTCCCATCATGCGATTATTTTCAATAATTAATTTTGTTTTAATGCATTTTTAAACATTTCTAAAAATAAATTCTATAAATATAGCAGCTTGAAACACACTTTACCACTGGGGACAATTTTTTTTTTTAAATAGGCATTGAACATTCATCATTTAAGACTTTTCTGTTTATATAGAATCTTTTTAAAGTTCAAGAACCCTATCTAAATAGAATCGCACTGAAACATTGTATCCTCCGTAACGTATGTGTGGCGCCATAGAAACAAAACACTGCGCTCTCTCAAACCCTAGCTCACATTAAACTCATGCCCATTATGAAAATAATCAAATTCGTGTTGAATTATGGTTAAATATCATTTTTTAAGTGGATAAGATGCTTCTGCTCGGCAGGAGATTGGCAGCCTGAGTTATGATCATATTCAACACAGTGATGTAGAGCTGTACAGGTGCAAGATAACATCAGTGTTTTAAAGCAATTACACTCCAGATCCATTCAGTTGATTATTACACTCCCCGAAATTAAATAGCTTAAGGATTCATAAACAAGACTATAATAAGAGCTGGTCAAGACATTAACAACACAGTATAAATGGTGTAATGGGTATTTTTCCTCATTCTTTTGCTGTGCTTCAGTTTTCTTATCCAGATTAGGCTATGTTAACAGTTTTCTATATTATCTCAGTCTCACTGTTTAGTTTTGTTTGGTGAATAACAGATAGCGTTGAATTTTTTAGGGATTTTTTTCATGATGGACGGGAAACTGCGGTGGATCTGACGAAACAATGCATCCATTCAGCCCTGAGTGTTAATATAATAAGGAAAATCAATATAATATACTTGCAATGACAACACTGGACAATATAATGCTCTGGATAAAGATCTAAAACGTCTAAGTTATATATGACTGTCTATTTATGTATTTATTTTATGATTATGATGTTTTAAATGGACTATTTTCCTGCCTCCAGGTATTATAAACTTGTATAAAATGTTTTAAACTATGAGACCTTGTGATGTCACATAAACATTTTTATATGCATATTTCTGTACATGTGCTATGTGCTATATATCACTCTTAAGTATTTCTCTGCATCCTTTTAATGTTATATTTTCTAGTGAGTGTGTGTCACAGTCATTGATCATTTTCACGATTGCTATTATGGTCTGTCTATTCAGCTTTCCTGCAAACAGTTGCATAAGCGTAAGAGTGTGTATCGGTCAGCGCTGTGGTCAGTTAGCGCAACCGAGGCATATAACATTACCTAGATAACTGGACCTGAGGTTTACCAAAAGAATGCACAAGACCTGGAAAAATATATATTTGGAAAGCTTGTTTTTTCCAGGCCAAAGTCAGATCTTCATCTGGTTTCAGTGTTTACACTAGAGTATATCTAAATCTACACTTGATTTGTTCGCTGAAATATTCTTGACTTAACTGCATATTGTTGTACAAAGGTTAAATGCTCACACACACACACACACACACACATGCGTACACGCACACACAAATACAAATACACAAATCTGTCAAATCCTTGCTGAATAAAACAATTTCTTAAATATATATATATATATATATATATATATATATATATATATATATATATATATATATATATATTACTATGTACAGATACAGATATATATGTATACACACACACACACACACACACATATACTGTATACACACACTTTTGGATGGTAGTTATTCATATTTACATTATCAGAATAATATATAAAAAGTGACTGACTTTGACTAAGGAGTTAAATGATCTCAGTTTAACCGTAACATTAGAGATTTGCTATTGAAATGATTAAAGTGTCAAATCTAATATGCATTTGTAATGTGCATGTGTAATAATGCTGACTGATTTGTTGGATCACACCTCTCGCTCGCTCATACACCCAGAGTTAATATGCTCGGTCCTGCCTGCGCAACCTTGCTTACGTGAAGAAAAAAAGAATAGATCGTCATTATATGAAATTTATTGTTCTGAGCAGCGAATACATTCAGCCAAGAGCTGTTCTCTCACTCCAACCTTTACCCTGTGTGCAGTTTGGAAATCATTAGGACTAAAGCAAGGTATTAAACTTGACAGTTAGTCCTTTTCCTGATTTAGGTTTTGGGATTACGATCAACTATTTCTGTGTGCAATTACTGCTGTTTTAATGCTTTAAATGTAGTGCAAATGTTTCCTGACTGACTGGAAAGACTATATGTTGGTTCTGACAAATAGAAATGCTTGTGCTTCGTAATATGTTAAGCTCTAAATTATCCTTTGTGGATTCATGCACACGCTCGCAGAATTTTAAAGTGCTTTTATGAGCCATGTCTCAAATGTGTGTGTGTGTGTGTGTGTGTGTGTGTGTATGCATATGTACAGTATGTGTGCATGAACTGGATCCTGAAATGCTGGAGCTTTTTAAGGGGATTATTTACTTGCCCTCATAGATTTCTTTATATATATATATATATATATATATATATATATATATATATATATATATACTGTATATATATATATATATATATATATATATATATATATATATATATATATATATATATATATAAAGTGTCACACTGCATCCAAAATGGCTTATTATATAGTAGGGACTATTTGATTGAAAACGTGCATTGTGACTGTTAAAAAAGTATGTTCTATGTAGTATGAATGTATTCCAGATATAGCAGATATACATCCGCCATGTTGTCATCATCATGTGATACCGTCGCTTCACAAATCCTCTCCTGTGGCCTCATGGGATATTAAAGGGTAACTAAACCCCTGGTCAGAGCCTGACTCCACCCACTGGCAATATTTGAAAATTGCAGAAAAAGTGGGCAGACCCCAGCGGAGACAGAGGGGACGAAATGGATGCTAAAACACTCTATCCTGATCTGACTGAGAAGAGAATATTTAAGAGTTTAATTATGTTCTTTTTATGACATAGGCGTACATTTTACCAGTTGTTACTTACAGTTTATACAAACATATTATCAACCAGTGGTTGTATCTCAAACGTAATAATAGCTGTTGAATATACGATTGCATTATGATTCATTACATAAATAGAACCGTCATATTAAACGTAGTATAAATTTTGAAACCTATACATTTTTCTTAAACTCGTCTTCATTTTGTGTTAAAATTGAATATTATGTAGGCTATTATTATGTACAACTGTATTTATCATTTACATAACCATGACATCTACTCTAATGCCCAGGTGGCATATACAATTATAGAACTGTAAAAGCAGGCTGTTTAGTTCACATGGATAAGATTTTGGAAAATAAAATATGTCCTGTTTTCGATGCTAAAGAATGGAATTTTTTTTTAATGATATTTGTTTATGTCATTAAAAAATAAATATCATATATTTCTTATAAAGGGACTGATGAGATGATCTTTAAGTTTATTCAGCTCCGTATGGAGAGGGATAACTGTTATGGCTTTCACAGGCGTGAGGAACGAGTTCCTGTTTCCGGCGTGACGATCGAGTCTGTCCCAAAAATACCTCTCAATGTACCCTTGCGGACTCGCGCTAAGGGTAAGGGCCCTATAGGTCTGCACTGCATGACGTCACCGAAGTGTGGACTCTGAGGAAGTCCACAAGTCATAAGGGATACACAAGGACATAAGGGATGTAAAGATAAATGTAATGTAATGATAATAAATGTTATACATGTTCATGATGACAGAATGTTCATTTTTGTGTCAACTAACTTAACATACACCTTCCTCTTCAATATAAAGTCCATGTCTGTCTAAACCAAAACACAAACCATGTTGGAACAGCATAAAAATTCCTTTGCATAAATAAATCAGGCTGTAAACACTTAGCTGGGATTTAACAGCGACGTACAGGATAAAGCATATCTTCATAGTGCATCTACTGCGTGTGCTTTTTATAAACACAAACTAAAAAGGTTCTCAGGTTGGAATCTGAAGGTCTAATCTGAGTTTCCAGAAGTAGCAACCTCTCACACACTGTGTGTTGGGCCAAAGAAAGGCTCAGTATTCTCAAGAGGCAGTGAGTGATTACCATAGCATAACCGTTCGAGAGAACACATCTATTTTTAGAGATGAGAATGGAGATTAGATTCCTGAAACTCCACGACGGGCCGGCCAAGTGTGCAGATACACACATCTGAGGTGTGTGTGTAGCCGAACACCTGCCTGTGTATGTGTGTGAGCTACAAGTGCAATGAACAAACACTGATCTCTGCATATTCTTTTCTGACACTAATTCAACCCCAGATAGAATTATCCTACAGTTACATAGTTTCATCCATGAAAAACATTTAAAAATCCCATAGAGAGTGAAACTATGAATGAACAGATGAACTTCAGGCTTATATAATAGATATTTATACACACACACACACACACACACACACACACACACACACACACGCATTATATTATAGACTTCAAAATCATCATATTAGAGTGATTTGTGAAGGATCATGTGACACTGAAGACTGGAGTAATGATGCTGAAAATTCAGCTTTGATCACAGGAATAAATTACACTTTACTATATATTCACATAGAAAACAGCTATATTAAATTGTAATAATGTTTCAGAATATTACTGATTTTTCAGTATTTTTGATCAAATAAGTGGAGCTTTGGTGAGCAGAAGACACTTAAATCTTACTAAATCTTTTACATCTGTCACAATATATCGCAATACACAAATGCATCAATATGTATCGTGGACAGTGACAATATGTATTGCATATAGTTCACCCAGATACAGTGTCAGTAAGTATCTCTATCTATATATTTCTATATGTATATCTATCTATCTATCTATCTATCTATCTATCTATCTATCTATATATATATATATATATATATATATATACATACAGGTAAAGCTCGAAAAATTAGAATAATGATTATGACTTGAAAACCCCAAATTCAAAATTAGAAAATTGTGAAAATGTTTTCATAACTGTAATCCATAATCATCAAAATTATAAAAAATAAAGGCTTGAAATATCTCACTTTACATGTAATGAGTCTAGTGTCACCTTTTAAGTTGAATTACTGAAATAAATGAACTTTTGCACCATATTCTAATTTTTCGAGTTTCACCTGTATGAATATATATATATATATATATATTATATAATATATAGCATTATGCATATACGAAATATATAAAATATATAAAACTTATGCATTACTGTAAATAACACACACAGTATAATGCATTAAGAATGAGGAAGAGGAAGTACCTGTATTTGTGTTTTTCGCTGTCGATGTGGAAACTGTCGTACTGGGAGAAAGCCTGGTGTCCGTCCCAGTCGCTCAGCTCCACGCGCAGGCCGAACTGCCTCTGATTGGTCAGAACGTGAACGAACTCGTTTCCCAGCCAGTGTTCGGCCGACACACTCCCGAAGCCCTAGCAGAGAGAGAGAGAGAGAGAGGGTCGAGCACAGGTCAGTTTAACACTCGGGTCATGGGAGGCAGTGGGAAATAAAACCCTGTCCAAGATATTTCAAGCCTAATAGAATCAACTCAGGGATGGAATTCCACAATTCATCATTTTCTGGAGATAATAATTACAGATTTCCAGAAATTTTTGACCCACAAGGGTATCAATAACCACTGGTCCGTTTCTGAGCCTGAATGTTGAACGGCTGCATCAGATCTGACTGTGAGAAAACACTCTGACATGACATCTACAGGACTAATTTATGATTTTTAGTGCAATGCCAATGAAAAATGCCGAACTGTGTATATAGTATATAATTAAACATGTGCATGACTTGAGTCTAGATGAGAAGCAGTGTGTTCTCCGTGTAATTTCACCATTTAACAGTCTGGTGTTTGCTTCCAAAAGATGTTTTGGACGAGTTTCCATGTGTGTAATGGATCCACTGAGCTCAGAACAGCTGGAGAACGGCTTCTGAAACATGTCATAATGCAGAGCAGGCGTTGACAGCAGTAATTACAGCACATGCAAACCTTTAATGAGGAACATCTGTAATTAGCAAAGTGTTCTCTGCACTCCTCCCTCCTCCCGAATCAACACTTCAGTGAAGACGATGGACACGACCAGTGCTGGACCACTTACATATATATATATATATATATATATATATATATATATATATATATAAATAAATAAAAAATTAATATAATAATAAAATAATTAAAAAAAATAATACAATAAAATTAATTTTTGCAAATATTTGTCCCATTTGATTAGCTACATTATGTCACAAATCAAATGGGACAAATATTTACAAACATTATTTTATAATTGTATAAACAAAAATAAAAATAGAAAATAAATAAGGATAAATGAAAAAAAAGGATAAAAAAACAAAAGCAGTTAATCGCGAATGGTAGTCAGATTTTAACATGTTTGCCATCACATGATATTTTATATATATATATATATATATATATATATAATTTATTTATTATTTATGGTACACATTTGACATGAATTAGCTCTGATGACAAAAATAAAATGGATGGATTGATGGAAATAAAATAAAATAAACAAACAAAAAAACAAACAAACAAATAAATAAATATTTAAGTGCAGGATGGATTTTTAACAGGTTTTGTTTTCATTTGTTATTGTTGTTATTTTATTTTTTTAACATAAAATAACAACAATAACAAAAACAAAAAATGTAAATAAATAATGTTTAAAATCATATTTTTCCTGGAATTAAACATAATAATTATCGTTCTTCAACAAGGCAACATTTTTGTTTAGTTTTATTTAAAGCTACACTGTGTGATTTTTACCCCCATCTAGCGGTGAAAAGGTATATGACCATCCAGCAAATATTAGTTTCTGTTCCTCTCAATTCCGATTTTGTTTTAACTCCTACGGTGGCCAATGTAGTCCAAGATTAACATGGCTTCCGGTTCGACCTCGTCCATGAGTGTTAACTTAAACGTAAACGCGAAAGGCAAAGCTTGAATTAACGGGTATGTCCCTCTTTGGCTAATGTACTTTCAAGATGGAGGGGCAACATGGCGACCGACATTAGAACCCCTTACCCGTATGTATTTTCAATGGCATATTATACACTCACGAGAATACTTCATTACGTGAACGAAGTAAATATACATTAATGACCATATATATTTTTGAAAGAAGCTAAGCTTTTTTTTTTAGCTAAGAATAAACTTAAAGAGTTACACAGAGTAGCTTTAGTATTTAGATTTGATTTAATTTCCCCTATATTTCAATTAACAGAAATGGTTTTAGTAGTTTTATAGTTTTAATTAATGATTATAACCCTGGTTATATATGCACTACAGGCAAAGTGAAGATGATCTGACTTGCTGTGCTCCAACAAGTGTGTGTTCTGCTCATGGGATCCGGTGATGGATGAGAGTGAATATGAGACACACACATATGAGGGTGTGTTCCTGAAAGCGGACGGCTGTTGTTGGGTTTCCCTCGAAGCCTGACCTGATCGTCCTCGACACACAAAAACCGCAGCGTTCCCTACAGGATCAGTGAGTAATGTAGAGGAACCTGTGATACTGTATCCTCTAAAACAGGGAGTGTGTGTGTGTGTGTTTTCTGTGCAACATCGGTGTCTCAGCAACTCACTCGTTGCTATGTTTCCTTCCAAAACCATAAGTCAGATTAACACTAAAACCTGGAACAATTCTTTCCATAGTTTAAATTTCTGATTTCATTCTCATGAAGAGTTTCTATCATCCTCCTTTGGGAAAGTGTTTGGGAAAGAGAAATTTAAGCGTTGATGGAGCTGATAGTGATTGGCTGGAGCGGATACTCATGAGGAGAGCTGAAGTTATTCCAACGCTTCACTGGATCCAAACCAGGGAATACAGAACACACAGAAAACTCCATTGAGGAGTGGAACGACTGAACGTTACCGGGGAATGAGTGTGTGACAGCATGAAATAGAGTTCTGCAAACACTTCTACAAAATAAATAGGATGACATTAAAATGCTGCTAAGTTTGTGATTACTTTATATAATACCAAAGACAAAATGCTAATATTGAATAAAATCAGAAAAAAAAATAAAACAAATAAAATAAAATAATAATAAATACTGCTAAGGTGTATTATTTTCACTTCTATTTAAAATAAAATAAAAAAGCAGTAAACAAAAGGATTTTTTTTAATAAAAAATAAATAAAAATGTAATTAAATAAAATTAAATAATGCAGCTAATGTTGTGATTAAGTTCACTTCTATTTAAAATAAAATATAAAATTAGTAAAACAAATGAAAATAATAAAATAAAATGAAAAATTATCAAATAAATAATATATTTTTTAAATGCAGCTAAGGTTGGGATTATTTTCACTTCTATTCAAAATAAAAAAATAAAATAAATAAAATAAAATAAAATAATTTCTATATGTATAAATATATATACTGTATATATATATATATATATATATATATATATATATATGAAGAGTTCAGATGCAAAAGCCTCTAAATGCCATTTGAAATTTTCTTCTAAAATGATCATTTTTATCAAGCTTGTATATTTAAATTCAGTAATTTCACTTAAATGACAATTAATAGGTAATCTTCATTGCCATTTAAGTGAAATTACTGAACTTTAATATACAAGCTTGATAAAAATGATCATTTTAGAAGAAAATTTCAAATGGCATTTAGAGGCTTTTGCATCTGAACTCTTCATATATACTGTATATATATATATATATATATAGATATATACTGTGTGTATATAAATTAAAAATAAAAATGTAAAAGCAGCAGAACAAATGCACATAAAGGCCTGTGGATGGAAGCTACGAGTGTGTGAGATAAACTTGTATAGATGTAAACTAATAGTCAGGTTTCTGTGTGGAGAAAACAAATCCAGCACTGACGTCCCACTTTACCCACGACTTCTGGATTTTATAATGCTCATTTTTTCCAATAAAGAATAAGACTGACTATAACAATGACTGTGTGTGTGTCATGCAAACTATCATTCTGAAGGCTAGGAAGAATCCCGTCATGCCATGGCTATCCTTCACTCTTCTGAGAGTTAATCAGAGACAGATGAACACAGGAGATATACGGGACACATGCACTGCTTTAAAGAGAGAGAGATGAAGATCAAGTGAAGAGTCAACCAGAGGTCAGTGCGAAGGATTCTGGCTTTACGCACCATCTTATATTCTTTCCATGATCTCTGGAAGTCCACGCTTCCATCCTCACGTCTCTGGATGACGGTCCAGCCTCCGCCTGCAGACTCCATGTTGCAGAACACCTGTTCAGAGACACACACACACATCACACCCACACACACACCATTTATCTTGACCTTATGGATCCGCATATCCTTATAACAACATCAGAGATCTCCATTAGCTTAGTGACTTCTCCAAACAGGGATTAGAGGAGAGGTCGAGGAGCAGGCCTGAGATCACACCTGGGTGAAATCCAGCACACACACACACGCTACTTCAATAGAGCCATTACGTTTTGTATTAATATGAAATTGGACTGGACTCCTACCTTTTTGGTCTCTTGTGGGCTAATGTTGATCGTGTAAACTCCATTCTTCTGAAATCCGGCTTGGTAGAGGTCGGCACAGTCCCGGAACTTCCTCTCCTCGTCGGCTTGCTTTGTGCTGTTCGGCACCACTGAACACACACACAACACTGGGTCAGAACCAGCTAAACCACCACTGAATACACACACAACACTGGGTCAGAACCAGCAGATACTGTACATCACCACTGAACACACACACACACACACACACACACACACACACACACACACACACACTGGGTCAGAACCAGCTAAACCACCACTGAACACAGGGCTGGGCGATATATCGAGTTTGTACGATGTATCGTTATATTTTTTTGAAACGATATGGAATGAGGTAATACTGTTTATATCGATACAGTAGTTTGATATGTGCACATCTGAAACATAGCGGAGGTTGCAGTGTGAGCTGCTGCAGTGAAAGTAGCTAGGCTACGTAGTACAATTTGTCCTAAACATGGCACAAGCTTATATTAATTGCGTCAAAATCACTAAGATATAGTTAACAAGTTTAAAGCAGCTTGCCCTGTCAGATGCTATGACAGACACTGTTGCTGACTGACAGATATACTTGCGCTGTTTAATGCGTTTGAGATGTGGTGCTTTCCTCAGTGCTCAACTTACATTTCACAGGTATATTCTCCATCTGTAAATGTTAGAAAGTAAAGCAAATATGTCCATTTCACAACAATTATGTCCATGTAAGAAGAGGACGAGCTTCTGCAAGTGAATCTCCGCTAAAATTCATGCTTCCTTGAACGAGCGCCGCCGCGCGCATGCGCGTGAATAGTACGCAATAATTCTGACTAAAATAAACATATTGCTAAAATATTTGTTGTTGGAGAAAATAAATGTGCCATATGTGGAATTTTAAACCTACAAGTATATATTTTTAATGAAAGTGAAAGTGATTATAATGGGGTAATCAAATGCAGGCTAATATAATTAGTTTGTGCTTTTGTTTTTGTTTTTATTTTCATTTTTAGTTTAGCCTTTAGTCAATATAAAAACAAAAGCTTTTTGCACATAATATATTGCATAGCCTATATTATATTTGTTTCCATATCCTTCAATATAAACATTGTTTGTAGGATATCATTGGGCCGAATGTGAATATATATATATATATATATATATATATATATATATATATATATATATATATATATATATATATATTTAAATATAACGATTTTCTTTATCTAAATAGAAAACGTAGAAAGTACTGAGATATATATCGTATATCGCCATTTGACCAAAAAATATCGAGATATGATTTTTTGGCCATATCGCCCAGCCCTAGAACAACAACACCGGGTCAGAACCAGCAGATACACCACCACTGAACACACACATACAACACCAGCTCAGAACCAGCAGATAAACACTGAACACACACACAACACTGGGTCAGAACCGGCAGAAACATAAACCATGAACACGCACACACACACACACACACACACACACACACACACACACACACACACACACACGCACACACACACACACACACACACACACAACCATAAACCATAAACACCAGCAGAAACATAAACCACCAGCAAAATAACACATCCAGCTGTTTATATTGGTACACAATCAACAGAAAGCTCTGGATCTGCACTGAACAAATAAATCAGTTTCACTCACTCAACATGTTCAACCAGACAGCAGTGATGCAGACAGATCACAGAGATATGCGGACAATCTCCTGAAAACCTGCCAGGTCACAACTATTTAACAAGGGCTGTTTTATTTTATTTTATTTTATTGTGTGCATTTGTTTAATTTAATTTTATTTTATTTTGACTTCTTTTAATAGAAGTGAAAGTAATCACAATCTTTGCTATTAATTTAATTTAATTAATGTAGTTTTTATACATAGAAGAGGCTTATTTATGCATGAATAATTGTGATTGGCAATGCGAATAGTATTTATTTCTTCATCTTCTGTCAGTATGTGTATACAACATATCGGTTTCATGCTACAAACCCATTCAAACAGATCAAAATATGTCAGCATAGCAGACAATCTCAATGTTGTAAAATGTTGCACGCCGTGGAATAAATCACATGTCTCCCCTTCAAAAACAAACACTGAGTTAATGGAATAAACAACACGGGGCAAATTCAAAATATTGTATCAGTTTTCAAGTAATATTTCCAATCTGGCAGGAATTATTATGAGATTAAAAAGGACAGCGAGTACATTGGTGTGTTATCAACATAATCTTCATCCAGTGACTGACATTTCTGCAAGTGTGAAAGTGTGTAAATCTGCAGGCCATCTCTCTCCATCTGCACACCATTACAGCGCCAGTGTTATGAAACCAAGCAAGATCTGCCGAATAAATACTACAAGCTATAAATTTCAAGTTCCTGTTATAACAAGTGGTTTATATTTACCCGCCGTGTCCCAGTTATATAGAAGGACATTCCTCCCGATTCTCCTCTTTTCTTTCTCTGCTAAAGATCTACGTTTTCACACTAGTGTTGTTGTTTTTTTCTTTTCCTTTTTTTATTAACAAGACAAACCTGCACTTAAAAAAGAAATAGACCAGTGACACACTGTACATAAATAAGTACACAAAGGGGAGGAAAACAGAAAAAAAGGAGAAAAAAGCTAAATATATATTAATTATATTTATTATATTATATTATATTACATTATATTATATTATATTATATTATATTATATTATATTATATTATATTATATTATATTATATTATATTATATTATATTATATTATACGGGTAGATTCATAGTTTTAATGAATATGTTATTCCAGTGTGACAACAACATTTTTGATTACATTTAGCTCTTTTTTATTATATATATATATATATATATATATATATATATATATATATATTGTATAATATAAATAAAATAAAAAATTTTGTCATATCACAATAATAAATAGGAATAACCTATTCTTCCAAATTATTCTACCTAGTCTACCCACACACACACACACACACACACACACTGTCTGACTGTTTCAGGGCTGTTTTGGCCCAGCTTTGATCCTGTCGTGGGACGGAGGGCAACTCTTCATCCAGGGATGTTATTCCTGCGCTTCGGTTTGGGATTGAGTGTCAGTGACCAGGATCTCCCGCTGTGATGGAGAGCCCAGCTGTGTGTGTGTGTGTGTGTGTGCGTGTGTGTGTGTGTGTGTGTGTGTGTGTGTGTGTGTCAGACAACGGGATTCACCACTGTAAAACTGTAGGACTGAAGAGAGCGACACGAGCAACACTTTCTAATAAATGAGAAGAAAGCCTGATTACTGTAAGTTCAAATAAATATATGATGAATATAAAGAAATATAAAATAAATTTAAAAAAATATTTTAAAATAAAAATTAAACAATCAAAATTTAAAAAAATATTTTAAAATAAAAATTAAACAATCAAATAAAAACCTAAAGCTTTTTATTTCAAATTAAATATATATATATATATATATATATATATATATATATATATATATATATATATATCTTATAGATATATTCGATGGTGATTAATCAAAGTAATTGAACAGAGTATTTTGAACCGCTGAAGTGTGCTGTAACGGATGGAGAGAGTTATAGTGTGTTTGCAGAACCTCTGACAGCGTCTGGATGAACATCTCTACATGTTAATCTGAGCTATTAAACAGCGTGTGTTCTGGCTCAAACAATTATACTCACAATATTTATTTACATTTGAATTCTTGGTGGTTCATTTGGAACTTTAGTTTGGACCGAGTTCATGTGAAAGGAGCAGTGATTTTATAAATCAGGATTCTCCACACACTCGCCGACACAAAACACCGTTTCAGACAAGCAAGAACTGAAAATCCCAGTGTGTGTTGGCAAAACCCAAAACTCAAACCAACCACACACACACACACACACACACACACACACACACACACACATGGACAGAGAGACCGTGAGAGTAATGACCACCAGCTGAACATGCAGAACTCAATAATGAGTATATTTAAGAACATTTCCAAACCCATAAACCATACAAATCATAATGTGCCTAAACACAAAAATCAACTTATATTTGCATGCAAAACTGAGTCAAAGTCGGTGCCTACAAAACTTCATTTACAGACACAAAACAATATTTTGCTTAATAAAAATGATTGATGTCATCAAGTAAATAATAATGAGCAATTAGGGATTTATTACAAGCATCAGACGAGGAACATTTTCATCTAATAATGCAATCTAATGATGCAAACGTTATATTTTTCATAATAACCCTTAATAGTGCAATTATTGCAAATATCCAACTGGAACTGAGTGTGTGTGTGTGTGTGTGTGTGTGTGTGAGAGAGAGAGAGAGAGAGAGAGAGAGAGAGAGAGAGAGAGAGAGAGAGAGAGAGAGAGAGAGAGAGAGAGAGAGAGAGAGAGAGAGAGAGAGAGAGAGAGAGAGAGAGAGAGAGAGAGAGAGTTGCAAATAGAGACTGATGGTGCTGTTCTTGCCACTGATACATGTGTGTGTGTGTGTGTGTGTGTGTGTGTGTCTGATGGGTAGGTTTAGGGGTCGGTTCAGTGTAAGGAGAGAGAATATACAGCTTGTACATAACAAAAATCAACATCTATGGAATTGTCCCCATTTAGATAATTACATAGATGTGAGTGTGTGTGTGTGTGTGTGTGTGTGTGTGTGTGTGCGCGTGCGTGTGTGTGTCAGACAGAGACTGACGGTGCCGTTCTTGCCACCGATACGGACGGGACGTCCCGCAGGAGTCATTAGGCTTGAGTAATCGAGCCGGAGGTCAGGAGAGCGACCTCTACACCAGAGCACGAGCTGGTTAACATTTACATTCATCATCGCTGGTTTGCTAATATGTCCTTGTGTGCACAATTATACTTGTTTGTTAAAATCTCCAAGAAATCATGTTATGCCAAACCACAGTGAACCTAAACTCTATTTTATACGCTCAATTGAGCCACTAAATCAACCCAACCGTTCAGAAATAGATCAAAAAAAGCTGGAATCAAACATGGTCTCGTTTAGTGTGATTGGCTGAAGTACAAATGGGAAAAGTGAGTGTGTGTGTGTGTGATTGAGTGAGTGAGTGTGTGTGTGTGTGTGTGTTTTGCCTCTACCTACTCAAAAGACGTACCAATACATACAAATCGCTGCAGTTTTTAGCTGAAATGAACAACAGCAACGACTTTAATTCAGGGGCAGATTATCAATTGCTAAACACTTATGTTTACGCAGTTCCTTGAACAACACCATGTGACGTCTCACACCACTTTTACCATCGTGCATCATTTAAGGAATACATCATTTTGACGTTTGCATCACATCACTAGTACAAGTCCTGTGAAACAAGAGTCACAATAAAACAGCTCAAAGATTCTCGTTCTCCTGGTTTGAATAAAACTGAACACACACTTTTAGCACCACTCACTGGATATTTCACTTTTTAAAGTGTTGCCAAACGTGCAAATGCAACGTACTATTAGGCCTGTTTTCCTGGGTTGCATTTTTGCTGAGTGAAATGAAAGCATTTGCAATGCATTTAAAAGCAAACCGGAAGTCCCGGTGCTGTCCCGTCTCAGACGTGAGGGTATATTTTGTGTGAGCACAGAGCCGAGGGGTCGCGAGGTCACGAGGGTAATGAGTTCAGGACACTGACTCCTGCTGCTGTGAAGACAAGCGTGAGGTTCGAGGAAACGATCACTGTGAGCTCGCGCTGTAACTCAACCAGGAGCGGTTTGACACTCACTGGACTGTTGAGCACAGGCGGTGTGTTGAAGCGTGATAACACACATCCGTTGAGCTTCAAACGTCACGCCGAACCAGAAAACCACACATTTCACACCAGCAGGAAGAAGCTTTGCTCATTGATAACATTCATGTATTTCTATCTCAAATTCCCTGCTACACTTATAGTTTTGTTTCTCTTCCTGGGTGACGTGTGTTTTTAGCTCGTCTTGCACCAATTTTTGTTTAGTTTTGTCCTGGATCACTTGGTGACACATGAGGTGAAACAATATATGACCAAAAAAAGTTAAAATATCGATTCAATTAAATAAATTAGTTTGGAATTTGTGAATGAATGAATGAGTGAGTGAGTGAGTGAGTGAGTGAACAAAGTATATAAACGAAGTACACCTAACAAATATTTAATATATATATGTATATAAGGGCTGGGCAACGATTAATCGCGATTAATCGCATCCAAGATAAAAGTTTGTGTTTACATAATATATGTGTGTGTCGTGTGTATAACTATTTTGTATATATAAATACACACTCATGCATGTATATATTTAAGAAATATTGCATATATATACTTTATATATATTTATACAGAATTAATATTATATATAAATATAAATATTTGATATATTAACAACACATTTTTCTTAAATATATACATGCATGTGTGTGAATTTATTTATACAAAATAGTTATACACACTACAGACACATATATTATTTAAACACAAACTTTTATTTTGGATGGGATTAATCACGATTAATTGTGGCCCATATATATATATATATTAGGGCTGTCAAACGATTAATCGCGATTAATCGCATCCAAAATAAAAGTTTGTGTTTACATAATATATGTGGGTGCACTGTGTATAATTATTTTGTATATATATAAATACACACACATGCATGTATATTTAAGAAAAAAAAATATTTATATATAAAATATTTATATTTATATATAATATACATTATACATAAATCTATATACAGTATATACATGAAAATATTTCTTAAATATATACAAGCATGAGTGTGTATTTATATATATAAAATAATTATACACAGTGCACCCAAATATATTATGTAAACACAAACTTTTATTTTGGATGCGATTAATCGCGATTAATCATTTGACAGCCCTAATATATATATATATATATATATATATATATATATATATATATATATATATAGTAGGAGTATTTAATTAGAAATGTATATATGATATATAATTCATATGAGCCCCAAAACAAGTCCTGATAACAAACTAATAAATATTTATTTATGAATTTATGTATGAATTCATATACCTGAGACCAAATCCTGTCCAAACAAACAAACAAAAAATCAAAAATAAACAAACAAATAAATATTAATACATTTATGAACCCAAGACCAAACAAACAAATAGATAAACAACAGAGTATTTAATTATGATACTATATATTAAAGCATATGAACCCAAGACCACGTCCTGACCTAACACACAAATAAACAAACACATATTTATAAATGCATGAACCCAGGACCACATCTTCACCAAATACATCAATAAACAAACATAGCACCAAATATAATCCTGCCTAAAAAATAATTAATAAAATATATTTTTCTAATAATAAAATGCACCTGTGTCTCTCCATGTTTAAAGACTGAGGGATGTGTGCTTATGTCAGGTGCCGGCGTCCGGGGCAAAATATAATCATTCCCTAAGAATTAATTAATGAATAAAATGTATTTCTCTAATTATAACATGCAAAGCTAGGAGTTTCTCAGCATTAATAACCATTGAGTTTCTCAGCATGAATGACAGTAATGTGTGTGTGGTCTTACGTGCTGTGCCGGCGTCCCGGTTGCAGAGTTGGATCAGGCTGCGCACGGTCTCCATCAGGTCCTGCTGTTGTGTCTGCAGGGCGCTAGTGTTACCGCTGGCTCGGGTCAACTGATCCTCCAGCTGTCGAATCACTGAGCTCTGTCGGCTGACCAACGCCTGTAGACTGAGCTTCTCCTCACGAACGACCTCCAGCTCCTGCTGGTGCCGGTCCTCCATCTCCTGCATCTTCACCTCCAGGAACCTGAAACACACAAGAGATCATCATCTGATGCTCCACACAAGAGATCATCAAAGAGATCATTATATATTTTAAAGCAGCACTATGTTGTTTTTTCAACCTTTATAATATTTTTCCAAAACCCTTGAGATGGTACATCGACTATAGGCCTACAATAGGATGAATGACAGGTCTGCCATAGCCTGACGGGGTCTGTATCGCTTTTACTGGCACTATGCAACTTCGGGGAGCGGGTAGGAACCAAAGCACAAAAAGAACTACAAAATTCGACTGCGTTACGGCACTTTCCCACTTCCTCAAAATCTGACGTGAAAGCCCAACAAGCATTTTTTTTTTTCAACGAGCAGCAAGTAAAACCAAATGTGAAGTGCGTCAGAAACAGCGCACGGGCGATCAGTTTACTGTTGGTAATGTGTTATGTAGCTTCGCCCCTCGCCACATCCAGTGAAGACTGCATTGCTTTCTTTTGAGGGCGCTTAACACACTCAAGCATCCCCGTAGAGCCGGGGCGGGCAGCTTGCGCCAGCTCGAGACGTGAAACTATACTGATTACTGAGTTTGGTAGGGGCTACATTCTTGCAAGTAAATAATAAAATAATCGGTCAGGATAACTATCCTATGTCTTCAGGCTGATAGACATGTTTGTTACTTATTTTTCTGGTGAAAGTGTCTTTCCTCACGCTATAACGGAAATTGATTTTTTCTAATTTGCAGATTCATCTATGGTAGCTTGATATTATAAAATTGACAACATGGCTATTATATACCACACAAACATTGAATTGAAATAGCGTATCCATTATGTAATACAGTAGTCAATAGGTTAACGTTACTATAAAGACGCTGGCTTCTTGTAAACGTGAGCTACGCGATCTTTTGACATTTGAACACAATAAAGCTACACTATATTCATATGCAACATGACATCATGACTTTTGCGTAAACATACACGCCACTTTCGAGTCAAATGGCGTGTTATCTCTACGCATTTTGAGGTATCTGCGTGTATGCGCATATATCTACGCCATTAACGTTCGCGTCATTCCGCGTGTCCGTACACGCCGTCACATCATAAATGCCATTAACCCCAGTGACGGTTAAGTTTAGGGACGGGGTTGAGGTGAGTCATATCTTTTTTTTACCTAGGATGGTAAGGGAACAGTCATAAATGCCATTAACCCCAGTGACGGTTAAGTTTAGGGACGGGGTTGAGGTAAGTCATATATTTATATAACGTTAAGTCGACGGCGTTCATAAACACGCTGAAAAGCGATTATGCGTCTTGATAGCACGCCAAAAATGGAAATACGAATTGGCGTGTCATACACACGCTACTTCATGAGATCAGTCTGTCATATGAAATGCTGAAATATTTGCCAATGTACCTGGGATGAAGACATTTCACATGCAACACTGGAGTCTGCCCAAGCAGCACAGTCGAATACCAAGACATTATATAACTGATGTCTTGGGACGTCTTTTGACCATAAGTCAACATCCGCCATTTTAGGGTACCCTTTAACACCGGTTAAATGACGTTATGGGATCCTAACCCTACCCCAGACCTAAACCTACCCCGTCACCTAACTGACGTTAAAGGTAAAGCGTCAGTTTTTATGACGTCCCAGGATCATCATGTAACTGACGTTAAAGGGTACACTAAAACGGCGGATGTTGACGTATGGTCAAAAGACGTCCCAAGACGTCAGTTATATGATGTGATGACTGTGTTAGCCCAGGATGTGAGAACTCCTTCCTTCTGCAGAGTTCGGGGGGATTTCTTGTCAACAAATGCACGCCTGTGTTCCCTGGTGTAATCATGACAGATTTTACGACAGTAGTAGAAGACAATACTGTTTCCCAACTGTAGGGGGACCCCGAGAGCAAAATAATGCTGGTTTAAATTTGAGGGAAGGACAAACTTTAAACTTGTTTAAGGTATGACAGAATGATTTTGGCAAAAAAAAGGGCAAATTACGGCTATGTGTTATGCCAAAAAATGCATAGAAAAACAAAAGCTGACAGGAAAAAGCACTTTAACTAAAAAAATAATCATTTATTCATATTTCACTGATTATCTCTTGTTTTTGCATGTGTTCATAATTTCTTTGTATAACAGCCTGGCCAAAAATTATATCGCGCAATATGGCATGTTTCGTTGTGTTATTATCAAAATTAAAACAAGCACAGTTATGCAATATGCTTTCAAAATATTGTAATATTTGAATAAAGGGTGAAGATGTCAATTTTCCTCACTTTTGGCCACTACTGCACTTCAAATGATTTATGAAACAATAATGCTCCTTTATTACAATTGCTTTAGTCATACAGAGCAAATACACACACTTAGATAACACCGATATATCATATTGCATGGTTTGTATGTGTGCATCCAGGTAAACAAAATGACTTATAAAGAAAGTTGATGAATCCCTGGCTTCATCAAGGCTTGATTTGATGATCCTATATTTACGGTATTTTTTAGTGAAAGAAATGGATAGCGCTTCATTACAGCTGTAATGCATACAGATATGAATGAAGTCAGACTGTATAATTCACAAAGCATCCAAACGTGATCAGTGAGGATCTTTTGAAATCTCAGAAGCCTGATGCTGGATTCATTCGCTTATTACAGCAAAATTCAATACACACAGAGAACTTAAAAGAATGCAATCAGATTGAAATAGGAGAAAGTAAGAACATCAATCTATATAAAGGATGAGTAATTACATCAACACTGGTAACGACAACTGAGACATAAACATTTTTTTTATATTCTTCTAAATAGGAATGCTTGTGTGTGTTCAACAACAGCTGGGCTCAAAGTAGAGCGATCACTGGGAATTAAAGTCGTATCATGTCCTATCGGACCAATCAATACATAGAAGACTGGAACGAGCTCCACAAATCTGCACTGCTAAACTCATCTTCACTGAAGATAAAGTTGAACGTCAGGTCACGCATGCACTGGAAGGGACCGAGCGAAAGCCCGAGAGCCTGCGATGTCAAGAACTCAACATCATTTTGTGTAATGATCTATATTGTGTTTCTGGCATTAGAATCTATATTCTTAGTAATTGCAGGAGAGTGAGACGTGAACATCTGTGTTGGCAGAGCATTGAGTAAGACGACTGAATCTATCTATATATCTGTCTGTCTGTCTGTCTGTCTGTCTGTCTGTCTGTCTATCTATCTATGTACACTATCACCTATCTGTCCGTCTATCCATCCATCCATCCATCCATCCATCCATCCATCCATCCATCCATCCATCCATCCATCCATCCATCCATCCATCCATCCATCCATCCATCCATCCATCCATCCATCCATTCACATATATATCCATGTTTCATGTTGTATATTGGTGTGTGTGTGTGTGTGTGTGTGTGTGTGTGAGGGCTTGTTGGAGTGTGAGGCGAGAGTTTGAGTTTTTTTTTTTACCCATTCTTGTCGTGGATCTTGTTGATTTCATTTATCTGTATCATGAGTTGTTTCTCCAGCTTGTTGGTTGATAGTGAATTCTCCAGAAGCTGAATTTCCAACCGTGATGTCTGATTTAAAACCTGGAAACAAGGACATTCCAATAAAAATACTCTAATCCTTCCGCAAAAACACAGACCTTAAAACCATTAAGTAAGTTAATACTAGCCGAGCGGCACCTCGTGAGAAGTCATAAACAGAACCGCTTTACCGCAGAACCATACGGTAGCACTTATGCACAGTTATTCTCTCAAGTCAACCTCTTATTTGACAAATCAGCAAAACACAACTTTACTGTATCCCTCTGTGTCTCATTGAAGTGCACAAGTCGTAAAGAGAGTTAGCAATAAAAATATTAGAATGATACATAAAAAGAGACTGTATGTCTAATGCGGCACTAGTGTTTTTCTTGGCGCGTTAAGAGCTGCATCAAGGGGACACATAGAAAATTAAGTTGGTTGAAATGTATTCTGGGAGGAAGATACCTGTGTCTCGACATCGGTGAGCTTGCGCGTCTGCTCGGCTGTTTGCGAGAGAAGACTCGTGCCCATCTCTAACATGGCCGCTGTGTGGTTGTGAACGGCACTCTGTTGTAACTGCACCATCTCCGTCTTCATATTGTCTTTCACGTAGTTCTCAATCTGTGATGAAAAGCAAAAAGACCATGTTTGAAAACCTATATGGACACTCTATGAATGCTTTTGCATGTCAAAATGATAACCCATGTGGTTTTTATTACAAAAACACTCAATTTTAAATGATCAATTCATTATTAAAGGGCACCAATTATTCCCCTTTTTCAAGATGTAATACTGGTCTCAGGTGTCCCCAGAATGTATTTGTGAAATTTCAGCACAAAATATCCCACAGTTAATTTATTATAACCATTTGAAAATGTCATTTTTGGGGCCTGTTTTAAAGTGAGCTGTTTTGGTGTATATGACCTTAAATGCAAATGAGCTCCATATCCCCGCCCTGCCTTTGGATGAGGGCGTCACTTGCATATCTATGGCAGTCGGTAAGCAGAAGAGCTGAGAGAGTAAGAGACCCACTGTTTTGAATGTCATTCAGCCGTACATGTTTGAATCGGAATATATAAATAGTCTCTGATCAGACCAAGATGATGAAGAGACTCCGGCAGAATAAATACAAATGAGAATGGACCAGTACGTCTCGGTATGGTTATTTGATACATTTATGTACTTACAGAGTTGTAATCGCGTCCCCTTTGAAATTATGGATGTGCAACACACACACACACACAGAGACACACACAAACACTAACGTTGGTGCAATTTTTTGAAACTACATACACATACTGTGATAAAGTTTGCTACGTACAAGCGAAATTACATTTATGCAAGGGACCTGTTGCGTCATGTTTACTTGTCATTCAAGTGCTGTGGCAAATGTGAGAAGATGGCTAACTTACAGAACAAGAAAATATATGCAGTTTTTAATACAATATCTTTAAATATATATATATATATATATATATATATATATATATATATATATATATATATATATATGAAGAGTTCAGATGCAAAAGCCTCTAAATGCCATTTGAAATTTTCTTCTAAAATGATCATTTTTATCAAACTTGTATATTTAAGTTCAGTAATTTCACTTAAATGACATTGAAGATTACCTATTAATTGTCATTTAAGTGAAATTACTGAACTTAAATATACAAGCTTGATAAAAATGGTCATTTTAGAAGAAAATTTCAAATGGCATTTAGAGGCTTTTGCATCTGAACTCTTCATATATATATATATATAAACGTGTGGTTACACACTATACAAACAAGGTTTAAATTATATACACAGACATTCTACGATGACAACTTTAGACGCATTTGTTGTTGCATTTGTTGTTGACGGTGGATCACAAACAGTTGACGACGATCCACGAGTCAGTCAGAAAATGATTCGCTCAAACATAAACTTATTTACGAAGGAAAGGCACCACTTAAACTTCCAAAATACAATACATCCACTGTGTTTTCAGTGGCTCTGATGTCGGAAATAAGTGAAAACGACTATGTATGTCATTATTACATCCCATCCCACAACAGAACACTTATGTTTCCAAGAGACATTACCGGCTGTCGTTGAAACAATGGAGGATAGTGTACAGATCACTGAGGGCGGGGTCTAGGCCACAACCACACTATCAATCAAACCCCTTGCTCAATTCTACGTCACAAAGCGCTGAATCTTAGAACAGCTCGTTCTGAGACAGTGCATATGATTTATTAAAATTATTTAAAAAACACTGGGTGGAATTTTATCATTCTAGGGTGGTTTTGCTCACACACTGCCAACACACGTTTATGTTCAAACACCATGTAAAAGTGAATTTTGCATAATAGGTGCCCTTTAAACTTTCCTAGTTTAGTTTTTGAGTCTCCCCAAAAAGATTTACGTGCATCCGAGGTTCAAAAAACACACATTTTCTCATAATGTACTGTACATTGCAGCATCAGCTCTTTTCTCACAGTGTCTGAAAAGCTTCAATAATGGTTCAGTCCCTCTAAACCCTGCCTCTTTGAGAGCTGCTCTGGAGTGATTGGTCAGTTGGCCCTATCTGCTGTGATTGGTCAGAAAGCAAATGCTCATTATCATACCTCAGCTCTTGATCACAGTGATATGAACAATAATGATGGCGTGGGTTTTACCGTATCAATCTCATCAAAGTGGATTTGCTTTGTCTGCAGAAAACAGCATCTTCTCGAGTCATGAACAACTCTCCCAGTCTCAGATACACTAGTGTTTGAGGGCGGAGCTAAGAGACACAGGATCATAGGAGCAATCAGGAGCATAGATTGACATTATGCAAATGAGTTAAACCTACTAGATTCAGGAGACTGAATTACTGACGACTCGTTTCAGTTCAGAATCGACTCTTTCATTTAGGAGTAGGGTTGGGTATCGAGAATCGAGTATCGATTGGAACCGGGACTAACTTTTCGTTTTTCCCGGAATCGTTCAAAAGTTAAAATTTCGATTCCTAGTTTTGATATTCACAGTCCGCCGAGCGGAAGAAGAAACCGCTGAACAACACCAATGAAGAAGCGTCTACCGGAAGTGTTGGCATAACTGCGCGAGTCGAACATGAGTAGCTTACGTCGGCGGTCCAAAGTGTGGCTTCACTTTTCTAAAAACAACGAAATCTCGGCAAAATGCAAAATTTGTGACAAAAGGAGTATTTCCTTCAGAAAGGATTATTTCCTTCAGAAAAACTGTTGGTTAGCAAGGTTAGCTAAACTTTTTCGACCCTGCCTCTTAAAAGAATCGGAATCGAGAATCGTTAGGAACCGGAATTGAAACAAGGAATCGGAATCGGAATCAGAATCGTTCAAATTCAAACGATACCCAACCCTATTTAGGAGACAGTAACTCCAATTGTCTGCACTTTGATATTTTACACTCACAAACAGCTCAAAAAAAGCATAATCCCAAAACTAAAGTTACATAAAAAAAAAAAAAGAACTAAGCTCGGATGTCAACATGACCTCTTAAGCCTGATATAAAGTACTCCAGTGGCTGTAAAATCCATTGAGAAGTAAAACACCCTTAACTTGACAACTCCAACAGTACTAAAGACACTTTAACACCCAGAGCACATGCAGGGTTCGACAATCTTTTTAAGAGGCCAATAAAACGAAAGGAGACACCATTCTGCACAAGGACACGGGGGTAATCAAACCCATCACAGTTATGGCTTCCTTTTAAAAGCTACACAGTAACTCTTTAAAGAAAGGACATTTCCATGTTGGCATAATTGTAAAGGAATTTCTTATCTAAGGCTCTTCATGATGACCTCGTGCGGACTCCAACAGAGCAGTAACAACTTCTTGAAGAGCCCGTCTGAAAGGTAGTGGAAGCAGATGTGGGTCATTTGTTCACAGAGGAAGAGATGTAGATATCTATACGCTCGGCTTTATCATAAAGGCTTTCATTCTAATCTTCTATAGCTGGAGGGATGACAAGACCAGAACAGGCTTTACAAACACAAAGATACTTCTGTTGAATAAACCTCGAGAGATGCCCACTGACACTGAGCTCATTACAAACGACTAGAGTTATATCTATGCTCATCACAAACCACCAGATTCCAAACCTGGTGCTGAGGTTGAAAGAGTTCAGTTTTCCTGAAAAATATGGCACAAATCTGCAATAACTAAGTGTTAAATAACACAAAACGCACATTATACTCTTACTTCATTGACCAATGTCTTTGCTGCTGACCTTGAGTGATCCAGTTCAACTACTAACCAGCAAAAATGACTTCAGATGAACATCACTTTTGTGTTTTTGTTGCTGAAATCAGCACTGAACTTATTTTCCTTATTTTTACTGTGCAATGACCACAGAATAGAAAATAAAAAAAGTAATTGCGACTTTTTATCTCACAATTCGGACTTTTTTCTCACAATTGCGAGTTTACATCTTGCAATTCTGACTTTATTTCTCAGAATTGCGAGATGTAAAGTCAGAATTGCGAGATATAAAGTCACAATTGCGTGATATAAAGTCACAATTGCGTGTTATAAAGTCAGAATTGCGAGATATAAACTAAGAATTGCTAGATATAGTCACAATTGCATGTTATAAAGTCAGAAATGCATGATATAAAGTCTGAATTGCGAGATATAAATTATGTGATGTAAAGTCGCAATAGCGTGTTACAAAGTCAGAATTGTGAGATATAAAGTCAGAATTGCTAGATATAAAGTCGCAATTGCGTGTTATAAAAGTCAGAAATGCATGATATAAAGTACGAATTGCGAGATATAAGTCAGAATTGTGAGATTTAAACTATTCTGAGGGTGGAAAAGGTTAAGTCTTTAAAAAAGAAAAAGTTAAGCCTGATAACTCGCAATTGCGAGTTTATATTTCACAATTCTGAGAAAAGATGTCAGAATTTCGACATATAAAATCTAGCGTACAGCGTTAGTTCAGACAGGCCGCGTAGTCAAGCTCAGCTATCAGCAGATAACTGTCTATCAGCTGATCTGATGGATGCGCCTTCAATTCGTTCTTTCAATCAAGGGCCTTATTTAAAGGCTTTTTTTCAGTCTGTCCGCTTAGATGCTTCCACTGCATGCTTGCAACCCACCTTTCCCCTAGCTCCTCCTTTAACTTTGTCTAACTTAATCAGTGTCATTCTGTTTTCACTGATGCATGCTCTGTTCTCAAGGGGGGATTTGTTTGCTGCTTTCTCAGTTTTAAATGGGAGATTGTCCCCAGAAGCTGCTGCTGTTACCTGACTAGCTTTCATGGAGTTCATGAAAAGGATGGGTAATTCAGAACAAAGCCATACCACCAAATGTAATTTTAACAATCATGCAAATATTTTTTTTTGGAAAATAATAGTTTTTTTGGTATTTTTGACTCAAGTGGTCCTGACTGAACTGGCAATTATGTGTTATAAAGTCAGAATTGTGAGATGTAAACTCGCAATTGTGAGAAAAAAAGTCAGAATTGTGAGATAAAAAGTCGCACTTCTGTCTTTTTTTCTCAGAATTGCGATCTTGCAATTCTGACTTTATACTGTATCTCGCAATTGCAACTTTATTTCTCACAATTCTGACTTCATATCTCGCAATTGTGAGAGAAAAAGTCGCAATTATTTATTTATTTATTTATTTAATTCAGTGGGGGGAAACAAGCTTCCATAATGACCTTTACATTTGGCAAAAAATAAAACCTTTTTTGTTGTTTCATATTAAATAACAAACAAGCAAGCTCAGCCCAGGTGAGAAAAAGTCATCTAATGTAATCAAGTAATGTAATGCAGTGTGTGTGTGTGTGTGCATATCTATCTATACACTCTAAAAATGCTGGGTTGTTTGGGTTTGTCCATATTTGACCCAAATTTGTGTAAAAACAACCCAGCATTGTTTAGAGTGTATATATACACACACACATACCATACTGTTTGTCATGTCTGTTCAGGTTTTTTTTTTCAAGTTTTATGTCTTTTATTTTTGATATTAGTCATGTTTTCTGTTTTGTCATGTGATCTGCTCCTTTGGTTTGTTCTTGTCAAGTGTTTGTTGGTTCTGTCTTTATTATCTTAATTATAAATATCAGGTGTATCTTGTCATTAGTTTTGTGCATATTACTACAGTATCTAACTGTAACATACAATTATATACTTATTGGTTTCAGCTACAGTTCTTCTTAAACTTGTTCAACTAACAAGGTGAACCTGGTTTACATGTACATCAGGACACGACACTAAGCGGAAACGAAACAGCGCGATGTGTGACGGAAAATATCTGACAGAAGACACTTCAGCAAATCGACAGTGAAAACAGAGTCGGGTTTCTCCATGACTGCAGCTGGCCATGTTGTTCGACTTATTAAATCATGAACGATCCCTTGTGGATGCACTGAGGAGAACAGACCAACAGGGACTCGAGTTTTAACAAGACTTCATGACAAGTCAGACCGCACGTCTGATTCAATTGCAGTTCAAGGACCTGATTGTCACCATGCTTCAATGGCATTTCAATGAACAGTTATTGCTACTCCGGTCGTTCTGACAAATTTGCATTGATGCCATAGACAGTAAAAAAAAATATGGACGTAGTATCCGTGACATCATCCGTAGGTTTCTGAAGCGCGTTGTTGAAGCCTAAAGTTTGCGGGGCCGGTCGTCGCCATCTTGGCAGCGCGTCACCTCTCGTCACTACCGGATAAAATAAAATGGGCGAAGAGGCGTGACGTGGGTGGAGCTGAGGTGCTAATGCTATATGCTACTGGCCTCGCGATAAAGTGACAGCTGATTGTAGAAGTAAAGCCAATAGTTAAAGTTCATGTTTTTGCCCTTCAAAATATTATAATAGTTAAGACGTAACTAAACGTGAGACTATTTACTTTACTTTATCAACTTTATTAATCCCACAAGGGGCAATTAGTTAAGAGCATAAAACAGTACATAACACAGACAGATCACACATATTTCTCACAACAAACAAGCAGTCAACTATGTGTATTGACGCATTATTATTCTGCTTGTTAAAATGTATTATCACGACATGCAGACAGTAACTAACAATATTGCTCTGATCGTGTGCGTGCGACAGTGATTCATGTACATACATGTCAGTCAGCGCGGCATTGCAAGTCAAGTTCATAAAAAGCTTCATTCAGTTTACAATCTGATTTTGGCCACCTCTCACTTTCTCAGATGGGTTAAAGCAAAGATATTACCTCAGAAGTTCAAGTGCACTAGAAATCCGTGCTCATTCAAGGGTGTGCATTGCACTGAAATTGTCAGACATCCATTAGTGCATGCGAGGGAAACAACTAGAAATACAGCGTTGGTTTAGCCTGGTTACAACCAGACCATTCTCAGTTGTAACCGAGTTATGGTCTGGCAAAGCGTCATAGACAAATAATTTCCAGAGGGGCGTCACCAACGGACGTCACGGGTAGACCTAAAACCAATCAGAGAGATGAAGGAGATGACATATGATGAGCCTACCCTATCTCACGACCAATTCGTACGAATTCGTACTAGTGATTCAAAAGTGGCTAATTCGTACGAATTTGTACGAATTGCCTAAACCCACGTGATGGTTATGTTTAGGGGCAGGGTTAGGGGTAGGTCAATCGTATGAATTCATACGAATTGGCCAATTCGTAAAATATGTACGATTTCACAAAAATCTTACTAATTCGTACGAGTGAGGTCGTACGAAATGTTACGAATTAGCCACCTCGTAAAATTCGTACGAATTCCCGTGAGATCGGGTTGGATGAGCGGCGGCCGGCAGCTCGGCGGTCCTAGTGTTCTTTGCTCGGTTTTTAACAAAAAGGAAACGTTCAAATCGCTTAAAACAGATGTGATAGCTGATTCGAACGAGTGATGTTCGACGGCGGCATCCATCTTTGTGATGTAGGCAACAAAATCCCACAATCCCAGCTCTGTCGTCATTGTATAAAGCCCGCCCCAACGATTCTGTTTGGTTCTGCGATTTCGACGGATTGAAAATGGGCTTGAATGAGCTCTTTGCCAGACTAACTTGCAGAGCAAATCTAAATTTGCTTGAAGTTGTCTGGGTTTTCCCAGGCTAGCGCTGGTTGTTCTCCCCATACTCGACAACGACAGAATCTGACGGCATGCATGGGTGAAGTCGGTATAATAAGTGTATTAAATTGTATGGAATAATCCCGAAAAAAGCACAAACACAGCTGACGGTGACGACGCTAACAGACAGCAGACAAACGACTAGCAGTGAAAGCAGCGGAAATCCACCTGTCACTCAAGTGGCCACGCCCTTAATTATGCAGAACTTTAAGGCTTAATATCATTTAAATGGATGAGTTGTAAAAAATTTTTTTTTTACCCCCCTCACAGTCGTCATGAAGGACAAAATTACCGATATAGACCAAAACAACTATTTGCCACCAGGCTGTAATATTTTTTAACATGTTTTTTTCTGTTGTGAATTTGGGCATTTTTATATGGGGGAGATGCAGATTTGACTCGCTTTTGCAGCCAGCCTCAAGTGGCCACTCGATGAATTGCAGTTTAATTCACTTCCGTGTAATTTCAAGAGAGAGAGACGAGGAGGTTGCCGCTTGGTTGTTGCGTTGAACACTTTAAGATGAACACTTCAAGATGAACGAACCACTTTGCAAAGCACGTTTTTTTAGAAAATGGAAGTTGTGGCCAGATTGGAGAAATTGGTTGTAATTAGTGCTGGGCAATGATTAATCGCATCCAAAATAATGTTTGTAATATATGGGTGTGTACTGTGTATAATTATTTTGCATATATGGTATAAAAACACACACATATTTAAGAAATATTTGCATGTATATTCTGCGTATATTTATACAAATTGTATATTATATATAAATATAAATATTTGATATATAAAACACATATGCTTAAATATACTGTACATGCATATATTTCGATTATCGGTTGTTGTAATTATAAAGTTTTGAGCACTTCAGCTTGTGACTCTTCAGAGATTTGAAGTCACTGTGATATTGATATTAAACAAGAAACCGAGTGAGAGGGTGTGGAGATCGACCTCTTCACTTGCCAACATCTACACCGAACAACTGGGACAACACAAAACCTGTTACTGCTTTAGCACCAGCAACTAACATTGCAGACGGCAGTGATTATAAAGCCAATGTCTTTGTTGTACGTAATAGTCGATTGTGAAGTTAAACTGATACAAGTGTCTCTCTACAATAAACAGCCAAACCTTGATGGACTTGATTGGAAGGGATACAGAGGATAAGACCGCAGGCTGCAATTGGATCAGGAGTTTTGCCGAGACGTTTGAACTATGACATTAAGCTTCCCAATCTGGGTCTGTGTCTTCCATTAAGGGCTCTCTGCGGATAACATGCTTGACTGGGATCCAGTTTAAGAGGCTACAGAGATGATGTTGGCCAGAGCTTTGCAAGCGAGTTAGATCACCTTCACAAGGGTGTGGAAGCGCTTCTGGTGGCCCGAAGAAACATTAGACCACAGATCTCCTGTTTGGGAATTTTGCTTGTGTCGTTCCCTAAACTCGTTGGAACAACGGAAGGAGAATCAAGATTACACAAACAGAAACTTGGTGTAAAAACTACCAGAGGACGCAGAAAAGGGCTTTAGTGGGTGTTTAGTTATTTCCCACTTCCATTCATAGATAAGCGTGCCTACCCAAAGACAACAGATGAGGAATAGAAGGAGTAATTTTTCTGAGTCATTTTCCCCGACAGTTTTATTTTAAGCCAGCCATCGCAAGGGTTTCTGATAATTTTCCCAAAAGTTTCATGACCCTCAGAATATTTTGTTGTATGAATATCTGAATATGCAGTATGTCAAAAGAAAGAAGAGAGCCAACACTTGAATATGGGTTAGGTTCATAAAAAATGTTGATAATGATAATATTAGTGTTCACACTTGTTTAGTATAAGCGTGCTGCAGGTTTAAATGCAGGGTGGATTCTGATTGGCTCATCAGCTGGAAAAAGGTTGATATTTTTGTACTATGTGTGCAGGACACCACAGTTCATTTATGTAAGTGAGAAGACCAAAATAAAGTAAACTGTGACATATAATACCCAAATATTCGGTAACACTTTAATTTGATAGTCCACTTTAGACATTCAACTAACTATAAGTAACTTTGCCGCTACATGTCAACTAACTATCATTAAAGTATTAGTAGACAGTCAACTTAATATCTGCTAACACTTTATTTTGTTGGTCCTCCAACAGACATTCAACTGACTATAAGTAACTTGGCGACTACAAGTAAACTTATTCTCCTAACCCAAATCCTAACACCTAACCTAACAGTCTACTACAGCCTACTAATACTCTAATGACACTAGTTGACATGTAGTTGAAAAGTTACTTATAGTTGGTAGAATGTCTAAAGTGACTATCGAAATAAAGTGTAACCAAATATTCTTCTACCAGTAACATCTATAAACATTTGGGAACAAAAATGACTCACGCTGATGATGTTCTGCTGAAGTGTGTTTTCTGTAACTGCTAAGGCTCTTTTTATACACACACTAAACAACATCTTGGTAATCATTTGAGCTAAACTGACATTATCTAATTGTGTAGTTAAATCTAACAGCTGACACATATTCAACATAATTCATGTGTGAGAGTCGAACAGAAGAAAACCAGTCAAATATCAAGTTCTTGTCATCTTTAATTATTATTTTCTAAACTGTAGCGAATAATTTGTGAAAATGTTTAAGGTGTCTGAATAAATTTTGGTTTGGCTGTATATTGTTTCTCCTTGGCGTTATCATTACAGCTGTGCTTGTGCATATTTTGAACTAAATATGAATAAAGGCAAACCCTGTGAAGAATGTCACCTGCAGTTTGTCTCAGAGATGTGTGTGTGTGTGTGAGTCGCTACACCTGGGGATTGTCTTACGTCTCACACTCGGCCACCAGCAGAGGGTCGAGCCGAACGAGTCGAGGTCAACCATATCAGCGCTCACAGATCTGACCCGAGAGCACTCACGTCCATATCCATATCACTGCCGCGCGTCACGCCGGGAACGCCAGCACTAAACTCCAGAATTGATTGTGTTTATTTGCAAAGTGCAGCGATGTGAGAAGGTGAACGGGCGACGTGTTCAAGACACACACATTTAAAAAAGTTCCTATAGACTTTTGCTTGTGCATGCAAAAATCACACATTCCTTAAACGAAAAAAGAAAAATACAGATGTATGAATCACCAAAAATGTCAAATCTAATCTTTATTTTCCACATTTAACAGTAAAAGCAAACTATGATGTAAAATAGTCAATTTGTTAGTTTGTAAGTATTGATGATAATACAACTGCAATCATGCAACTACACATAAATAATAGCAGAGATGAGAATAAATCTGTGATTATCCATTTGCACCTGATAAACTATAATTAAGGGTAAATAAAGACATAAAAAATATAAAGATTTGCTTGTCTTGAGTGTGTACGACATCATTTGTATCACTAGAAAATAGAATGATTTAATCAGATGTGAAATTGATATTTTACTCAAGAAAAAAAAGTTAACTTTGTCCGTTTAGTGAAAAAGTTGCCATATGGCATATAATTTTATATACATTTGTTAATAAAACACCAATAATAAAACATTTACATTTATACTTTTTAGCAGGTGGTTTTATCCAAGAAACGAACAAAGCAATTCAATATTCATAATAAACAATATTCAGTGTTTATGTAACATCTGGATTAGAAATAATAATGATGATGATGATAATAATAAAATATAACATATTCCAGCTAACATGCATACCATCTAGGGTTAAACGTTTGCTTTGGATGATTATTAGTTCATCATATGAAATAGCCTCTGCCTGATTCCATGCAATATAGATAGATATACACACATTTTAAGTCCTTCAGACTTTTCTGAAGGACTTAAAAAGTGTGTATATCTATCTAGCAAACACTCCTTCCCAGAATGATCTGTGGAGGTGAAAAGAGGCTTTACTTTAAGGCTTTACATAACAGCCGAGTTGCTTAAAGAGCCACTAAATCATCCTCTGAGCGCTGAAGAAAACTGCTAGTTTACACGCGACTGTAAACGTTTCTTGGTCTGAGAATCACAGGTCAGGTCACATGATGAACACTGAGGTCACATGATGAACACTATGAACACTATACACCCTGTTTCTGTCCCACATGCTTTATGACGGCGAGTTTATGAGAATTTCAAGCTCTGTTACAGGTCTGTTAATGCTAAAGCAATCTGTTTAAAGCAACATTAACTAACATATATTGTAAATCACTAATAAGTTCTGTATTTAATGCAACAGCTATAATATTTCACATCATTAAAAATGTCTTAAGGCAAAATGCATTGTAGTAAAGTGTAATTTATTCCTGTGATCAAAGCTGTATTTATCATCATTACTCCAGTCTTCTATGTCACATGATTTGAAAATAATTGTGCTGCTTCAGATATTTGTGGAAACTGTGATTATTTTTTTTAGGATTCTCTGATTATTTTATTTGAAATATATTTTTTGATCAATTATTTAATGCATCCTTGCTTCATAAAAGTATTAATTTCGTTCAATATATATATATATATATATATATGAAAGTACAGCGTAATTAAAGCAATTTTACATCGTAACCTTCGGTAATTAGTGTACCTATAACGTACTTACAATATAAGTATAAGGGAACAATATTTTAAGTTTGGGGAATAAAGGGGTAACAAACAGGAGAATTAAAAAAAATATTTATACTGTAAGTATTAAAGAACTAAAGGGTGCTCAAGTGCTCCCGCCTTGTTCCATGTAGTTAAAGGGTAAGTACAATAAAAATGCATATCACTGATTTGGAAGCCTTTATTTATTATACAACCACCACTTACCCTGAAACCACATCAAACAAGATATATTTCCCATTATTTAAAAAAATTGCAATAGTTTTAGCTTTTCTTGCCTTATTAGCCCAAACTTAAACATCTGCACTAAGAATTGTATAAATGCCAATATATGTACCTCCCATTTTTTAAAAACCTATACAGAATGTTTTGGTACACAATTATTACAAAAATGTACGCAGATGTTCTCGCTAAATTGCTCCCAAATGTAAGATTGTAGTATCATAACAGTAAGTACCCCTTAGTTCTGTAATACTTACAGTATATATTTTTTAATTCCCCTGGTTGTTACCCTTTTATTCCCCAAACTTTACCCTTATACTTATACATGCAAGTACTTTACAGGTACACTATAATTACAAAAAGTTACACTGTAAATTCCTCTTAATTACACAGTTCATTCCGGGCTGTAATCTAAAGCGTTACCAAAATATGATATTAAAAATATCAGCTGAAACATTTTGTTCTTTTTAAATGCATAACTTGTGATGCGTCACAGAACTGAGGCTGAAGCTCGACCTGGTCAATGTCTGGTGTGTTCTTCAGCGAGACGCTCAGCCGTGTGTGTGACGGGGACATCAGAATCTCTGACTACAGTATCTGTAATTACTGTTAGATGAGCTCTCACTCACTGTGTAATTCAAGACCAAGTGAACACACACAGCTATTATACTCGCGGCCATGTGTATAGAGTGTGTGTTGGACAGAACTAACTCAAGCTTACATTAAATCATGTTATGTAGCAGAGACTTACAGAGAGTTAGACAGATGTCGAGGTGTAATAACTAAAGCTCACAGTTAACCTTTACAACCTCACTCCCCGGGGCGAGTTTACACACGCTCACTCAATCACAAACACTACTTTAAGGAACTCTCTCTCTCTCTCTCTCACACACACACACACACACACACACACACACAATGTGAAACATTCAGAGAGAAAAATAAGACATTAACATAATCATATTATTCTTCTATAAAAGCATAAATTTAAATTTTAACTGATATATATATATATATATATATATATATATATATATATAATTAACAAAAAGAAACCATTAAATGACCCCACGATGGGAAAGCTTCTATATATGAAGCGTCTTATGAACCCTTTCCGGCTTCTTGTAGAATATTTTCTTCTAAGATGGTTTAATTGTTTAAAGTCCCTCAGTGGTGTAAATCCAGAGTTTAATGTTGTTTGTGGTGGTTGTAATACTATAGGCTATGTGCACAAGCGTAGTCACGACTCACGAACTTCCGCTTTTGTCAGAAGTCGGCATATCAGTTTCTGGTCTACAACTGTCAATCCGCATCCGCTAATAAACAAATAAGATGAGTGCTGCTGTTGTACGAAAAAAAGAGTTCTTAAACACATCTAAGTTTCTAAGAAATGTAGGTGGATCTAACATCCATTTCACACCCGTTTGCAGTGTGTGTTGCGGTGCAGGAGCAACGCGTGCTGTTGGTGCTTTCATATATTATGATGCGTTTGCAGTGAATAACTGATCCACGGCTGTACCACACAACACATACTTGCTATTTTTATTATTTTTTGCGCCATAAATGCATTTTCACCATAAATGTGTTTAATGAAATAAAATGTAGTAATCTCACCATAAATGCACATAGTTCAACAAGGCGACAGAATGAACAACACTCGTCTCTATCGTGGAGGTGGAAAAACAAGTTATTTGTGACATGCAAGATCTATTTTTTTTAATTTAAATTATTTGCAGTTTTAATACAGTAAATATTTGACCACTTGCTTGAGCAACTTATAAGTAATGCATGGAATAATAGCCCTACCTTACATTGTTTAAATTGTGTTTAAATGTGCATACAATGCATACAATGCTGACTCAAATTTTGTTTTTTTAAAAAAATTGCAGCATAACTTCTGGATTTTAAATAAAAATAGAAACTGCACTCCTGCACCGCAACACACACTGCAAACGGGTGTGAAACGGATGTTAGATCCACCTACATTTCTTAGAAACTTAGATGTTTATAAGAAATGAAAGCTTTAGCACAAGTTCTGCCAGGAAGACTTAATTACCGCGTCACTCGTTAAACTACAGGTCATCCAATCACATTCTTACTCTTATTGTATAAAAGATCGGTACTTACACATGTTTGAGTTCGCAGATGCTGACGCAACAACAACCTCCACCCTCCCCACCACCACCAGGATGGTCCCGTCATACTTCCGGGGGGTCGGCTGCGCCCCTGCCTTCGTCTCCAGGCAGGAAATGCTGATCCGCTACCCTCGGATTATGATCTTTGGACTGGGCCTACGTCAAAGAACTTTGCAAATAATTGTTTGCTGGGCTGTTAATAAATGGATGCTTTGTTACATCATTTTATCTCCCAAGTCTTTCTGGTAGAACTCTTTTTTTCGTACAACAGCAGCACTCATCTTGTTTGTTTATTAGCGGATGTGGATTGACAGTCGTAGACCGGAAACTGATCTGCCGACTTCTGACAAAAGCGGAAGTTTGTGACTACGCTTGTGCATGTAGCCTATAGGGCTGTTGAATGCTTGATTCTGATTGGTTGAGATCGTTCTAAAGGTGTGCAATTATTTTGAGGGAAATGCACGGCTAAAGAAGTTTCACCGCATCACAGTTGCATATTACTGCGCGTAGTTAACTGTAATAACGGAAAATAAGATACAATTCGTAACAAGAAAAAACATACAGTCCCATGAGCTTGATCTGCAATTTTCAATGTCTAACTTCATAATCAATGGACACATACAGTTTAATTTTAATAAATAAAGTATGTAGTCCTATCTATAATTATGCTACATAGAAAATTAAACTGAATAGGCTATATAAATAAATTAATAGTCCTGCTGCACAGATTTTCGTAATTGTTACAGATAATATAACAAATAAATCATTGTTGATAAGCCTACTTGTTGTGTGTTTCATTTATTGGGTTATCTACTGTTAATTATAGAAAACAAGAATGAACGAATTAATTAAAATTCGCTCTGCTTCGCGTTGTGACTGCATTACCACATCGGGTGTGCATTATTTTTCTAACAATGGCCTGTCGTCAATTATTCCTTACTAAAATCATGTGTAAATTCATAAGTCGACAGCATTGCTGAGTATTTTCGTTCTTAAAACCAAGAGGGTAATCCATCAACCGGAAGTTGAAGCCTCGCGGGAGATGCCATATTGTAGCAGAACTTCACTTGCATTAGCATTTCCATTGAATCCCATTCATTTTGGCGTCACTTTGACAGGGAATAACTTTACATTTAAGGCGTTTTAAGACCCCATTTGTCCATTATTTATTTCTAAAGAAACACGACAATGTATAAAATGCTCCACTTCACTTGGGCTTCACTTGTCTCAATGGAGTTTTAATGAGATGGCTCTGTCCACTTCTTTTACTGTCTATTCTTAAACCAAAGACAGTCTCAAAAACACGGTTTGAAATCCCTGGTATTTCTGACATCACAAACGACCTTGTAACCAATCAGATCAACGTGTGATCATCAACCAGTGGATGTCTGAGTGAGTGAGTGAGTGAGTGAGTGGAGGCGGGGCTCATTTGCATATTCATAGAACCGTGCATACTAAAAGAGGCGAGGGTGTCGAGTTACATTCAAGATATTTTAAGGCATGAAGATTATTTTTTTAAAGAAAAAAAAACAACAAAAACGTTTAAATATGTCATTTAGGTTTTAAGGGATACAATTATTGATGGCAGGGGGACTTTAATGCTTTTAAAGTGCATTTGGAGTCTGTCCCAATCCTAGTTCACTGTAGGCTATATGGAAAAGCAGCACGAACATTATGTTTCTAAGCGTTTCCTTTAGTGTTTTATGGAAGAAAGAAAGTTATATGAGTTTGTAATAACATAATTTTGAGTGAATTGACCCTTTAATATGGAGCCTCGGACAGCGTCCAATCAATCGCCACAGACAGCAAATGGACTGTGATCATTTCACTGAATTATCTATATTTATCGGCACAGTTTGAAGGCTACGGTTTATACACGCAATGTAAATCTTCCAAATAACTTAAAGCATTGCCCGGGTGCCATAGCACAGTCGGCCGCAGTTAAACATTGCATTTTGAGATCTGGCATATTCCCAGCTGGAGTTGTTTGCCATTACAAATCCCAGAGATATTTGGTGTGTATTTGGATCCCTCGCTCCGGAGGTTCAGAAAGTCTTGATACTTCAATCCCAATAAAACGAGCTCTCGATTTAATGTGTGATTGTGGAAACCTTCGATTGTTATGTTAGTCACCTGCTAATTTCTGTGTCAGATGTGGTTTGAAACTTTAGATAGAAATCTAAAACACTATATGGTTGTTTAAAAGCAATGCACACTGGGGGTTATAAATGGCAAAATATTGAAGTAGAGATAAGTAAAGAGGTAAATGTATATGTTAATTGGTTGCACAGTAACACAATATCAAAACAAAATCAACATCGGTCACAGCAGCCATCGCAATCTAAACATATGACTTGAAATAATGGGAAAAAGAAAAGGAAAGCAGTACTTTACAGAAACAAAATGAGGTTTAGGAACACATGACTACACGCCTCAGTGTATTAATACATATTATATGTCAGAACAATTTTATGTGCACGCCAAAATTACATGTAAAGTAAAAAAATCGAAAAGTATATAAGCAGTTTTCACAACTGTCTCTATTACCATGTGACCATTGATATACAGGTGAAACTCGAAAAATAGAATATCATGCGAAAGTTAATTTTTGTCAGTAATTCAACTTAAAAGGTGACACTAATATATTATATAAACTCATTACATGTAAAGTGAGATATTTCAAGCCTTTAGTCATAATTTTGATGATTATGGATTACAGCTGTGAAAACCTTTTCCCCAATTTTCTAATTTTGAATTTGGGTTTTCCATAAACTATAATTCATAATCATCAAAATTATAACAAAAGGCTTGAAATATCTCGCTTTGCATGCAATGAGTCTATATAATATATTAGTTTCACCCTTTAAGTTGAATTACTGACATCAATGAACTTTTGCATGATATTCAAATTTTTCGATTTTCACCTGTAAGTTCATCAATGCTATACACTAAAATAGATCATAAGTATTTTCATTAGCATAAATATATTAAAGATTGCTTACCAAACAGCATGAACAAACTATGATGCCAAGAGGACGAGAACTGGATCTGCACAGTCTCTGCCAACAGAGGTTTCTCAGGGAGGATTGATCTCCTACCAGCACTGGCCTCAACTTTGAACATTAAAGCTACTCATAAATCCATAATATCTTAATCATTGATCACCTTTTGGAAAGCACGATTGCTCTGTTCTTTCAGCTCGTTCATTTTTATCTGTCCAAAGCCACTGTAATTGATACGGATCTATAAATACCACAAACACAGACCAATCTGATGAGAATGCTGATGTGTCACACCAAACCCAATAAAGCGCAGGCAGAGAGGAATTAATATTCGCTCTCCCGTCTCGAACACATGAAGTTGCGTGCGGGACAGGAGGAAGATAGAGAGGCTGTTTGCTTTGACTCGCTGAGAGATGAGAAGACACTTCCAAGAGAAATGTTTGCGTTGTCTTTTTGACTTTGGTAGCGTGAGGGGAAAAGTGCTTGTTATTATTATCAAAACCCTGTAAATGGATTTTTTCAGTGTTCGTCTAGACAAGCTGTGGAAAGATTATTTGGGCTTTAAACTGGTTCCACTCAATATACTATAAGTGCTGCGCAAAGGCAAAAACAAGGGTGTTTCATCAACGACAGGCGATTTTATGCCCTAGGTTTTGGTTTTATTGTTATATATTTTTTATTGGTTACAGAAAGAACACAATATAACTTTTACTGTGCCAACATGGCAACTTTTTTCTACTTTTTAAATGCATTTTATACACTCTAAAAAATGATGGGTTGTTTCAAATACGGACAAACCCAAATGTTGGGTTAAAAATGCAATTTGAAAATATAAAGTTGAGAGTGAAAGTTTAAGTTGGGTTAAAATTTGAAATTACATTTTTAACCCAACATTTGGGTTTGTCCATATTTTACCCAAATGTGGCTTAAAACAACCCAACATTGTATAGAGTGTATAGAGTATATTTTTACCATTTTACCCAGAGCCAATGTCATGATAGGATAATCTAGACTAAAAAAATACTGGATTGTTTTAACCCAAATTTGAGTCAAATATGGACAAACCCAAATGTTAGGTTAAAAATGTAAATTCAAATTTTAATCCAATGGCTGAGTTTGTCCATATTTGACCCAAAAATGGATTAAAACAACCTAGAATTTTTAGAATGTCAGCCTGCATTATTTATTGATTTATTATATACTACTATACATTTATATACAATACATTTATATAAACAATTATATATTACATACTGTATATAATTGTAATGAAAAACTTATTGTGATATTGTGATATATATATATATATATTATGAATACTGTATATAGATTGTAGATATTATTTGGAGAAATTAGTGACAGTACGAAAACTGTTTTAAAAGAGTCCACAGGGTTAAAAATGTCCAGTTGAAGAAAGTTAAAGTCCTGCGAGTGTAAACTCTGATAACTGCTTTAAATCTGCTTGTCAGTTTGCAGATATCATATAGCATATACTATATATATGTTCCCTCTGCATTTCTCATGTGAAATCTCATTGGCAGTGGAGATATATTTTCCAAATGAGATTGTGTATGAATGTATATTTGCTCAAATCCTCAAATTACAGGACACTCATATCTCTTTTGCCCGAGTTGGTTTTCCAAATTACTGTGATTTCCGTGAATTACCCTGATTAATTATGTGTATCTGGATATATGGGAGAGGAAATGTCAGCATTTACCCGACCCAAGAAAAAAAAAAAAGAAGGAAACAACAAACAAACTGGACTGAAAACCAGTGATTTGCCCCATACCAGCCCTAGAGCAGACCTCAGGTTTCCCAAAATGAGAAGTGATCATGGGAACTTTTCTGCCATGATGGATCACAGGAGGAATGTGACTTTCAATGGCCTGGTAATCCCCTTGGAAACATTCTGCCCGGTTCGGAATCACTCAGGGACATTGAGGAACATTATCTCAAAAATGTTTGCAGAGAGGTGTCTATTCCAGATTCTATTTTGGGGAGAACCTTCCCAAAGAACAATTTCCTTTCAAGGATATCTATGCCTATGTTCATTTCAGAGTGCGGTGTGTTTGATAAAGCCCTCGAACATAATCCGACGAGGCTATCAGGACTTACTATATCAGTCTCTTTATACTCGTTATACAGGACTTACTTTATACTCTTATTCTCTATTGCTCCTCTCTTCCCAATCTGTCAGTAACGCTCTGTTTACTTCCTGTCTCTATGAAGCCCCTCCTTCTGAAAGCGCATTGTGCTCTGTTTGGTCGGCTGGAGCAGTGTGTTGTGATTGGTTGAGCGCTTCGAGTGTGTTTGGGGAATGTCCCGCCTCTACCCACCATAACCACCAGTTTAACACACTACTAACTAACTCAACCAGGCCCTGTCCCTTTATTCTGCTAATGAATTATTATAATGAGGAATATTGTGACGTGTTTGTTCCTGGAAGAAACTACATTGACTCAAGACTACATTGGAGGCGTTTCAGGAGTTCAGAAACATTGACACTGATATAGTTAAATGTCTTTATAAAGACACTGAACCAAAACTCAAGCAGGGAGTGGATTCTAACATCTGATTGGCCATTGCGTTTAAAAAAATAATCAGATATGTCTGTGATTGGCTATATTGCTCAACGACGCACAGCAAGTTGTAAATAAAAACCTTCGATGCTCTTCGGAGGACAAAAAACAAATATGAATTGGAGCACCAATTATGTTTCATCATTGTAAAAAGTGATAACTTAACTTTAAAAAATTGAGGAAACCCATTGCCTTAAAATTATTATGTAAATAAACTATTAAGCAACGTGGTATTAAGTAATCCAAATTAAGTATGTGGAATTAATCCTTCGCAAAGACCCCCCCCCACCCCCCCACCCCCAATTACAGTCGCTATGTCCGAAAAGCTACGCCACTCAGACAGATCGCTGTAGAGCATCAGTTAAATCTCCAATAATCTCTTCCATCTAGTTCATTTATAGCATTAAATAAATATGGATGAACATGAGAATGAATGTTGTGCAAATCCCCCATGTTAATATTCTATCTCTCCTGACTGCTTTATCGGACAAAATGCCGTATGGCAAAGTATGATTGGTCAGATCACCTGTCAATCAAGCTCCACGCAATATGTCAATATGTCAAGTTCACATAACTTATTTTTTTTCAATTACCGGTAAGCATTACGTTTATTTACTTGATTAATTTTTAAGTCAACGAGTCTACTAAATGTTTTTAAGTGAACTGAACACTTCTCTGGCCGCTTATTGCTTACGCCCCCGCTGGATACAGAGAACAACTCCCTGTGGAGCGGCTTTTTGTAACTTTGCAGACCATTTTCATGCTCAAACAGCAACATTGTAAAACATCATAATAGGTTCTCTTTATGTCAATGTTGTAATTTAACCATTTGAATGAATTACAACTGCAAGCTCTCGTCTGCACGTACAGTATCTGGACGCTTCTCGGCCAGAACAACAGTCTCTCACAGCGAACGTTGGCTCATTTCTAACTGTGGGCAGGGGTGAGGCATCATGGTGCCTCTCTCCTATTCCTTTATAAAAGACACATCAGCAGAACCATCCCAGTGGGGAATCACACTGACAGCCGTGCACAACTCAAAACAGAAAGCTAACAGTGTTTTGGGGTACGATTGGACGGAAGGCATTTTATCTGCCCTGTTGAGCTTGGCATGCTGTCTCTGCCCATATAACAGATGTGTTTGCTTCGAAATAGTGTATGAATGTGCTCACTGCAATTTGTCACATGGTGAAATAAAAAATTTACAGCATTTTAACACAATGTACTGGCAGTTCTGCGAGGCGTCTCATGACTGCCAAGGTATTTAGGCAAACGTGAAAGAAGACATGCTGAACTTGGTTGTCGGTTTGTAATTCCAAACATAATAACTAAGCTAATCACAATAAAACCAAACACACTCGGCTGCTTCGGATATATCCCAGCAAAGCACAAAGAGACAAGATGAGGACAAGGATTTTATTTTTAGCAGAAAGGATCATTCTGAAGACTGTAAAAAAGGAAAGTAAAATAGTATTATAGTTATTTATTATATTAACTTTATTTATTTAATGTATTTGTATTATATTAATATATTAATTTTCTACAAAACAAAATATATATCCTTTGGACAATTGTAATATTGTTATAAAAATATTTGGGGGCAATATATATACATATATATATATATATCAGTGGCGGGCCGTGCATTTTACACTTAGGCCTTCTGTCCTACCTGAATTAATAACTTTCAATAGTGTATCAGCGCAAAGACTCTCTATAATTGTTGTTTTTATTTTGCACCGGCATTTATTGGATTAATGCGGTGAGTTCGGGAAAGGCCGCGAGAAACGAGCGCGTGAGTTCGGTTGGTGCATTTGTACAGTAGTTCTTGCGTTACGAATCAGATTATAAATTCAGAAACGGAGCCTCCCTTATCTTGTCGTTCAAGGGTTAATGTACAATAGTCCCTTTTCAGACGTTACAATAGTATGCATGTTTGAAAAAAATAAAAAAAAATAAGTTTCGATCGTAAATTTATAAGAAAAATTAAGAAGAAAATCATATTCACCACGGGGGGGAAAGCATATTACTCACCAAGATTATTTTTACACAAAATCCATCCTTATTTCTTTCCTCAAGAAGACTGCAGGTTCTATCTGCGTTTCAGTTCCAACAATGTCGTGTCTGTCTCGTCATATTTCTAGCAGTTTTAATTCACTTTATGGCTGAGAGTGCCTGCTCGACAGAAGCACACACAGTCACCGCAAAACATGACGATGTTTACAGCTGCCCCATGCTCTCGCACAGAGTTTTGAACAAAGTCAACGCGATCAGCGGGACTTTTGCCTTTAGAACCATTCGTGGTATAACTTAACATTAGTCAGTTCTGTTTTTACCCGGAGAGATCGAATAGAGTTCCGTATCTGCGTTTAGCTCGGGCTGAATAAGGGATTTTTTTCTGCTGAGGGTCGAGGAGGGAAAGAAACATTAATTTGTGGGTTGAAAAACTATTACATCTACAGGAATATTTAGATTAAGCAGTTCGCTACAGATGCAGATACTAGTAATAGTACGCAGATATGGCTCTGATAGTAACGTTACGAACTCTGAGCATCCAATCAAAGAACGAGAAAATACAGACGTTATTAAATGCCAGCTAGATGGCCCCGCTCCAATCAAAGCGAAATCTGATTGGCTGATTAAATCTGACGGATTATCTGATTGGTTAAAGCAACGGCATTCATTTAAGTCACAGACGCCCGCTCTGTCGATTCTGAAGGCCTCCAGGCAGATTTATTTACCCGGCAACGCATGATGGCTGAAATATGATTGGATACAAGCTCTAACATAAAAACACACTACTGGAAGCAGCGCAACCAAGAGAAAAGATATGATATTAAAATAACAAACTATTGGGAATAATTTAATACTCATTCATGGAAAAAATATATTAAAGTGCAAGTCAGTGATTCTGATAATGTTTAGGCCAGCAGAGAAGGCCTTGCTGGCCCTGACGGCCCACCACTGATGTATATATGTCTAGTGATGCATAGGCCTATAAAACCTGTTGATAAGTATAAAATTTCTCCCTTTTTTCCCCCTGGATTTTCTGTTTTTGGCATAAAACAATGGCATAGTAATGGTCGTGTAACACCTTCACCCGGGTCCCACTCGACCTGCTCCGAATGGGCCTCGAAACCCAGTCTCCGGCATGAGAGTCGGGCGCTCTAACAAGGAGGCTAAAGACTGCAGCCCCTAGCGACTATTGAGATCGGGGAGTGAGGTTTACTCGCACAGCAACTACTAGCTGGCCTCCGTTACACTCGGATAACTCCTTTATTACTGTGCATGCATATATAGAGAAATGCATCAAAAAAGAGAAAACAGGCCAGAGGTGGCAGGCTCTTACGGACAACCCGGCAGAGACGGGGACTCGCTGCCTCACTCGTGGCATTGTGTCGTAACACTACTCAACGCTGTATAATTTAGAGCCTCTTTAGTGTCTGTGCAAGTTGTTTTGTGTCCGAGCAGAGGGAGGGAAGAGGGGAGAAGAAAAGATACAAATATAGTGATGGGAGGAAAATGTGAGGGAGTAAGAGACTTTGCATTGGTCGACAAGACCATAAATAAGTCGTATAAGAGAAAAGGATTAAAACCAGATCTATCCATGCATGCCTCATGCTCTTAAACAGCTATTAGTGTGTCTCTGTGTACGTTGCCTGATGAGATGAACACAGGAACACATCTGTAAATGACATGCCGGTGTCAAAACGCTGATACACAGAAAATCAGTCTTATAGACACAAGCCAGAGATCCATTCACACACACACACACACACACACACACACACACACACTAATGCATTCTCCTTATGTATTCTCTCAGCATTTTAAGAGGAGTGCAGAACAAGATGGCATCCTGCCAATGTCTGATGGTTGACATCTACGCTTTTAATATTCTTTTATCTCGACTGACTTTTAGTTTTGTTGAATTATTGACCTCATGAAATGGCCTGACTAGCACAGTTTTCTTTTGACATTTCCTGTTGACATACTTTATGTTGAAAAGGACGTCCATCTTTTTTAAATACCCAACAGGCTTTACATTAGGACTGGGTAATATGACAAAAAATAAATAAATAAAGAAAATAACTTCAGTACAAACATTACTGCAACTAGACTATAAGAGCAATACTTTGAAGGCTAGACCGTCCCATTTGACAACACTCGGTTCCATCTTCGCGGATTTTGAAGGATACTCTGAATGGAAACCAGCTAATATCTATCCAAAGAGGCGATTAAAAATCAATGTGAACTTCTGAGACAAGACCTAACCTGTGGAGTTATTGATTTAAAGTGCCTCCATCAAGGGTAATTGAATGTAAATTACAGAGTTACTGCTTCTTGAGGCCATAGCTCTTTTCCACCCCAGGCATAATGTGGAACGATCTTTGACCCGCTACTATTAAAGGAGAACTCGGGTGCAAAATGAACCTTTGGTCTAATAAAACATTGGTACCCAGTCAACTGTTCTCTGAGATTTGTTTTCATTATAATCGAATGTAAAGAGTTTTATCTCTAAAAACTGTTTAGTGTATAATGCTAGTATGAGATTGATGAGAGTGAGGGAGAAGGTGAGCAGATTTAAATTGCCATCTTTAAAAATTATACACAGACCGTCCTGACAGACACACAGTTGGTACGAGATGGAATGTGAGAAGCTGGATGAGAAGGCCCAGACGAGGCATTGTCGATGCCCAGACACAAGGACAAAGATGAGGCCCAAAGACGAGGCCCAGACACGAGGCCCAGCCAAGGCCCAGACACGAGGACAAAGACAAGGCACAGTCGAGGCCCAGACACGAGGACAAAGACGAGGCTTAGACACGAGGATAAATATAAGGCCCAGACACAAGGACAAAGATGAGGCCCAGACACGAGGACAAAGATGAGACACAGTCGAGGCCCAGACATGAGGACAAAGACGAGGCCCAGAAATGAGGACAAAGATGAGGCACAGTCGAGGCCCGGACACAAGGACAAAGATGAGGCACAGTTGAGGCCCAGACACAAGGCCCAGACGAGGCCCAGACATGAGGCCCAGACGAGGCCCAATCGAGGCCCAGACACGAGGCTCAGTCGAGGCCCAGACACGACGACAAAGACGAGGCCCAGTCGAGACCCAGATAGGAGGCTCAGTCAAGGCCCAGACATGAGGACAAAGATGACACCCAGTCGAGACCCAGACACAAGGACTAAGACAAAGCACAGTCGAGGCCCAGACACAAGGCCCAGACGAGGTCCAGTCGAGGCCCAGACACGAGGACAAAGACGAGGCCCAGTCGAGGCTCAGACACGAGGACAAAGACGAGGCCCAGCAGGGCCCAGACACGAGGACAAAGACGAGGCACTGTCGAGGCCCAGACACGAGGCCAAGTCGAGGCCCAGACACAAGGCCAAGTCGAGGCCCAGACACAAGGACAAACACGAGGCCCAGTCAAGGCCCAGACACGAGGACAAAGACGAGGCCCAGGCAAGGCTCAGACACAAGGCCAAGTCGAGGCCCAGATGAAGTGCTGGCCATGCTTCAGATGAGACTCTTGAGAGGCTGAGGGCGTCAAGTCGTTTGTGGCTGAAAACCACTAAACCACAACGTAGACATAATCTGATCAAATCTAATCTGATTAATCTAATCAAAACAAATTAAATGATTAATTTATAAACATTTTCGAATGATTTATGAGTTCAGGTCTGAATAAATTATTCAGTCATGTAAACAGCTCACTGGGATGGCAAGTTTATTGGCAAATAGCTTAAATCCCAGTCTGTTTCTAACACAATAATTTGGTATGATTTCAGAATAATCTAAATAAGTGGTACAACAAATACTGTTTCAAATTCTATTTTCCCATGGGCATGAAAAAGACTACAAGTTCAATTCTCCTTTTGTGTTTTACAGAATGTTTTTAATAGCGTAACGAATTTCAACTCAAGTTATACAAAATTCAACTACTGTATGCAAGACTTTTTTTAAATGACTGAAAATTGAACTGAAAATTTGATTAAACTAAATTTAAGGCACCATCTGAACTGAACATAATTATTATTATTATTATTATTATTATTATTTATTTTTTGGTGAAGTGTCCCTTTGTGGTTTGAAAACAACAATCAACTATCTTACAGTTTAAGGCCAGTTGAAGACCTCGGCTAAGCTTACAGACCAATATATTGTTTTAATGGAGATTATAATGCAAGATTGGCGTCAAGATTGGAGATCAATAAAAATCTCAATGAAAAAAACCCTGATAAAACAAACTTTTCCTTGAGTTCTGGCCGGGAGAAGCAAGACCTGTGGCTCGGATACAGCACAAGTGTTACAAAAACCTTCATGTGAGAATGATAAGAGAAATTATAACTCATCCAAAAACTCTGCTTCACACACACACACACACATATTTTTTGATTTCCCGTTCCTTCTCAACTTGTTTCCCACAGGGAGGGTCACATTAATGCTCGTTACTTATCTGCCTCTCTTTATTCAACAATTTTGCAGTTCGGCTCAAGAGTCATCCATAGCAGTCTTTCATCCACAAATGTAAGGCTTTGATTTGATTTCATGGAAAAGTTGATGTATTTAAACATTAAAGCTGAAATATTGGCTAACAGGGACCGGAGAAGAATTTTCTCTCAGGTTTAGTGTCAGAAGGTTCTGATTAAAACGAACGAGTGGATAAAATAGGAAATATACAGATGTACTTGTGTATCAATGTGTATTTAAGATATGATATACTTTTAGGATTATGCGACATTTAGAACATTTTCAATTATTCAAACTGTTGAATTGCATTTCTAAATGAATGAGAAGCCAAACCTAACAGGAATATGGAAAAAAAACATCTCATGGTTTCTGAAATCACACACTTGCATTTCAAAATGTTATTACATTTGATGTCAAATACTGAAAAGACCCAAGGTTAATCATACAGAGTTAAAAAGAAGAAAATCTCAGAGTAAGAAGAAAAGAAAAAGCTCAGGTTTGAAAAATGTCCATGTCTATTTCTGGTTCAAAACAAATTGATCAGAAGTTATATTTTAATAAAAAAAATTAAAGTGATATTTTTAATGCCAACAGTAACAGCGTTTTCCAAAGAAATTACTCCAGGGCAACACAAATGCCAAAAGATACAAAAAAAAGAAGAAAATTCTAATTTTTATTCAGCACACATTAACTTTTAGCCTGAGGAATTTCCCCCCCAAAATCCCAAAACACCTAACGTAAATAAAAATGACAATTAAATTCACATTAATCCTAAAGCGAGCTGCACCAGAGGACGATTTATTTAAGTCACAGTCTGAAATCTGAGCGCATAAATACATTAAGTTGTCTACAGAGAGGTGGGAGAGAGTTTACAAAATTAGGAAGAGTTAAGTGGTGTATTGGTTTCAGGAAGTTTCTCTGTTCTTTGTCAAACACACACGGCACAATGAGCTTAATGACCCAGATGAAACACAGTTTGAGAGAAATTGCTTCAAAAATAGCATGGATCATCAAGACAGAATAAATTATTTTTTGCTGAAAAAAAATATTTGTTTATAAAAAAAGGTCACAGCATGTATTGGTTTTTGATCACCCTTAAGGTGTTCACTAGTGGATACTAGTGAAAGAACGCGTCACAATATTCCTCATTATAATAATTCATACGAAGAATAAAGGGGCAGGGCCTGGTTGAGTTAGTTAGTAGTGTGTTAAACTGGCGTTTATGGTAACGGGCGGGACATTTCCCAAACACACTCAAAGCGCTCGACCAATCACAACACACTGCTCCAGCCGACCAATCAGAGCACAGTGTGCTTTTAAGAAGGAGGGGCTTCATAGAGACAGGAAGTAAACAGAGCGTTACTGACAGACTGGGAAGAGAGGAGCCGCAACAATGGAGAATATGAGGAGAATAATCAATATTCCTGTTCTAGTAGAGACTGAAAACATAATCAACACTTTGCAAAAGCACATAGGTCCTCTTTAAAACTGAAGCAGGGACGTCTCTCTGTGGTGCTCAGATAAATGTGGCACTGTTGCGTGTAAAAGCTATGAAACAGGAAGGAAGAGCTTTCTAGTCAGTTAAATGAACGGTCATCCAGCTTGTTTCTTTTGGCTGCTTCTATCAGCAAAACAAACTCTGATGCAAAGGAAGTCACCCTCAAAATAGCTCAGCCCTGCTTGGGCTTCATAGACACGCTGTGTGGCCGAGCAAGGGTTCAGTCTTCATGAATACCATCAGTGACAGACAACCCTCTCGAGCGTCGGGATTAACCTCTCCGTTTCTCCAGTCGAGGGTTGAGCAGAACAATGGTGAATTTCACAGGGCCGGGGATCGAATGTGTGCTTTTAAATCTAAAGTGCTGCTTGGCAAGACACACTATCCTCAGAAACATGAGCTCGGAAAAAGTTCTTTTGAACATGGAGTGTGAAGATCTATCACTTCCAGTCCTCAGACATGTGACATGGCAGAAGCTTGAGCTTTTCCCAAAATAGACCTCGAGCCCTACTGACAGACTGAATTCCTTTAAATCGGCCATTTACACCCTTTTCAAAGTCTAGAACAGGTTTTCCTGTTTGAATGCTGATTATTCTCCTCATATTCTCCATTGTTGCGGCTCCTCTCTTCCCAGACTGTCAGTAACGCTCTGTTTACTTCCTGACTCCATGAAGCCCCTCCTTTTGAAAAACACATTGTGCTCTGATTGGTCGGCTGGAGCAGTGTGTTGTGATTGGTCGAGTGCTTCGAGTGTGTTTGGGAAATATTCCGCCATTCCCATAACTGCCAGTTTAACACACTAATTATAATGATTAATATTGTGACGTGTTCGTTCCCCGAAGAAACTCAAGACTACAATGGAGGCGTTTCAGGAGTTGACAAACTCTGATATACACTCACCGGCCACTTTATTAGGTACCCCATGCTAGTAACGGGTTGGACCCCCTTTTGCCTTCAGAACTGCCTCAATTCTTCGTGGCATAGATTCAACAAGGTGCTGGAAGCATTCCTCAGGGAGTTTGGTCCGTATTGACATGATGGCATCACACAGTTGCCGCAGATTTGTCGGCTGCACATCCATGATGCGAATCTCCCGTTCCACCACATCCCAAAGATGCTCTATTGGATTGAGATCTGGTGACTGTGGAGGCCATTTGAGTACAGCGAACTCATTGTCATGTTCAAGAAACCAGTCTGAGATGATTCCAGCTTTATGACATAGCGCATTATCCTGCTGAAAGTAGCCATCAGAAGTTGGGTACATTGTGGTCATAAAGGGATGGACATGGTCAGCAACAATACTCAGGTAGGCTGTGGCGTTGCAACGATGCTCAATTGGTACCAAGGGGCCCAAAGAGTGCCAAGAAAATATTCCCCACACCATGACACCACCACCACCAGCCTGAACCGTTGATACAAGGCAGGATGGATCCATGCTTTCATGTTGTAGACGCCAAATTCTGACCCTACCATCCGAATGTCGCAGCAGAAATCGAGACTCATCAGACCAGGCAACGTTTTTCCAATCTTCTATTGTCCAATTTTGATGAGCTTGTGCAAATTGTAGCCTCAGTTTCCTGTTCTTAGCTGAAAGGAGTGGCACCCGGTGTGGTCTTCTGCTGCTGTAGCCCATCTGCCTCAAAGTTCGACGTACTGTGCGTTCAGAGATGCTCTTCTGCCCACCTTGGTTGTAACGGGTGGTTATTTGAGTCACTGTTGCCCTTCTATCAGCTCGAACCAGTCTGGCCATTCTCCTCTGACCTCTGGCATCAACAAGGCATTTCCGCCCACAGAACTGCCGCTCACTGGATGTTTTTTTTCTTTTTCGGACCATTCTCTGTAAACCCTAGAGATGGTTGTGCGTGAAAATCCCAGTAGATTAGCAGTTTCTGAAATACTCAGACCAGCCCTTCTGGCACCAACAATCATGCCACGTTCTAAGTCACTCAAATCACCTTTCTTCCCCATACTGATGCTCGGTTTGAACTGCAGGAGATTGTCTTGACCATGTCTACATGCCTAAATGAGTTGCCGCCATGTGATTGGCTGCTTAGAAATTAAGTGTTAACGAGCAGTTGGACAGGTGTACCTAATAAAGTGGCTGGTGAGTGTAGTTATAAATGTCTTTTCTGATCAACTTAATGCATCCTTACCATTCATTTCTTTCAAAACAAAGTCGTTTCATTTTGATTATATGAATAAGAACGGCCAGGAGATTGTGTTCTACAGAAGAAGGATGGAATGACATGAGGTTGAGAAATGAAGGAACTGGATAATACCCTTCTCTCAAATTTAAAAGCTTCTCTTCATTAAACAGCTGATAGTTTAAGTATCTGAGATTAGCTAGAACTAGTTTCCTGTAACAAATGCTAAAAGATCACAGTCAATCCACAACAGTCCCCACGCCCGCTTCTGGGATAATCCCTGGACAAACAGAAGCCACCTTTGACTGGACAAGAATGTTATCGGGATACGCTCTTCCCCCGTCCCAGATGAATTCCTCAGTAAACGTGTGTATCGACCCCACACACACAGACCCGCACACCTCAACAACACTCAGCGTCTGCAGTGTTTCATCAGCTCGAGTGGAGAGTTACTCCTCTGTCACGGCTCGCCTGATGAAGACAGATAGAGCAGCCGAGACACTTCATCTTCTGTCGGATGAAATATGTTAAATGCATCCTCATGTTCCTCAAGCACTGAAGGAGAACTGCACCTCAGTCCACTAAACAAGCGGCTTCATTAGTTAACCAACATTGTTTTTTCAGCATTTATTAATGTTTGTTCATAAAAATACAGCTGTTCATTGTTCATTCACGTTAGTTGACAGCTGTTCGATCTGTTTAATCATGTATAAATGCTGAAATTAATATTAACTAAGATTAATAAATACTGTAGAAAAATTGTTAACCCTCTGGGGACCAAAAATGCGCCCCGCGTTTTGATCGTTTTTTTTTTTTTTTTTTACATAGCTGCAACATAGACTTAAAATAATCTAATTCACATCAAAACCTTGTGTTTTTGTAAAATAAATAAAATGAACAGGGTGCGCTTTGAACTCTGTCTCCGCAATAATCTTTCTGAAATGCGTCCGAAAAATGAACTGTAACTCAATAAATACTTGTCACAGAGACACGAAAGTTTTCTCTTTTATGAAGCTGAAATTCACTTCTTTTCAATAAATTTATATAAAAAAGCAACTATTCTGAGTTGATGTAATCTGTATGAAAAGAGAGAGATGTCAGTCTTTTCCTTTCACCTAATTATAGCATATGTTAATGTGACCCCGCCCACTGAGAGCGCGGTAAAGACCTTATTTAGCCCCGCCCCTTTTCAGTGCTGCGCTCGTTGTCTTTTGACTTCCGGTCTGTATTTTGACAGCGATCTTGCATAGGTCTGAATGAACTGCTCTTAAAAAAATTCCTGGTCGACATTTGTTAAGACATCAGCTTTAGAATGCTTATGATAAACATTACAATGCTCATGATAACTTTTGTTAACTCTACAATAAGTAAATCCACTTCACCAGCAAATTACTCCTCAACAGCGATGCCATAGAAATATACAGAGCGACCGCAAAACCGGAAGTTCAAAGACAAAGATGATGATCCCACGTTTCTCTGGTGCATAAGGTTTATTCAAACTCTAATGTTGAGGCAAGCCATGAAAACTCCCGCTGGATAAAACATCCAGTTTATCACAAATCTAACCTTCGTGTTGCTGCGCTGTGAGTTGCTGCGCTGTGATAATACTATCGTAATAATCCAGGAAAAGTTACCTCAGTTACCCGTTTCATTTCGAGGAGGAGTACACAGATGCAGCTGATGTAAGTCATGTATTATTAAGTAAGTGCTTTGTTCTAATCGCGTTATTGAATAGTGTCTGTAAACTGCACAAAGACTGTTTAAATATTAAATGCGTGCTCAGATAGACGCTCGCGCGCTGTGTTCATTCACTTTTGCTCCTACATTAGTAAGACTATAGACTACTGAGATTTGTTCTATACTGATCTGTAAAACCAAAAAGACTTTAAATATGAATCGGCTGTGTGAACGAACGAACGAACGAACGAACGCACATATGCATAGCCTACTGTTGTAGATGAAATAGATTCTAAAGTTTTTACTATAAAATAGACATCAAATAAGCTTTAGTTAGACAGTTTCTCCTCAAATGTTAAATATATAGTATGTTTTGTCAAAAATAAACTTATCAACTGTTATCCAATACAAGCTAATGAAAGCTCTTAGTTCATGTTAACTAATGAACCTTGTTGTAAAGTGCAAGCTTTTCTTCTTCTAGCCATCCTGTTACATTTCAATGTGACTTAAGTAGAGCTACCGAACAAGACAGCTTCTCTCTGCCATGATCTATTAACATTGTGTAATCGACGCGGTGTGTTTTCCAGCATAAAGTACATCAGTGAGGAGGAAAAGTGGTGGCCTTAGTAATGTTAGCAGATGTGCTCATACTCCTTTCACTATATTTTATGATAAGCCAGTTACTCACCGGTGTAGAATTCAGCCAGACGTCTTTTATGAACTCTGACGTACTAAAATGTTCACGTAAGTTTTTTGATAGCATGCATGTCCTAGTAAAAAGGCTTTTTTAAATTTTTTCTTGCTTTCATGCTTTTGTTTTTTAACCATTGCAGCATAATATTATTTCAGCTGAAATGCAGCCAAAAGAGATTTTGTATTCATATAAGTGTCTGGAAATACTAATCTGTGGCTGTTTTACATCCATCAGTGTAATGAAGTTGGACGGCGCTGCAAAATGAAGAGGAGAATGGAAATGCTGAGAAAAGCACGTGGGATTGGATCGCTTTAGATCAATTACGATTCTGTTCATGACTTCTGCTTAAAAAACATCATGCTATTACTGTTTTAAAAAGGACTGGGCCACCCAATCTATCATTACATAACATTGAGTCATCACGTCAATTCAACAAAAATGAGCAGAGCATAAATCAGGTTACTATATATACAGTATATACACACCCTTAATGTAATCCATCATATTTTAAAAGTGCGGTTATGAAAATAACCAGATGGATTATAATCTCAGAAACTTGCAAGATCCCAATATTAATAAATATGAGTGTGTTTTATATGTATTTTGTTTGTCTAATGAAACTGACAAAGACAATGTTAGATTAGTTTGCCATGCCAAGTAACTTTTGGAAGTTTCTGCTTTAGAAGCAATTATCATTAACAATTTGTTGACTGGTCGGTCTATAAACCCATTATAATTGAACTATAATTATAATTATAGCGAAATAAAAATTAAATAACATAGTCATTTAAATTATCATCATTTTATCTATTATACAGGAATGTATTAACTACAACACAAATGCATGCAGCTATCTAAACAAATTACACTATTTAAAAAATAAAAATCTACAAGTGGTCTCCTAATGTGACCACTAATAATAAAAAAGTTTTAATTTTATCATTTTTGTTTTTAATCATTTAAATATGATTCATTTATAATTATTTTAATAAATGTAATAACACATTTAATAACATTTGATAACATGGACATTTAATAAATATTATTATCTTTATTATCATGATAACACACAATAAGGTTCATTAGTTAACATTAGTTAATGTATTAATGAACTCACAATGAGCAATGTATTTGTTGCAATATTAAATACATATCCAGCTGTTCATTGTGTGTTCATGTTAGTTCACAGTGAATTAATGTTAACAAATACAACCTCTGATTTTAATAACATATTAGTAAATGTTGAAATTAATATTAACTAAGATCAATAAATGCTGTAGAAGTATTGTTCATAATTAGTTCATCTTAACTAAGGTATGTTAACTAATGAATCTTATATTGTTACCACAAAAGTGTTACCACATATGGTAAAGTGTTATTATTATTCATTTCAATTCACATTTATTTGTATAGCGCTTTTTACAATATACATAGTTTCAAAGCAGCTTTAAAAACATGAGTCTATATTACAATTTAGAGTGATCAGACTGTCAAAGTATGTATTTCAGAAATGTACATATAAAAATCACAGTTAGCTAAAAATGTATTAATTTAGGTAAACAATGTATTAATTTAAGGCAGAAACAATGAGCTCATTGACGTAATGAATACGTGTTTGTTAACAAAAAGTACTCATTATGTTTAAGTAATTTAGTGTATGTAAAAATATTTTTGTTCCCATCAAATTTAATTCCAATCAACTCTTAAAGCTTAAAGGTTATGAAAAACAAAAGCAAAACCCTGTCAGTCATGTGTCACAGTGTTGCACAGAGAACAAGCTGATGCTTTTAGAAAGCATTGGAGGGTTGTCTGTTATCTGGCACGACAGTTAAAGTGAAAGTTAAGCCCATGATTGAAGATTCTCCTTCAAACGCTCCCGGGGGTCCGACTGACTTCCGGCTGGTTTCCGGTCATTAAAGAGACAGCGCAGCGACTACCATCAGTGTGACGGACAGCCCGTCATCAGCTCGCCGTGTGGAGTCCACCTGAACATCTGAACATCTGTGAAACCCGCCGGACGCCGGTGGAGCGAGACTCTCCTGAACACAGCGAGTGTGTTGATGTAAATCAGCTCTCTGACAGCTAAAGTGCCCAGCGTAATGCTTTTAATAAGACCGCTCTGTTATTGTAAAAGCTCGTTCTCTGCCTTGTTGCAAAACCCGCAGTGCAGTGAGCATAAAACTCGTCCTCACATTCTGCCATCTGAACATCGGCCAAGAACGCAGATCAGAAAAAAACATCTGAGAAGTTTCACTTTGTCTAAACAATTCTAGACGACAATTGAACAGCCGAACTGCCGAGCGTGAGGAAGAAGCGCTGATCCCTGTCGGGTTTACACTCGTAAACACTTCTGACAGATGGACAGAATAATTCAACTACGGAACGATAGACAGAACATTAGAACTATAGATAAACAGATAGATAGATAGATAGATAGATGGACGGACGGACGGACATACAGACATACAGGCAGGCGGACGGACGGGCAGACGGACGGACGGCCGGCCGGACGGACGGACGGACGGACGGACGGACAGACAGACAGACAGACAGACAGACAGACAGATAGATAGATAGATAGACAGACAGACACACAGATAGATAGATAGATAGATAAATAGACAGACAGACAGACAGACAGACTGATAGATAGATAGATAGATAGATAGATAGATAGATAGATAGATAGATAGATAGATAGATAGATAGATAGATAGATAGATAGATAGATAGATAGATAGATAGATAGATGATAGATAGACGCAGACAGACAGACAGACAGACAGATAGATAGATAGATAGATAGATAGATAGATAGATAGATAGATAGATAGATAGATAGATAGATAGATAGATAGATAGATAGATAGATAGATAGATAGATAGATAGATAGATATAGATAGATAGATATACATACAGACACACAGATAGACAGATAGACAGATAGATGGATAGATAGATAAATAGACAGACAGACAGACAGACAGACTGATAGATAGACAGACAGATGATAGATAGACGCAGACAGACAGACAGATGATAGATAGATAGATAGACAGACAGACAGACAGACGAAATCTATATTTAAAATAGCTATCTATATAATAAATTTAGAGGGAAAATTTTTTATTTTTTCTTCAAAAAAGTACAAATGTAACCAAAAAATATCTGTGACCTGAGCCTTTATTTGTCTCACAGCTTTAGACTTCAGACCTCTAGGCTTTAGACTTCTAGGCTTTAGTTCTGACTTGCACATCCAAAGTCTCAGTTTTCACACGCCAAGCTTTCCTCTTTACACACGCTTTATCTCCTACTGTATTCACACACTCCTCTTCCCTCTCCGCTGCTCTCCTCATCTCACCCAACCGTTAGTAAAAGTGTTTGCAGAGGACACGACTCACCTTCTGCAGCCACTGTGTGTAGTTCTCCATGACGTGCTCCAGCTGCTGGATCTTCTGGCTGGAGAACTCGTCCTCGGCTTGAGGAGCGTCTCGCTGAAGAGCGTTCGCGTTGTACGCCGTTCCCGCTTTATACTCTCGACAAGCTCCTGCGTCGTTCTCCGGGAGGATGAAGGTGTAACTGCACTGTCCGTGTTGAATCCGGTGGTGTTTCCGACTGCTGTTGCTCTTCCCCGTGGAGCTTCTGAGTCCTTCCTCTGCTCCTCGTCTCTGATCGGCTCCTGCACAGTCTGAGAGAGCCAGCAGTGCTGCCAGACACACACACCGCCACACACACCACATGGCCGGAGCTGGAGGAGTGTGTTCAAGGGTTTGCTCGGGTCCTGTAGTCCAGAGTCAGGTGGAGTCAGTGCGAGGAGAGATGTTCACGTCTCGGGACCGGTGCCTGGAGGTCATCGCTGATCTGGTCACCTGCTCAAAACACTCAAATAGTTGAAGTTCTAGGGTAAACTGAAGCTTTAAGAAACTGCATGAGAAACGCAGTTATGAAGAAAGCATGAAGATGTAGTCTGGAGTTGTCAGACCTCCCCTGGCGCTCTCTCTCTCTCTCTCTCTCTCTCTCTCTGTTTGCTTTGTGTGTGTGACCGTGCGACTCAATGACTTTGCTCTGGGTTTCTAGCATGCTCTGCGCCGGCCCCTCGCAGTGACTGGAGAGGAATGTGTGTGTGTGCAAGAGAGAGAGAGAGAGAGAGAGAGAGAGAAAAGGAAAGTGAAGCGTAGAGGGACCCCAGCGAAGAGGATGTTCTCAGAGCTTGAGGATCATTTTACAAGCGTCCTGACCCTGTGTTTGTGTAGTAGCCCAGCCTCCTGTACACTGAGTCTTCAGTAACACACACACACAGACACAGACACACGCACACAAATAGACACAGAGACACACATGCGAATCAACTTTTACACTATATTTTCACAGTGGAGTTGGTTGCATTAAATGGATAGTTCACATGGAATTGTTATCATTTCTGCATATCATGTTTTCCATAGTATGATTTTTTCTCCATAAAACACAAAAAGAGATATTTAGCAGAAACGATATGTCCATTGCCTTAAAATTAAAGTGAATTATGACCATAGCTGTCAAACATAGCTGCGTTTTCAGAGATTAAGCACTCACTCTGAAAACTCTGGTTTTCATTCTGAACTCATATAAAGCTGATATATGGCTACAATGAGGTAACATGGGTTACATGAGTCCAGAGTTGAGTCCAGAACTCAGTTTAGAACTGAATCCAGAACTGAGTTTAGAACTGAGTCCAGAACTGAGTTTAGAACGGAGTCCAGATTGAGTCTAGAACTGAGTCCAGAATTGAGTCTAGAACTGAGTTTAGAACTGTGTTCAGAACTGAGTCCAGAACTGAGTCTAGAACTGAGTCTAGAACTGAGTCCAGAACTGAGTTTAGAACTGAGTCCAGAACTGAGTCCAGAACTTATTCCAGAACTGATTCCAGAACTGAGTTTAGAACTGAGTCCAGAACTGAATAGAGAACTGAGTCCAGAACTGAGTCTAGAACTGAGTCTAGAACTGAGTCCAGAACTGAGTTTAGAACTGAGTCTAGAACTGAGTCCAGAACTGAGTCAATAACTGAGTCCAGTACTGAGTCTAGAACTGAGTCCAGAACTGAATTTAGAACTGAGCCCAGAACTGAGTCTAGAACATAGTCCAGAACTGAGTCTAGAACTGAGTCTATCTGTACCGATTTAGGAGCTTCATCATCAGAGGAGAAGCAGAGTGGCCGTCGTTTATACTGACCCTGGATCAGTTTTCCCCATTAAGACTCCAACTATTGTGAGATAAACACAAAGTGCTGCTCTCAAACCGCAACCCAACAGTTGGCAGGATACTGTGCTTGGAGACAGGAGGTCAAAGGTCAAGTTCCAATTAAAGCCCCTCACCCCCTACTATGGCAACCTAGCTGGCAGATGAAGACTGAAAGCTTTTCACTACACTGGCTATGAGACAATGACTCAGTAATCCTCCTCCTCCTCTTCTTCCTCGCGACTGCAGGCGCCCCGAGATAACGAGCCCAGAATAACCCTGAGTCGTCTTTACTAAAGCATGAGTAAACATTTCTCTGAAACCTGACGCCACACCCCGTATCTAAACCATAGGCGTCTGTTTCAGAACCACAGAAGCAGCGGAATAAAGGAATTTCAGATTAGAATGATAACTGTTAAAAAAATAATCAAATACAATAAATTTAGAACTAGTTTTATCTGGTGGGTAGTGACCCAAAAATGGATCGCAGACAGAGAAAAACAAGGCCAAATATGATGAAAAAATAAGTAAAATAAATTAATAATATTACATACAATTATAAAATGCATCTTTAGTCAATTATTTTAAAATGTATTATTAATATAGGCCTATACAATAGTGTTATAATCGGTCATATGACATTCATGGAAATATCAATAAACGTCATGTTTAAAACACAGCACTGATGAAGAAGAACCGTAGCTTTAGTTTCCCACTGAATTGTGTTTACAGTGCAGCAGGTCAGAACTTCAAAGACCAGCATGATGAACACTGTGTGACTCGCCATCCACTCAAGGTTTCGGGAAATGCACAAACCGTGCATATTTACACCGTCATAATTGGTTTATGTAATCTACACACCAAAGTTTTGGCTGGAATGTAAACCAGAACATGCTGCGAGAAAACAAACATGTTCTTCATGCGGACGGATTTAACTGCTTAGACTCCTAATGTTTGCAACACAGGCCACCAAATATAAAATCCCAACTTACAAATATATAATTTCTAAACGGTTCTCAATAACTTTTGAAAATGTTATTTCTCCACACACAATGATTTCTTGGTTATTTGAACATTCCATTTCATCAAACTTCAAACATTATTTGAACGTTAACATTCCGAAACAGGTACATTTAAACAACGTTAGAAACATTATGAGGACATGATTAAAGACCAGATTTTTTAAAACAAACATTCTATTAATGTTCATGTAAGAACGTGTTCACAACTTTGAGAAAACCTTTCTAGAACATTCCCTGTTCACTGGGATTGTTATGTAATGGAGATGGATGGATGGATGGATGGATGGATGGATGGATGGACGGACGGACGGATGGAACGATGGATGGATGGATGGATGGATGGATGGATGGATGGATGAAACGATGGATGGATGGATGGATGGATGAAACGATGGATGGATGGATGGATGGATGGATGGATGGATGAAACGATGGATGGATGGATGGATGGAACGATGGATGGATGGAACGATGGATGGATGGAACGATGAATGGACGGACGGACGGACGGACGGATGGACGGACGAAACGATGGATGGATGGATGGAACGATGGATGGATGGATGGATGGAACGATGGATGGATGGATAGATGGATGGACGGACGGACCGACGGATGGTTGGATAGATGGATGGAACGATGGATGGAACGATGGATGGATGGATGAATGGATGGATGGATGTCATCTGTGTTCAAGAAAATAAACAAGTGCTTAAACATAAATCCATCCATATATACTGTATATATATATATATATATATACACTGTGTATCTGCAGATGACTCCGACACAAAGGTACAAAGATGCCAACACAGAGAACACCACAGACAACAGTGAGAATGTAGCGAGCTCTGGATCGTCTCCGGCTCTCCTGCGGCCAGACTCTGGCTAAACATTTACTCACCGGGGCTGTTCTGTCGGTGCTGAACTGATGCCAGAGACTTATTCATCCATTTCACTGGAGCATTCCCAAACACTAATGTGTCACACACACACACACACACTCTTCTGTGTTCAATGGCCCAGTTCCTGCCTTCCACAACCCAGGCCTCAGTTACACAGAGACTCACTAAAGCCTCTCGACGGCTCATTCATCTCATGCGACGGCATATCCAGATCAACACATACAATAGAAAGAGGGATTTCAATGGCGGCTGCCCATTCTGACCATCTTCTTTCACAGATCCAGTGGAGATCAAGATGCACGAGTGGCTTTGAGTTTTCAAGTGGATGCATCACTGCAAAAAAATGCTTTTCTTACTTACTACTTTTGTCTTGTTTCCAGTCCAAATATCTAAAAATTCTTAAATCAAGATGCATTTACTAGCTGAGTAAAATGCCATAAGAAAATGTCTTGTTTTCTTTGGAAATAAATCAAAATTAAGTGAGTTTATGCTTAAAACAAGCAAAATGATCTGCCAATGGGGTCAGAAACATGATCCAGTTTCTGTTTGAATTATTTTAAGATTATTTTTCTTACCTTGTTGGCAGATCATTTTGCTTTTTTTAACCAACAACTTAATTTTGATTTTTTTTTCTCAGAAAACAAGACTTAACATCTTACGACATTTTACTCATCCAGTAAATGCATCTTGATTTAAAGGGATATTCCACTTTTTTTTTTTTGGAAATAGGCTCCTTTAACAACTCCCCCAGAGTTTTGAGTTGAGTTTTACCGTTTTCGAATCCATTCAGCCGATTTTCTGATATTTAGAAGAATATCAGTAACCAGACGGTTTCTGGTCTCATTGACTTCTATAGTATATTTTTTTCCTACTATGGAAGTCAGTGAGACCAGTCTGGTTACTGATATTCTTCTAAATATCAGAAAATCAGCTGAGTGGATTCGAAAACAGTAAAACTCAACTGTTTAACTCTGAGGGAGTTGTAAAATGAGCCTATTTCCAAAAAAAAAAAAAAAAAGTGGAGTATCCCTTTAAGAATCTTTAGATATTTGGACTGGAAAAAAGACAAAAATAGAAAAAAAAAGAGAAAGACATGTTTAGTCTGCTTTCTTGCACCTCAGTCTAATTCTTCAGGACAGGCGGTTGGATTGACAGCTGCTTGTGTCACGTGATGATGTCATGAGCCGAATGAATGACATCAGCAGTTATTAGATCAAACTCCTGCTCGTCTCCGGTCGGATCTCTTGGGCAGAACCTCCGGATCAGACAGAGGTCTGGGTTTGTCAAAGCAACCCTCTGTGTTCACTGACGCCGAAGTTCAAGCCAAGTTTAGGGAATATGCGCTCTTGGACCTGTCAATCAAACGCTGTGCAGCATGTCAGTGTTTATGGCATTGATTACAGTGAAACCACTGCAGCATTATTACTGGAAGGACAATATTTGACATTACAGTATATTTTATTAATGGAATGATGTCAGACACTTTTTTTCTCTGTTGAATTTTCACTTTTATAAGCATAAATGCCTTTCATTCTTCATAACAGCCTCTCTGCAAAGCATGCAACTATTCTCATAACAGTCCAAGCTGACAAAAATTGTTTTTCTTGCTTAGTATTTTTGTCTTGTTTTCCAGTACATCTATATCTAAACATTCTTAAATTGAGAAACATTTACTGAAAAATCATCAACATGAAGTGAGTTTGTGCTTAAAGTTAGAAAATCATAAATCATTTTTCTTCTCAAGCAAGTGCATCTTGATGCAAAAAAATTGACTTTTTTTAAAGCAAGAAAAACACCTAAATAAAAATGTATGCAGATTAAATGGTTAAAATCAGACTGAAAAGATAGGAACCTTATTAACAATAAAGTTTCAGATCTGTATTGGTGTATTTATCTGTCTTCCATCTGAGAGTTGCAGAAGTACAGGAGTTTTGTTTAAAAATCTATTTATTTAATAATCACTATTAATAGTTGCTCATTAGATTGCATATTACTAGGATATTGGCTGTTTATAAAGCACATATTAATGACTTATTCTGCATAACAATATTACATCTCTTAATCATACGCAATACCTAAACTACCTTACTAACTATTAATAAGCAGTAATTAGGAGTTTATTGAGGTTGTAGTTAATAGGATAAAAATGAGAATTGTACCCTAAAATCATATGCAGTTACAAACTTTATCACAACTACAGTACAAACTCATACATAATGTATTTTCAGAAATTAGAACACTGCATTGTAAAGATTATTCCATAATTATTCACCTCCTTTGAGATACACAGATTGAAACTTTTCATGTTTCTGATGTGATTGTGAAATAAATGCACCAGCCAAACAGATGGGAACTAGTTAAAACCATAGACTGTAAAAAGTTAGAACGTAATACTTCGCTTTCAGCAGATTTGATTTATCTTTATGTTTTAGCACCACTGCCATTCTCCATGAATTTCCCTTATTTTAAAAGCAGACGTCTCTTTCTCTGTTTACCACTACAGCCACAGGGGATTTATTTCTCATTACCTTTATAGATTGTGATCATTGTGAAACGCTAGATCTGATGAATGAGAGCGTGTGATTCTCATCTTCACTGCCGCAGAAGCAGAAGCTGCGTGTGTCTGATGAAGGATGTTCTCTCTCTGATCTGCTTGCTGATGTTGGGCTCTTATCTGCAGGCCACGGGAGGATCTGCTCCTCATAAGAGTCTGGAACCATCCTTCATCTTCAGCCGCTCCTCCATGCACTGAGACACGAACAACAGAAACAACCTCCACATGAGGGAAAGTTATTAGACGAGAAGGTAAAGGTCATATATCATTCTGGAGTCGCAATTTAAACCATTAATCTTTCACTTCTAAAAACTGGTTACATTTAAATAAAGTGATGACGTCACATTGTAGGACAACCCGGAAGCTAGCAGCGCATGGGTTCCCTTGATCGAAAAGCTATGCATTTTCCTCAGACGTCGCAAAGAGGAAAAAAATAATCACAAAAAAATAAGATCTGTGTTGAACAAAGAGTTGTGACCCTTACACGTTTTGTCTATCAAGATAATCTTTACAAGTTATTCCAAAATAAATACATTTTGAAACCTATAAAAAAGTTTTTAAAAAACACAAGCAGACACAAAAGTTTGAAAAACCACAAGCAGGTTAGGTTACACTTTAGAAACGCACCCAGAAATGCACAATGCAGCTGCTAGAGTTCTTACTAGGTCAAGAAAATATGATCATATAACACCGATTTTATCATCTCTGCACTGGTTACCTATTAAGTTCCGTATCAACTACAAAGTACTACTACTGACCTATAAAGCCCTAAATGGTTTAGCTCCTATGTACTTAACAGACCTTCTCTCGCCCTACAATCCACCGCGTTCCTTAAGATCACTAAATTCAAGGCTTCTGGTCATTCCTAGGATATCTAAGTCCAGTAAAGGAGGGAGGGCGTTCTCGCATCTAGCTCCAAAACTCTGGAATAGCCTTCCCGATACGGTCCGGGGCTCTGACTCGCTGACACAGTTTAAAACTAGACTAAAGACGCATCTCTTCAGTCAAGCATTCACATAATGCTCACCTGTCAGTCCTCTTTTATGCCATACCGAACCGTTTGCCACTGAAATTGCTTAACGCACCAGTGGGGCTCGATAGCCTTTTAGACAAACGGGTCGGTCCGTATGGCTGAGTTGCGTTGCGGAGAGTTCGTGAGATAGTGGTTTTCTAACACCGACACCCGTACAATGGAAATTATTATGAACATCAGCTATGCTAAATATGAACATCAGCTATGCTAATTATTTCCCATCTGCCTTTCTGCTGTTATCTCGGGACGCTTGTCCCGAGAAAAATGGCGTTTCGTCAGGTCCAGCCTTGTATCCAGCATCTCACGGGGGTTTCGGATGCCCCACCGCCTGTGATGAGAAGACCAACGCCTGTGAAGAGACGACTCAACGCCTGCGATATGTTATGGGGCTGTTTTAGACATAAATAATATTTATATTTAATAGTTATATAAAAACAATATGAATGTAAGCCAGAGGAGAACTGGCCCCCGACTGAGCCTGGGTTCTCCCAAGGTTTTTTTTCTCCATCCAATCTGATGGAGTTTTGGTTCCTTGCCACTGTCGCCTTGCTTTTGGCTTGCTTGGCTTGCTTAGTCGGGATTATTTAGGATTATTTAGGATTACTTAATATTTAACAATATTATCGATCTGTGTTGTACTACTTTCATGTTATCACTGTGAAGCTGCTTTGATACAATCTGTATTGTGAAAAGCGCTATATAAATAAATGTGACTTGACTTGACTTGACTTTAGTCACTTTAGACGTTTTACTAATTATAAGTAACTTTTCAACTACATGTCAAGTAACTCTCATTAGAGTATTAGTATATTGTAGTAGACTGTCAGTAGACTGTTAGGTTATGGTTAGGTGTTAGGCTTTGGGTTAAGAGAATAAGTTTACTTGTCGCCAAGTTACTTGTAGTCAGTTGAATGTCTGTTGGGGGACCAACAAAATAAAGTGTTAGCAGATATTAAGCTGACAGTCTACTAATACTCTAATGACAGTTTGTTGACATGTAGGTGAAAAGTTACTTATAGTTAGTAGAATGGCTAAAGTGGACTATCGAAATAAAGTGTTACCACAGGTTATAACTGTGTGTTCTATGTAACTGATCAAAACGTGAAAATATTTAGAGGCTTTCTTCAGCACAGACCTTATACCGGTTCAATATATAGGCTATAAAACCTAGCCTGCAGCTCTACAGATGTCTGTCAGCGAGGCGCCGTGTGCCAGTACCCAGGAAGAAGCGACGTCCCAGTGAAGTCGGCATTCAAACCAGGCGGGCAGGGCACGCCTTGGGCATCATAAGCCAAGGCGATGGCATCCACTATCCAGCGGGCCAACCACTGCTTGGAGACAGCCTTCCCTTTCTGCTGGCCTCCGTAACAGACAAAGAGCTGATCTGAGGTCCTGAGGCTTTGCGTTCTGTCCACGTAAAGACGCAGAGCGCGAACGGGACAGAGAAAAGCCAGGGCTGGGTCTGCTTCGTCCAAAGGCAGCGCTTGCAGGTTCACTACCTGGTCCCGAAAGGGAGTGGTAAGAACCTTGGGCATGTATCCGGGCCGGGGTCTCAGGATCACGTGAGAGTTCTGAATTCTAGGCACAATTTGTCAACCGAAATGCATGCAGGTCCCCTACCCTCTTGATAGAAGCCAATGCAACCAGGAGAACTGTCTTACAGGACAAGATTTTTTACTCAGCTGATTGCAGAGGCTCAAAGGGTGGTCTCTGAAGTGCCGAAAGGACCAGAGACAAATCCCAAGAGGGTATAGAGAGTGGGCGAGGAGGATTCAATCTCCTCGCTGCCCTCAGGAACCTGATGAACAGGTCGTGCTTCCCCAAAGACTTACCATCAACAGCATTGTGATGTGCGGCAACAGCCCATCTGCTGGCGCCAGGGAACGACGACACCCAGAAACGCACAAGCGGAATGACATCTTAAAAAAGACACAGGGTCACATTCGTGTTGCTCTTTTAGTAAGCGCGTCCGCTTCCTGTTTTATACCCGCGCTGCGGGGCGGGGGCGCATGATGCGTTCACGCACGCCAACGTTCATTGGCTTCTTCTTTAGATACTAGAAGTTGATAGGGCTCCCTAAAGTGAAAGGGAACCTGTTTAATACAGTAGAATACTGTTAAAGGAGCATTTCACCCACTTCAACATTAACCTTTATTGAAAGTGGATCATATATGTAGTCGAAATGTAAAAGAATTTTTGAATTTGGTGCCCTCTTGACCGAGAAAAGACCGAGGGGCGCATTTGTATGTAAGACACCAACTCCCGCAATGCACCACATTGCACAGCTCCGCAAGCCACACCCACTAATCCAGAACAGCGCAAAGAGAGAAATCACTCTTCCGTCTACAACAGAGACATCACTCTTCCATCTACGAGGCTAACGTTAGCTGTCACCAGAGTCTGAAATTCATTTCACACAAAATTTTTAGTTAGTTGGCTGTGGAGAGCAGGACGATCGAGGGCGAGGGACGTAAGGGATGGCGCGAGGCTGGTGGCGTGAATGATAAAGAAAGGCACCTGTGAGGCGCGCGCCGGTCTCGCGTCTCTCACAGAGGAGCAAAAACACAATGAGGAGTGACGATAGCAGATCGAGAGAGAAACAGGCCTGATTTCATGATGTTTTTGTTTCTGTTGTGAGTAACGTTACAGCAGTTGTCAATGAGGGGCTGCTGACTTATACTTTCGTTTTATATTTGTTCATTTTACTATTAAAATGTTTAAATGTTAGCCGGTTCCCGCCTCCTTCTTCCTACAACAACAAACCCCGGTAACGTTAACGTTGTGAATTACTCCTCGTTTGTATTTATTTCTATATGGTGAATTACTGTATGATACCTGGATGTTCAGTCAGGACAAACTAGGATGGTTCACATCACAACACGTCAGTGTGCTCTTCTGATTCAGAGATTTCGTCCAGGAGAAATTGCCATCGTTGAAATTCTCTGCAGCAGACGGACTCTTTCTCTGTTCGTAGTTCAAAGCGAGAGCACATGCACAGGAGTCCACCTCAGCTCAAGTCAGTCCGGGCTCCTCGATCAAGAGCACTACACAGTAGTCAGCCTCAGCTCGAGCCAGTCCAGGCTCTTCGACCTAGAGCACATTCACCAGCTGTCCGCCTCAGCTCGAGCAAGTCCGGGTTCCTCGACCGCAACAGTCAGCGCCTCCTGTTCCTCCATCAGCCTCCGCTGCTCTTCACTATACTGCGGCTCGTAAAGATAGCCATGATTCACGAACATGGGATTCCGAGCAGCAGACTTTCAAAATCCTCTTCTTCCATATCATGTTTAGTTTCTTCCGTCATTATCATACCTACTATCGCCACAGCGCTTGTTAGCTCAGCTTCCAAACAAGATGGCAGATATTGATTCAGAATCTGCAAATGAAGTCCCACCCACTGATCTGTAATAGGTCTGTAGGGAGAGTGGGTCCCACAATGTTTTTAGTTTATACACTTTTTAATGAAATATGACTTCCTGCTTATTATGATGCAACATGACGATTTTTAAGTCACAATAAGCAGGAAGTAAAACACTTAAATCATTATTTCTCCTATCTCAGGGGAAAATAAGGGAATAAACCATGACCATTCAAAAATATGACTGGGTTTCTAAAGATACAACGTTTAATGCAAATGGCTGAAGTGACCCTTTAAATATATAGTTTTGAAAGTAAAAAACAATCTTTGTTTCCACAGTATTTTCAATAACCGTTGTTGTCTATCAGTCATATAATGCAGGTTTAGGGGGTCCGTCCTTGCTTCACCTCAAAGAGCATGCACAGAGAATTAAAATTTCAAAAATTAAACATGATTTAATGACTAGTAAATGTAAGTACACATTTATGGCCTAAGACACGAAACGAGTGGTTTACGTGAGAAAACGAACAGTATTTATATCGTTTTTACCTTGTGTAACCACAGCCATGTCCAACTGATCTGTTCTTCTGTCTATGAGACTGCTGTGTAAGTGATCACTTGCACATTTATGTTACTCATTGTTTACATGGAAATTTCGGAATTCTTAACTTTCACTAAACATATTTAGATCGTCTTCCATTGCGATTTCCTGTATATCTAAATATGTTTAGACTGAAGCGCCCGTGACCGTCTGATCAGTTGGACATGGCTGTGGTTACACAAGGTAAAAACGATATAAATACTGTTCGTTTTCTTACACAAATCGTTCGTTATGCGTCTTAGGCCATCAATGTGTACTATCAATATAGGGTATCTGTAAGCCATAATCATCAAAACTATAACACATAAAGGCTTGAAATATCTCACTTTGCATGTAATGAGTCTATATAATATATTAGTTTCACCTTTTAAGTTGAATTTCTGCAATAAATTAACTTTTGCACAATATTCTAGTTTTCGAGTTTCACCTGTATATTATGAATCAGGTCGTCTGCCTTCCCACAGTCACAGAATATGGTGTAATGAAGGAAACATGCTGTGGTTTGAGGCGCTTCCACACATCGGGTTTCCACAATCACACACATTATCCGCTAATCAGCGTGAGTGTGTGACCCTGTGCTGGTGGATGGAGGTCTGTCACTTTCCCACTTCACCACCACAGTATATGACCTCTTAGATGTGAACGTAGCAGCGACTAAATGGCTCTGAATCACGGGTTGACACACATTTGTCTGCGAACACACTGACTGACTGTCATCGTGGTGTTTGGCGTCTTCAGAATCACAGCTATCTTCTTACTCGACTGATTTCACGTTGGCTTGCATTGTTGCATTCGGTTTGGTTTCGACTCCAAACATGATGCCATTTGTCAAGGTGGATTTTCTGTGCCCTGTATCTTACTCATGACATCATGCTGAAATGGTTTATGTACAACATTTTCAATATCAGATCTACACGTAAGATCACACACATGTGGCTGTTGAGAGCACATTACTCATGCAATATGAAACACCCCAAACTGATACACCCTTTCTCATCACTATGACTTCGTTATTATACGAGAGTCGCTGAACTCAATATGTAGGCATAGCAAAGGGGAATATTATTACAATGTAAAGTTTAATTTATTCCTGTGATTTTCGGCATCATTACTATAGTCTTCAGTGTCACATGACCCTTCAGAAATCACTCTAATATGATGATCCGATGCTCAAGAAACATTTATGATTATTATCACTGATGAAAACTCAGATTTTTTTTAGAGAATCATGATATATTTTCAGATTTTTTTAATGAATTTAGATCAAAAGAACAGCGTTTATTTGAAATGGAATCTATTGTAACATGATTTACTGTCACTTGAATTTATGGTCACTGAATTTACGGTCCCGGTGGCAGTGTGTTTTTACAGTGTATACAACGCAAGCTTTTTTATAAACATATATAATTGGTCAAGTCATTCAGTCAGATTTGATTGTTGTAAATTGTGGTAATTATGGCAAGGTTTTGAAAACTATGAGGTTGTGTTTCACTGAAAACAGGCCCAAACTTTCATTATACTACAGAATATGAATGGAGCCACATGAAAAATAGAGAAAAGTCAATAAACACCCTCAAGTTAAACGTTATAAAACAAACTTTTAAGAGGCTCACCTACTCTAAAAATCATTAAGCAAGGATCATTTCAAACCCAAACACCTGGACTGCATCTTTATAAGATTTAAAAGTAAATATTTCATTTTTAAAACCTGAAAACCACAAGGTGGTCACAGGCTGCATTTACAGTAGTTTGCAATGTCCTTTTCTTCTCATTTCATTGGAAAGTTCAGAGCAAAATCTCACTCTTAGAAAAAAAAGGTTCAATTAAGACAAAATTTTAAAGACACTTTATGTCAGAAAGGTTCTATATAACCAGAAGAAGAAGGTTCATCCAACCAGACCGCAGTTTCAGGTGGAGCATTTGGAGATTTTTTAGAGATTATAGACTCAATGAACAACATCTCAACACTAAATTATAAAGGCCGGTTTCATATAGACGCCTGTCTCAAATACAAGCCGGTGCAGTTCGATGATTTGGGGAAATAAGAGCCCAGGCTATTTTTTTAAGTTTTACAGAATGTATGTATACACAAAGACTGTATCAAAATGTAACTTAGCGTCCACTGCCAAGATGGATCCATAGAGATACACAAACTGCTTCGGTGTTGCATAGACATAGTCATCGTCTTGCCGCTCCCTCCCCGTTCTGTGATTGGTTCCCTAGCTCAGGCGAAAATTTGGTTCATGGTGTCCAGGCAAGACAGCATGGGGAAACCCAGGCTAGGCACTTGCACAATCCAATCACGTTTGAGAGGGAAACAACAAATTAAGGGGTTTCTGAGATTTTTCTTATTTTAATTTTTTTTTAGTAGTAATGGGTGCTCACGGTTATGGATAGAAATGTAGTGGAGTAAAGAGTACAATATTTCCCTCTCAATTGTACTTGAGTAAAGTCAAGAGTACTCCCCAAAAATGATCCTCAAGTAAAGTACAGATCCCTCAAAATTGTACTTATGTACTCTACTGAAGTAAATGTACTCTGATACTGTCCGGCTCTGCTAACTACTTACATTTTGTTTTACAAGATAACTTGTAAAACAAAAAAGGTTACTTTTCATGTATACTTTCACTGTCATTGTTCTGTGAGGTTTAATTGTGAGTTCTATAGGAGTAAAGGAAAAAAATAAGCCCATTAGGGTGTATTTTGGGCATATTCGATTAGTAAATTGCTCATTTGTATATTCAAATTCATTTTCAAAGAAACTTCTAATACAAAATGTTTTACTTTTCATGTAGACTTTCATTGTGTAAAGTTTTATTGTGGTAGGAGTAAAGGAAAAAATTAAGCCTATTTGGGTGTATTTTGGGCATATTCGATTAGTGTATAGCTCATTTACATAATAAAATTCATCTTCAAAGAAACTTGTAATACAAAATTTGTTACTTTTCATGGATACTTTCATTATTTAAAGTTTTATTTTGATAGGAGTAAAGGAAAAAAATAGCCCCATTGGGGTGTATTGTTGTCTGGCCTTACTGGCACACATCTCGGATTGATGTGAATTAAACATATTTCCTCAACTAGGATTTCTTAGGACTTTTAGTATGTTGTTCTGGACACCTCATAGAAATGATCTCTGCTGAAAAAAATCTTTTACAATTAGTTCTATTTTTGGCTCCAAAATGGGCTACTTTGCCTGGACTACTACGTCATATTCATGACATATGCCATGGTTATGAAGGTGTCATGCCAGTCTTATGCACACCCCATCAAGTAAAGTGTTACCAAATGACTGATAGGAACCCCTAAAAGTCTCTAGACAATCCCTTAAAATGCAAGGGTGTCCTTTTCAGATTTATCCACCCTGGGACCCGGTTTCAAAAAATAGCGGTTTCACTATCCCAAAACGCCAGATCCGTGTGGACGAAACGCCAATACTACATAAAATGTATACATATACAGCGAAACGCGTCTTCGTGTGGACGGGCCCTAAGATTCTATAAAGAACTTTTAAGAGTGGATTAAAGCTAAACTCAAATGGGACTTTAATCTGATTGCAATAAGATAATATGTCACAACTTGTCGTCTTCAAATCCTATGCTCTCTGACTTGATATGCTTTCTGTGGAATGATCTCAGATTGTTTTGCGCTGAAATATGTGGCTGATGTATGACCATATCGCTGTATAATTCTCTGAAATTTAATTGAAGAGGAATTATTTCATTTGATTCCAGAAGAAAAGTCCCATTGTTTTTAACTCAATGCCCTGGAATGTCAAGCAACATTGGAAACGTCACACAAATCACTTTCACACACTCTCTCTGTATTTTGACGTGTCCTTGACACGGTAAGCTCTATTGTGCATTCTTTCAGGAAACTAAGATGATTCAATAGTTTTGTTTTTGGTTTCATTATTACCCCACCCAGATATCGACCCCATTCATAGAACGGGAAGGCAAAAGTTTGCATTAAAGGGATTTGTTTCATTTGCATGTTGTTGCCAATTGCAATTCCCACTGACCCCAGCAGCAGCAGGAGGAGAAAACGCTTGGAACGTGCGATTCAACACATATAAACTCTTAAAAAAAAAAAAAAACTACACATAGTGTTAACCTGAACATTTTCTGTATTTCACAATGCATCAGAAATCAACTAGCTCGTCACGACTGATTCCCAAAACCATATTGTCGCATATTGGTCGCTTAACCTTTTTGGTTAATGATGTCACGCAGGAGTAATAACTACTTTTAATGAATCTGTTTTAGACTGAAAGGTGCCCTATAATGGTTTTTTAAATTATTTTATAATGTTTCCTGGGTTGCCCTTATAATGTTCGTATGTTTTTTAGATCAAAAATAGTCATAATTTAGAAATAAAAGGCATTTTTTCTAGCCTGATTTCCGCCTCTGATCTGAACACTAGGTTTGAAGGGGCGTGTCTGCTGTGTGTAACCGGCCTCTGCTGTGATTGGCTGACATGCTTGCATATAAAATAGCTATGTATTACATGTGAAACCGTCTCGAATAATTTTACTCCAGCTATTATACTTTTTTTACTATTACAGCAATCGAGATTAACGAATCCTGAGATGTTTTTGAAGTATTTAGATCTATTCCCATCACATAAAATGTTGCTGTGTTGAGTATTGAGCAAGCAGAGGACAGACAGCCTGTCGATCGCGAAGATGAAGATATTATCATTGCAACCCAATTTCTGCCTTCTCTGCGACACGATCATGTAAATACACAAGAGCTTCGTTGTGCAGTGTAACGTGCGTCGTTGAATTCATAACGAGTTTGGCAAGTGTCCAGATAAACTCGCGCTGTGTGGAAAGATATTGATCGCTTTCTGTATACAATTTATTCACAATTATTACTATTTTTTCATCCTACTAAAAGAAACGATGTGAAGTCCCTGGCTTGACTTACTGATGCAAACAGTATTGAACGATTTTGAGTGAAAGATTAACGTTTCCTGTCTGAACTTGAACAACAATAACACATCAGCTCGGTCCGAGGCCAGCTCTTGGGAAGTTGAGGAAACAGTCATCGTTAAAATGTTTGGAAATATCCAGAGAAAATAAAATTAATCCATTGTTTCTTCAGAGGCTCGGATGAAGGAACTAAAAATACTTTTGTGTTCATGTGTACATCCGAACACTGATCAACGGCCAAGCTTCGACTGCGCAGCTCCGTCTCGTCTGTCACTGAACATGGGCTGGCATATGCTAATATTTTGGGTCATACATATTAATGATCCCGACTTTTACGTCAGAGTCGGTATTATGTGGAGATTCGCCTGTTTTTCAGGGGTGTTTTTCAAAAACGAGATTTAAGTAAGAAGGAGAAAACAATGGCGTTTGAGACTCACTGTATGTCATGTCCATGTATTGAACTCTTGTTATTGAACATAAATTCAATTTCACATTATAGGGCACCTTTAATGCTGTATGTTTTGCTCTAAATGGCATTTGAGGAATATTTCTCATTTTGTTGTCAGTTATTTTGCTTTATTTCCAGATTCAATCATAGAGTTGTTCTTACGCACAAGAGCTCGTTCACACATGCGCACTCTTCAAAAACGACGGTTAAAATCTCTTTAACTAACTCAAAGACGTAAATGACATTTGTATGTATTCTAAATAAAAGACATGAATGTCAGCTTGCCTATTTTGCTCAAGATCAGGATTTATTGAGTCCACATGTCATGCAAACATGAAACTCTGCTTCTAACCACATCTCAAGATATATCACTCCAAACACAGCTCTGCGATGATCTTTGCCAATGTTCGTTGGAACGATGTTGTCACGAAACACTGACTCGTTGAACTAACGACGGAACTTGAGACCATAGTTGGATAACGATGCTTTTGAGAAACACTGTTTAGTTCTTTCTCAATGAAGCCCCTCCTTCTGAAAAGCACACTGTGCTCTGATTGGTCAGCTGTTCTGAAGTGAACTTCAAGTAGGGAGTAGTGAGCACTGCGTAGGGACCCGATCAATCAGAACATTGGATTGAGAACCACTGAATTAAAAGGTTCCATAGAAGTTAAAGTTTCTAATTCATTAAATGTGCAAGTATTATACAATCATTTATGACATTTCTCCATATATAGAATCTTTTGGCGTAATGTGCTCTTTAAAACTGAGTCAAGAACCCTAGAGTTCTATAAGGAACCCCACTGAACCTTTTGGGGCTTTTTTCTAATATAGTGACCACCAGAATAACTCTTTAGGGTTATTCCTGTATAAAACAGGTTTGATTTCCAAGCAATGCATGAACTGATAAATGTATACAATATAAGTGGCTCTGGATAAATAATACATTAAAAATGTATCTAAAAAAAAAACTAAAAAACTAAAGCGCTTTTCCTCTGTCAGGCCAAACCGTTCTCTGTTAGCCAAGCATGCTGAGAATTACTGGGCGGAGAACGGTATGTAATCATGCAGCTCAAGCTCAAGTGGAAATATAATCGGAATTGTTCCTTACCGTTCGGCCCGGCCATGCAAAACTAGCTTCAGTTCCTCAGATATCAAACATTACACGACACGTCAAGGCCACCCACTCCACATCGCTGAGATTTCACCCCTGAAATCCAAAAATCCACATGAGACAGAGCCAAGAAAACCTTTCACATACAATCCAACACAAAAGCTGTTAATCAAAAAGACATTTAATGAAGAGGCAGCCATACATTATGCTCTGCATTACACAGCATTTCAATGCAAGGCATTCGTAAGGAGAAAAAAACAGAATCAGAGCCAAGAAAACATGCTTTGTTTCTGGTCAAAAGGTAAAATCTCCGTAACAAATGGTAAGACTAACATCAGTGGGAAAATAAATAAATTTTGCAGTGAACGCTGCGTTGAGAGCTGGTTCATCCCTTGAGCCATCGTTCTTATTACTGTAGACATTTATAGACCCTTGCAAACTTGATGGAGACGAATGATTATGAAATTGAGCCCAAGGGTAATTCTGAGCACCAAATCGGGGGGCATATTCTCTTCAGAATATGACGGTGAACTATTAAATAAGTCATTGCGTCAGTGTTGATTTTTATTGCTCAGACACAATGGGGTCGGATAACTGCGACTCCTCTTTGTGAGGCCACTCTAACACATTGGAGACTTAAAACCATTAACCTAAATGCAAAACATGCATTGCATGACAGATCGACACATCTTTGCTGGAAGGCTAAGAATTTACTTTATGACTTTAACCATATATCAGACATCACACATCCAAAATATGAACTGCTAAAAACTAGAGCTGCTTGACTCTCATTATGGGCTGGGATGGGCTATAATTTTTGATTTACAGCAAAACTTTTTCAGACATTCAGAAAAAAAATGTATTCCAACAGCGAGTGCTCTTTGCCATTGTGGCTATTTACCTGCAGCCAATTTATCTGTGTTCACAAAACCCTTCAGACTCGGAGTCAGCATGGCAAGAACCACCATATGCACACAGAGACATGTCATAAATTACATGTCTGGAAAGTTGCTGACCACTAAAATAACTTTCCTCCGTCTTGCCACTGAACTCTACAGGAGTGACAGATCATGCCCACAGACTTCACTCCTATTGGTTGTCACTCCTGGAAGTCATTTAAATAAAGTTAAGCATATCTCAACTTTGTCTAGCCAAGGCCTGCCAAGAGAGCAATACAAGTCCAGTCTGGAGAGAACAAGAGCTTGGATAATAGTTGTGTAGACTGTGAAGTTTAACTGATCGTCAATCACAACTCTGAGGTTCTTGGCCGTCCTGGGTGGAGTTACGGTTGACGAACCTACCTGATGGAGAAGCAGTGATGAAGTACTGGGTCGGCTGAGAGAATGAGCGGTTCTGTCTTCGCAAGGTTTATTTGAAGGTGGTGGTTCTTCATTCGGCAAGATATGTCTGTCAGTAAAGTCAAGTTGTGAACAGCTACTATTGGATCATCATGCTGGATTGACAGGTAGAGTTGTGTGTCATCAGCATATCTGTGATGGGAAAAACCATGTTTTTTGAATGACAGATCCTAATGATTTAATGTAAATGGAAAAGAGAAGAGGACCCAGCACTGAGCCCCGGGGCACTCCAGTAGCTAGATGATAACAGTGATGGAAAAATCCATGTATTTGAAAATCCATATTTCTGAATGACAGATCCAAGTGATGTAATATAAATGGAGAAGAGAAGAGGACCCAGCACCGAGCCCCGGGGCACTCCAGTAGCTAGATGATAACAGTGATGGAACAATCCATGTTTTTAATGACAAATCCTAGTGATGTAATGTAGATGGAGAAGAGAAGAGAAGCGGGCCCAGCACCGAGCCCTGAGGTACTCCAGTAGCTAGATGATAACAGTGATGGCAAAATCCATGTTTCTGAATGACAGATCCGAGTAATGTAATGTAGATGGAGAAGAGAAAAGGACCCAGCACTGAGCCCTAAGGCACTCCAGTAGCTAGATGATAACAGTGATGGAAAATCCATGTTTTTGAAAGACAGATCCTAGTGATGTAAAATAAATGGAGAAGAGAAGAGGACCAAGCCCCGGGGCACTCCAGTAGCTAGATGATAACAGTGATGGAAAAATCCATGTTTTCGAAAATCCATATTTCTGATTGACAGATGCTAGTGATGTAATATAAATGGAGAAGAGAAGAGGACCCAGCACCGAGCCCCGGGGCACTCCAGTAGCTAGGTGGTAACAGTGATGGAAAAATCCATGTTTTTTAATGACAAATCCTAGTGATGTAATGTAGATGGAGAAGAGAAGAGAAGTGGGCCCAGCACCGAGCCCTGAGGTTCTCCAGTAGCTAGATGATAACAGTGATGGGAAAATCCATGTTTCTGAATGACAGATCCGAGTGATGTAATGTAGATGGAGAAGAGAAGAGAAGAGAAGAGAAGAGAAGAGAAGAGAAGAGAAGAGAAGAGAAGAGAAGAGAAGAGAAGAGAAGAGGGCCCAGCACCGAGCTCGGAGGCACTCCAGTAGCTAGATGATAACAGTGATGGAAAAATCCATGTTTTTGAATGACAGATCCTAGTGATGTAATGAAGATGGTGAAGAGAAGAGAAGCAGGCCCAGCACCGAGCTTTGAGGCACTCCAGAAGTTCGATGTTGCTTTGTTCCTTTTCTTTTTCAGTCTGGACCAAAAGAACCAAGAGAACGTAACTACAAGTGTGAACACACCCTAAGAAACACTTACATTTACATTTATTCGAGAGACTTTTTTGAAGAGAGTAAAAAAAATAAATAAATTAAGGCCCTGCCTTAAATAAAGCCAGGATTAGGTCTTAGATCAATTAGGGCATTTTGCAAGCATTTGCAGTGGTAAATCAAACCCAGATTGACTAGGTTTACTGAGCAGGGACTGTTGACTATTCAATCACCCTATTGCTCTTGTACAGGGGTTTTCAGACATTTTGACGCCCCAAAATATGATGATCCCCAATGTGAGAGACCCTCTTCCTAAAATAGTATAAATTTATTTTTATGCATTATTGTGTCTTATTTGTTAATAGAATAATACAATTTGATTATCCATGCTTTGGTGTGCATCTTGATACAAAACAATTGATCTGACATATTTTAAGCAACGCATTCTCATCCTTTAGCGTCATATAGAACATTATGTGACAAAACGGCGCTATACTACGCACATGGCATCCGTTATCGTTAATATAACACGCGCTGTGAGGGCTAAGTTTAGGTGTGGGGTAGGGTCTGCGTGTCATATTCACGCTAAAGGATTTATGACGTCTTGGGTTCGCGTGTTATATTCACGAAAAAGGGTGCCATGTGCGTAGTATAGCGCCGTTTTGTCATATAGCGTTTTATGAGACGCTAAAGGATGAGAACGGGCTGATTTTAAGATATGTCAGTGCAAGTTGCTTTCAGTTAAAATCACTCAAACATGCATTTTAGTCTGTGACTAGTCTTAAGCCTTGTATGTGGACCTGGTGGTATAAGATTGCATTAGAATGAAGTTAGTGTTAGCTTAATTACTTTTATATTCAGTGTCTATTTAAAAAAACAACTGAATGAAACATTCACATATGCATATGGCACTAGAAACTGTCGACACAACACCGTTCAGCATTTTTAAAAGTTGAAAATAAACTACTGTTGCCTCCAGGTTAAATGTCCATCTGTGGTTACTCACAAAATATGTCATATCATACTCATGTTTGCAAAGACTTTTAGCATGAAAAAATAAATACAATCTAATTTGCGAGGAGAAAAAGCACAAATGCCCCAACACATGGTGTATAACCCTGTGACCTCGGGTCAGGCAATCAAACTGGCTTGTATTTGTTGATCTTAGTTTTCTGACAGTTTACCAAACTAGGAGCTTGTTAGCGAGAACATTTCCTAGTTTGCACAGATGGGTGACTATGTTACTTGTTTAAAAAAAATCAAATTGACAGGCTCTCAAAACTAGCTGGAGCCCAGATGTTTACTGACTGTCCGACAAAACCCACACACAAAAGACATTAATTGCATATTTTTTACTGGAAAAACAACATAACAATTATTTTGGTAAGTAGTGAGCACACATTACAACAGAAATACCTCTCAAGACACTTTATGTCTAAAATCCAGATTTCTAATTACATTTTTTGGGGGATTGAAATTCTATAATATTATATATATCAATATATATTTTATATTTTTGTCTTAATTAATTTGGTGAACTATTAATTATACTATTATACTAGATTATTACTTGTTTTACCCATTTAGAAGATTTAGTGTTTAGTCTTTTTAACAGTAAAATGATTAAAAATCAGACAATAAACTTTAAGCGACGCAAAATAAAAACTATTTTAAACATTTGTAATCTTCACTTCTGAATCAAGGGTCAAAGATTGCAATGAAAAAGCGAATAAAAGTCTTTCAAAGATCATTCTTTCAAAACTTGAAACAGATCATATCCTGCAAGAGGAAGTAAAACAAAGAATAGATTTCCTATTTTCCAGAAAGAGGTTTGGATCTGATCACTGACATTTTAAAAACATCAATCTCTAGCCGGAAAGAAAAGATGATTGATATAAACACATGCAGAGCGCTGAGGAGATCATGAGCGAGATGTTTTGACTCATTGTGAGCAGATCGAATGCAGGTAAAGGAGAACAGGCAAGGAAAAGTGCAATCATAATTCTGATATTTCCGTCCAAAAGCAAAGTGTGTTATCAATACGTTCCAGATATGCTCCATCAATATTCCCAAAGCACAGTCCAACATTTACTTTTGAGGGTAGCTTTTATTTGATTTCTTCTATTATTTATCCAATTTACTTATGCAATTATTTTGATAACATGTTTTACATTTTGTATTGAATATTTGAATGTGCTTTTCTTTTATATTGTTGTATTTTTTTCTTATTTTTGTGAAGCGCTTTGAGATGTAACTTTTAAAGATGCTATGGAAAATTAAGTTTATTATTAAGGAAACCACAGATTCCAATTGTTATAAATTTGAGTTAGAAACCAAACTTTGACTTCCATAGTTTGAAAAAATAAATAAAAAATACCATGGAAGTCAATGGGGACCAAAATAGCAAATTCTGGTCTGATAACCAACATTATTCAAAATATCTTTTTTTGTTTGTTTGTTTTCAACGGAGCAAAGAAACTCATACAGGTTTAGCACAACTTGAGGGTCAGTAAATGAGGACAGAACTTACATTTTTGGTTGAATTGTTGTCATTTTTAATAGTTTTAGTTACTGTTAATAACCCTGCTGTACAACACAAGATTATTTGGATTAATTATTTGGCACCATATTTTGTCAAACAGCCAGAGATCTGAAAATAATGTGTCTGTGTGTCAGAGGGGGAATCTCTTTGGAAATAACACTGCACTTTAAAAGACGAGAGGTCAAGGCTACTGCCCTGTTCTGTTCATCACAGGGGTAACAGCATCAGATCCGAAAACTCGGAGACGTCTTTGATGTGCGGGAAACACTCGAGTCGGCCTGGAATCTGAAATATGCCAGACAAGACACTTTCTCTGTTTCCCCAGCGGGTCGACGGGTCACGGTGGACATGCTGTTGCTGTAGGTTCGGTTTTAGATTTGCTTGCCTTGACTCATGTGCAAATGTTTGTGCACATACCGGTAGTCAGTGAGCAGGGACCAGCAATGGTTTATGGATCTATCAAATGTAGTATAAAGAAAAATAAATCATGTGAAGGACAAGTGATGAAGTGAACCAATCAGTTATTGTAGCAGCGGCTGCCGAGGTGATATCATATTCAGATTCACTTAATGTGAAGAAATACGGTTATTAGCTTTAGTATTCAAGTATACGTCTTGACCCCTTTAGGGAAACATGCAGTTCACCCAAAAATAGAGATTTTGCCATCATTTGCTCATCCTCATGTCTTTCCAAACCTGCAAACTCTACAACTTTTGGCTGGATTTTGCTTGTATCCAAAGCGACAAAAATACAAAATAAATAAATAAATAAATAAATAAAATAATTAAATATTTATAATACATATCTATATTTAACTGTATTTATTTTTAATTAAAAATCCGATTTTTAATTGTTTTTTGTCACTTTGGATAAAAGCATGCACTATAAATATAATAAATTAAGTCAAAATAGGAAAAAAAATCATTAATTATTTAACCATTAATCAATTATTTAAAACTAAATCCATAAAATGTTGCCATGATTCGATACATATCACGATACTGAACGCACGATACAATATCATTGCGATCCTCCAAGACATTATGGGTTTAAATGATTAGGTTTGGACTTGGTGCTTGTAACCCAAGGACAATTGTGACACCAGAATAAAAATATTCATGAGTCTGAAGATGAAAATACAGAATTATTGTAGATAGCCTAAATATGCTTGCAGTATTTGACTGACTAGATACATTCAAAATAATGTCGGTCACTTTTTACTGGTAACATTAGACATTTGGCATTATCAGGACCCACAAATATTCCCCCATTGCATTATTGTACATTATATTCAACATTATATAGTAGTTTAATGTAGTACACTAAAACTATGAAAACAGAATTTTTTCTCACTTTTTTATTTTGGGGGGACTATCCATGGTACATATAGTTGCATTTTTGTATTGCGATATATTGTGGCATGATATATTACACCCCTGGTGATGGGTCATCTGAAGGTTCCACATATGAAGCGCCTGACGAACGCTTCAAGCTTCTCCACAGATCTGCTCTTTATGGCCTGCTCTGCTCTTTAAGCACTGCCAGAAAAGCTCTCCACACGAGGCTGTTGGCTCACACAGAGCCGTTCTTTGGGATCAGGCCTAGTCTGTTTATCACTGCCACTTCGGGCAAAGTCACACAACTGTGTTGCTCATTAGCACAGGCTAAAGGTTAGAGATACACCTGTCCGACCCGTCGCATGAGAGTCGATCTTCCAGAAGTACAGGCATCAGAAGACCGGAGGAATCACTGCTTCTCAGATGCTGTGAAGGGCTTTAATGACAGCGATAAAGTGCTCTCTGGGGAATCACTGTACTAAATAGCCATAAATTGGAAGGGAACAGACTGTCAGCGACAGCGATGGCTAAAACTGGGCCTCTTCGTTCCCTGACTCGCAGTGTGCCTTTGATGGCAGACTATAAGAACAGTGAGCGCAGACGCCCGAGTGTACAGCGACATTTGGAAACAGTTCACCTTTGACAGATCAGGATATGCCTTCAATCAATCAATCAATCAATCAATCAATCCATCCATCAATCAATCAATTTGTCAATTATTCAATCAATCAATTATTCAATCAATCAGTTAATCAATCAACCAATCAGTCAGTCAATCAATTTGTCAAGTAATCTATCAATCAACCAATTAATCAATCAACCAATCAATTATTCAATCAATCATTCTGTTGTATTAATCAAATCTGAAAGCATTAAAAAATGATTATATTGAATATGAATATTCAAATAATATATAAAATTGAATATGAATAATCAAATAATAATAATATAATAATAAAGTAATAATTATTAATGATGATTTTTGCATGTAGATGCTTTTATCCAAAAGCGACAAAAATAAAATAAAGCAATAAAATAAAATCCAATTAAAAAATTAAGAATCATTATATTTTTATGAAATTGTATTTAACTAACTAACTAACTAACTAACAAATAAATAAACGATGAAGTGTTGAAGGACCTGATGTGTTTTTCATTGCTATAGTCAATGCCAGGATCAGTCAAACACTGTGGGACAGTTACTGTAAAGATGATCCACAATCAGACTCCCTCTAGTGGACACTGATCCTTCACTCCATCAGCCTCCGCCATTACTGGAATCCAGCCGTGTGTGTGTGTGTGTGTGTGTGTGTGTGTGTGTGTGTGTGTGTGTGTGAGACACTGATCATGTACATCAGATGAGATGACAAATATGGAAAAACCAAAAACTTTTTTTTTTGGTGATTTTTTTTAATTCACATTTTAAGCTAAAATTGTTGTCCAGACACATTATTAGCATAATACATCTAAAAATATATATTAAATGAGAAAGAAAATGTAATAGATTGCATAAAATTATTATGTCGACCATATTAAAAGGATTACTAAATTATTTTACTTTTCCTAGTTGTGCGTGTGCATGTGGATGCGTACGTGTGTTTGTGTGTCTTTCTTTGTATGTTAGGTCAGTGGAGTCATTTGACCTTTTTAAATTTACGACAGCAGAAGCTTCACACACAATCATAGACGTGCAGGCATTTCCTGACCGGCACTAGCAGAAATCTATACACAAATACTGCTTCACTTATAGACCGAACACATCAACCGGCAGTCCGGCACAAACAGAAATCCATACACAGACAGTGCTTCACTTATAGATGAAGACTGAACACATCAACCGGCTTCTGCACAACTCCACTGCACTCGTTCACTGCACACATACTAGTAAAAATGAATGCTACTGTTCAAAAGCTTGGGGTCAGTAGTTTTGTTTTTTGTTTTGAAAGAAATGAATACTTTTGCATTAATTTGCTGACTTTAGTCGTGTATTTTGCAAAATATTATATTTCAAATAAATGCTGTTCTTTTGAACAGTCTATTCATCAGAGAATTCTGAAACCTAAAATGCATGACGTTTTCCACACAAATATGAAGCAGCACAACTGCTTTCAACACTGATAATAATCATAAATGTTTCAGATTCTCATATTAGAGTGATTTCTGAAGGGCACTGAAGTCACACTGAAGTGACACTGAAGACTGGAGTAATGATGATGAAATACCAAAGACAGTAAAAGAAATGGACAGAGCGATCTCATTGGAACTCCATTGAGACGATTGAAGCCCGCTTTTGGCGATTTTTTAGCACTTCCGTCCCTGACGCACAGACTCAAACAGAGCTTGACTATGTAGCGGGACGTGAGTGACCTGTCTGTCTTCTAGCGCTGTGGCATGAGAAATCTGAATCATTCCCTTCCGAAACATGCAGAGGCGGAGAGTGTGAATAGGAGCTGTCCATGAGCTAGGAGAAGGAGACAATTTTGCTAGGTATTCTGATTAATTATTTAGTCATTTTGCCTCCACGTTTCCCCGTTTTTGTGCGCAAGCTTCTTCTCATGTCCATACGGTAATCTCTCAACTGTGCGACAGAGAGTCGTGTGGGTATGACGCAATCGTTAGCCTACTTTCACTACTGCTTCTACGGGGCCATAACATAAGCTACAAGGTAATGGAGCTATTTATACATTGTCGTGTTTCTTTAGAAATAAATAATGGACAAATGGGGTCTTCAAACGCCTCAGATGTAAAGTTATTCGCTGTCAAGTGACACCAAAATGAATGGGAGTCAATGGGAATGCTAACGCAAGTGAAGTTCTGCTACAAGATGTCAGCTCCCGCGAGACTACAACTTCCGGTCGATGGATTACCCCCTTGTGAAATACACAGGAATAAATTACACTTTACTGTATATTCACATACACTCTTAGAAGAAAAGGTTCTATATAGAACCTTAAAAGGTTCTATCAGCGCTATGTATTTGGAACCCCTAAAAGGGTTCTATACAGAACCCTTTTTAAGGGTTCAATAATAGGAACCCTTTAGGGTACTTTGTAACCAGGAAAAAGGTTCTATATGGATTAACCATTTGGGTTTATTCATTATCATTTGTTTTGTCCTTTCCAGATTAAATATTTCATATTCTTGACAAACACCAAGACGCTAAAATGTATTTATGAATGCATGTGAATGATCACAAAATTGAAGATATGGGGGTTAGAAAATGTATATATTTATATCGTTTTATGTAGTTAATCAATATCACACGAAGAGTGCCATTTCAGTTTTTCTCCTCCAAAAATCAGCATGATTAAAATGTGATATTAAAGGTATAGCGGAGGATTTTCTTTTTCCGGGTGGGTAGTCTATACTATTGGTCCACCTAAATGTCAATCATTCTGGTGATATGTTTACGTAAGGCCGTCGTACGTGCTCATCTCTATGTAGTTTTCACTTTCTGGTGTATTATGTCGGAGTTACGGTTTCAGCCATTCCTTTGAAAATGACTGAGGGTCGAAAGAGAAAAAATGTATACGAAGTGTATGATAAGAAGAGAAAGGCCACAGAATATAGAAACAAGACCAGAGTGATTTTGGGTGAATATCACACGCTGGCATGCACTAAAAGCACAGGTCGGGCTTCTCACTGATGCCGCAGTCGCGAAGATTCTACTAGACAGGTAAAGTTTGTCATGCTATTTGGAGAAATCCATTTAAAATCACTAGTAAAAGTTAATGCAAGCGACTTAGCAATGCTAGCCCTGGCACAAGTCATGCACCGCATAGACACGGTAAACATTTGACCAAATGGTAAATGGTATCGCGCTGAAATATTCTAAAACCGTGTGTGTTCATGTGTTCATATTCTAAAACCGTGTGTGTTTATTATTACACAAACGCAACAAGCTACTTCTCCATATGCAACTATGTATAAAAATAACGTATTAATACCTACGTATTAACAATGAGACATGTTAGGTTAAGGACCAACGTAATAGCACTGCTCATATGTTGCCATGTAACATAATTGCGATTTGCAAAATAGTTTCCTCAGAACGTATTTCGTGTGATACAGGGTTGCACATATCATGTCTTGAGCCCTCGGTCACTCAACCGATCAGTATAATAATTAAATAAAACACGGACGGGCATTTGACATTTGCATTTTTTTTAAAAATTGGAGAGGGCGGGTCTTCTCTAAATTTCGGAAAGATCCTCCGCTATACCTTTAAGTTACCACAACAGTTTAATAAACTATAATTAATTACAACTACAAAATGTTGCAGAATAATGTATATATGAATGAATAATAGCCTATAAAGAACCTTTGTGCCAAAGGGGTTCTTTCTTGTCATTAGGGTTATCTTAGCATAAAAAGGTTCTTTGGAACCCTATGCTTCATATATATATAGAACCCCAATGAACCTTTTTCTAAGACTGTAGAAAACAGCTATTTTGAATTTGAATAATATCTCACAATTTTTACTACATTTTGATCAAATAAATGCAGCCTTGGAAAGAGATATCTTATACCAGCTGTGTCTATATATAACTGATTGCCTCAATGTATTATATGGTTTTGATTATTCTAAAACATACAGATATGCTACAGTCGTGTTGTTTAGTATCCCGCTGTCATCACACTGTTGCTATGCGGCGAAGGGCAGATAAATACCACAGATCGTGATACATTACAAGAGTAATGGGCCATTGGTCTATAAATAGAGATATGAAAGGTTTGGCATCACTCGTGTCAGTGCATGTAGTTCATGTAGTAGTTCATTAGTTCATGTAGTTCATTTTATGTCAAACACACATACATTACAGTAGAGTGTATTCTGCTGATCTAATGATCAAGAATGCATGGGGTTAAATCAGAAGCAGGGGTTTCTGGAAGCTCTTTTGTGTCGGGGTCACGAGGCCTTATGAGCGCTCACCCAGTTGGCAGTGAAGTGTCGCTGTAATTCCCAGCATTCTCCATTCAAACAAGAGCTGGAATGAAGAAAGCTCTAACACACACCGCTCTGAATCTAGATGAGCCTGGATACACACAAAAAAATCTCCATCAGAGCTGATCGACTGCTTTATCAAAACAACGTGCAACGAGAACTCGATTTATTAAGATCTGTGGGCTTTATTCAGCTTCGGCATCAGCACAAATATTCATTTAAAACATCTTTTGTATTGCTTGCCGAATGCATAAGACTGAAGATTAGTTTGCTGATAGTCTGGCAAATTGTCATTCGTGTCAATCATTAATCACTTAAGTACAGGACGAAGTGCATTTTTAGGCTTTTTAATCACATGAAGTGACCAATATTGGGTTTCATGCCAGTCATTTTAAAGGAAATCTGAGTCTTGGACCAGGATACTTCAGACTCATGCTTGGAGGAAATCAAGATGATGGTAAACTGAATGGTATTATTCACATTTTCAAATCAACATTTCACATTAAGAAGTTGGCACTAAAATTACTTTAACTTTTGGACTTGTCCTCCGTCTAAAGCCACTGGCTCATTGATGGCAGAGGTTCGGGATCTGCAAAATATTCTCAGCAAAACTGTGGAAAACTGAGAAGAAAATTGCAGTCAAATCATGCCGGTGTGGAAATAAAACAATACGACACCTCTTTTACTTTCAGTGATCAGGGTTTCAGAACTTATAGACATTTACACAATTAAACAGAGATTTTAAGGAGTAGTTCACTTTAAGAAAAACTTAATGGGACTTCAATGGGACTTCAATGGGAACCAAACGATTCAAGGTCCAAAAGACAGTTTCAGTGCAAACTGTTTAAAGGGCTTTAAACGATTCCAGACGATGAATAAGGGTCTTATCAAGCAAAATGATCGCTCATTTAATAAATAAATAACAAAGTTTAAGTTCAAGTTAGTATATGTATGATGTTATTTTGCCAGCATCTTTGTGTGTGGGTGTATATTGATGTAAACTGTTAATTGGTGTTTATGCACTTCAGCAGTCCTTTCAAAATAAAAGTCATAGGTCACAGGCTATCTGTGACAAGACCCTTATTCATCATCTGGTGTCGTTTAAAGCCCTTTGAACAGTTTGCAGTTTGCAATGAAACTGGCTTTTGGACCTTGAACCGTTTGGTTTCCACTGAAGTCCATTATGGAGAAAATTGAAGGAATATTTTCATCAAAAACCTTAATTTTTGACTGAAGAAAGAATGACAAGGGCATCTTGGATGACATGGGGATGAGTAAATAATACATAATATTAGTAATAATAATAATAATTATTATTATAATTAATATAATTAAAAAAAATAATTAGTAATAATAGTAAATAATACATAACTGTTGAACTTGCAACCTGCAATGCCGTGTCTATTTATAGTGATTTATGCAATAAAGATTGTTTCAAAGCAGTAATAAGCAGAGTTGAAAAATTCTTCAATAAGGAAACAAATTCAGCAACAATTATGACTTCAGAGGACAACATAGCCATTATTTCACTCATTTCAATTGTGTTCTTATATTATCTCATTCATTACAGCTTTCCAAAAATGCAATAGCTTGTGTAGAAATATCCATATATATATATATATATATATATATATATACTGTATATATATATATATAGTACTCAACACTTGCAAATGATCGCTTACTCATTCTCTAAATCAATAAAATAATAGCATAAAATATATTTAAGATATTCCAAAATGCACTCTGCAAACTCAGTATTGCAAATGCTGATGTGATGATGTCATTCCCAATGCTCCCTGCGAGTGTTGAAATCTGCAACATGAAAGCATTCGGCAGAGGCGGCGTCTATAGGACTGGACAGGAACATGTCCGTCATTTCTCAAAGACATGAACGCTTAGAACTCACATGTGCTGGAGATAACTCTATTCAGCTCAATTTAGAGAAAACAAAAGCCCTGAATGACATCAAGGGTGAGACTGAGTGAGAGAAACAGACTCAAAGAGAGAGATAAGATAAATCAAAAATAGGTTTACAGTGTGTGGACGGAGATTACCAGTAAAACACGCACTTTAAAGACTGTATGTGCCAATAAAACCATCCTGGCAAAAGTTAATTCCAAAATCGACATAGTAGTTACATAGTAGTTTAAAGGTGTTGGATAAGCGTCTATTTCTCCTTTTCTTTCCCTCTTTTGGCCCAGGGACGTTTTTAAACCCTCTAGTTTTGTCCTGCACATGTCAAGGCTGGAATGACGTTAATCTGAAACCCCAAATTGTTTTCAAATATTGGTACACATTGATTTTGCCAGGCGTTAGCCGCTTTTCCTGTGAGTCCTGATTGGACCCCTGGGAGCCAAACCTATTCACTATATCAAATATAATTGCATTCACAGCGAATGAGGTGTGATCGAGTCCCGCCTTCAAGCGAAAATTCAATAACCGAGTTGTTGCAATTAATGGGCGACTGTGTTAACAAAACCGGAGTCTGACAAGCGTTGTGCAAATCCAGGAAATGATACATCCTCATTTATTTGTAATTATGCCGTATTGCTCCCAGATGCAGTGCATTATGGGCAATCCATCAGGGGTTCACCAATTGAGCTGGGGTTTGTTGTCCAGTGTTGACTCGTTCACCTTCGGTCACTCAGTGTTTTCTTTGGCCTCGACGAGCGCACAACTGTCTGTGTGACATCACTAATGTGGGACAAATCCTGCGCGGCTGCTATGAGTGTCAGCGGATGTGTCTCTGCAATATCTATGAGGAGAAGCCAGTCTCACTATCTTGGAAATATAAACTCAGCTTTCAACAAAAGGTCACACTGTTAACTCCTAAAACAACATTGACAACATTTTCCGTCATTTTTGACACTCTCCCCGCCTGCCATTGGTGAGTGTTGTCCATGTTTCCACTGTTAGACGGTAGGGGGCGCTGTTGCACATCTTCTGAAATTGTTTTTGGAAGCGTTGTGTCATAACAACGCATTCTCATCCTTTAGCGTCATATAGGTGATGCTATATGACAAAACGACGAAATACTACGCACATGGCACCCGATATTGTTAATATAACACGCAGTGTGATGGGTGGGTTTAGGTGTGGGGCAGGGTAGGGTAGTCTCATATTCACCTTAAAGGATTTATGACGCCTTGGGTTCGCGTGTTATATTAACGATAAAGGGTGCCATATGTGTAGTATTTCGCCGTTTTGTCATATAGCCTCACCTATATGACGCTAAAGGATGAGAACAGGCTGATCATAAATGCTGGAAAACAGGCGGGGAAATAGTTAAAATACAAATCAAACTTAAATGATTATTTCATTTTAACTTTCCTGATAATAGAGTGCCGAAGTTACGACTTTACTCTATAGGCCAAAACGCAGAAGTGAGTTAGCATTTTAGCACTCCCGGTTCCCTCGCTCTAAAGTCTATGGGATTTTTGAATGGGTTTTTGCTAAATCGCCTGAAATAAGGTCTGTGGTGAACAAATATTTTAAAATTATTATAAATATTTTATAAATATAATAAATATTAATATTTTTAAATATTTTCACGTTTTGATCTATGACATAAAACACACACTTATAGCGTGATTGTGGTTTTTTAAACTTTATTGTGTTTTTTTAAAAAACTTTATATAGGCTTTAAAATGTATAAATTAGAACACAGATCTTATTTTTTTGCGATTTTCCAAAAGTCTATGCTAAAATTTATAAAAGTTTTTGGTGCAGTTTCAGTGCAGCCTTAAAGTCTCAACACGATCCAGTCAAGGAATAAGACTCTTATCTCGACAACCCAGCTGCCATTTTATAAAATAAATAAATGTTTATACACCTTTTAACCACAAATGCTGGTCTTGCACTAGCTGTGATGCAACACACATTATGTAATCAGGTTGAAAGGTCACATGTGTCCCGGTTCAGAAATGTTGGGCAAAAAACTCCCTCTCATTTTCTCGTCCAACTTCAAAATTGTCCGATACTGTAGTTTTCCCTTTTATTTATTTAGTAAATGGTGTTTAACGTAAGCCAGGTGCACACTGTGCGATCTGAGACAAATTAAGCAAATCCTAAAAGTTTCCTCTGATCCTAGGCTAAAAAAGTCTTTGGTCGTTAGTTTGACATGTACATTAATGACCGTTGTGATCAAATTTGACCTCCGATGAAATTCTGGCAGTGACGAATTGTCTTAGTTTTTTAAGACAAGCCATGACCAAAATTAACGTAAAACATTTCTTTGTTGCCATCATTTCAATCCCGCGTGTAACACAGCTCACATCACCGAACGCGCCATTGATTATGCATCTTCACTGTCTGACATCAATGATATCTGAGATCTTTCAGTGTGATATGGCTTACAGCGTTGATCATGTTCGTACAGTCTGAAGCAACAATCCTAAAGGACTATTATAAATCACACAGTGTGCACCGCCTTTAGTTTTCGTGTTTGTAAACGCTGGGTCGGTTCTTGCGCCTACGTCCCGCTTGACCTTTCAACCTGATTACGGAATGTGTGTCACATCACAGATCGTGCAAGACCAGCTTTTGCGGTTAAAAATTATATAAAAGTTTGTTGTTTGTATGTAAAAGAATTAAAAATTAAAAGTATATATAAGAATGTTTTGTCTAGATCAGACTCTTATTCCTTGGCTGGATCGTGTCGAGACTTTGAAGCGGCACTGAAACTCACATCTGGACCTTCGACCCGTTGGGCCCCATTGAAGTCACTATATGGAGAACAATCCTGGAGTGTGTTCCTCAAAAATCTTAATGTCTTTTCAACTGAAGAAAGAAAGACATGAACATCTTGGATAACGTGTGTGTGGGGGGGGGAAATAATCAGGAAAGTTTCATTCTGAAGTGAACTAATCCCTTAAAGCAATTCTCAGAATATATGCCAATCAACATTGAGAGCATCTTCAGGGACTTTCCTTCCCGAACCCGGCGACAGCGAGCGCTCTTTCGTCTCCAACCGGCGCTGATCGCATCTGCTCAGAATCTGTATTTTCATTCCAGCTGTGAATGGAGGCTTTGTGTGGTTTGAGGGAAACCTGCTCTCTGGGAAGTGTCAGAAGGGTAGTACTTACATTGTTATCTGAAGATAGAGGCCAGAAATGGTTTCCAGACTCCTGCAGAAACACTGGACTGTTCTGCCGGCACGTGCAGTGCTCGAGACGTTTATATATCCATAAAGACTTTCCAATTGTTTGGCACTATTTCCAACTTCAGGCTTGTCATTTCTCGGATGGAAATGAAACTTATATTGGCATGTTGGCGTCAGCCAAGTTCGTCCTATTAACAGTTTGTTTGAATCTAACCTGGTTCAGAATGTCACTCTAATAGACTGAGTTCAGATTGCCAGCATGTGTTGGCGGCCCTGGCACATGTTCAGTTCTTTTAACCTTTACCTTTGGAGCACAATTGCTCTCAGAGCACTTAGTTGAGCAAGCAAATACTTTCCCTGGAGTTTGGGACAAATGCAGCTGAGATCAGCAATGATAGCAAGCTGTTTCTTACACATGCATTAGACATAATAGGTGTTTCTCGTTGAAAACACCTCAGGAAAAAAATCATAATGTTTGTATATGACATCAATGAATGCTAGCATTGGGGTCAGTACTTGTAAGAAAATAATGATGTTATAAAGCAAGAACGCATTAAACTGATCGAAAGTGACAGTAAAGACTTTTATTGGTGAGCAGAACTTAAAGGATTAGTTCGTGAGAATTTAAATTTCCTGATCATTTCCTCTCCCCAACGCCATCCAAGATGTTTTTCTTTCTTCAGTCGAAAACACATTAAGGTTTTTGAGGAACACATTCCAGGATGTTTCTCCATATAGTGACTTCAATGAAGGTCCAGATGTGAGTTTCAGAGGTCAAGCGTGACGCAGGCGGAAGTACCGACCCAGTGTTTACAAAGTGAATGAGCAAAAATAAATAAATAAATAAAAGGTAAAACAAAATGTAAGGGGGACTTAGGCTGAATCCCAATTCACCCCTTGGCCCTACCCCTTGTTTTCGAGTGTACCCCTTGGCCCTTGAAACGGAGTTACAAGGGCCAAGGGGTTGAAATATTCCCCTACGAAATGGAACAACCCTTCATGAACCCGATACGTCATCAGTCGTCGGTGATGGCTCTGCCGTTACAGAGTTTGTACAGGATTTCTCCATGACAACAACTGACAATCATCAGCGCAGCTGCTCTTAACTTTGAATAAACATGATTATAACATCCCTTCCTCGAAATGTATGTCTTTTCTGATCGGAAAGGTAATTTATTATACCATTTCTTAATTTAAACGACTATAGTGTTATTATAAGAGTAAATAAAGTGCGTGGTGGAATCATCTGGCGCTAAATTTAAATGTTTAACCGTTTGCGATCCATCTCACCGGTGATTTCCGATGCATTCCGTGAACTTTTCTCTTAGCCCTCCGTTTGGAGTGTGCCTCTGAAAAATCTCCGTTTCGAGGGCTATGTAGCCCTACCCCTTCGCCCTACCCCTCGATCTCAAGAAGAATCGGGACACCCTACCCCTAGACATGAATGCGCAAAACGGAGGGGTAGGGCTAAGGGGTAGGGCCAAGGGGTGAATTGGGATTGAGCCTTATTATAATGTAAAGTGAAGTGCTACCTTTCTAAGGTATCTTTTCACAGGAGGAGTAGACAAATGAAAGTACCAAATAGTTTACTCAGAACATATAGCCGGCATTTATTGAACATCAAATATCAACCAGTATGACCTTGTTTATCTTTTCATTGTAACGTCCTTTTAGTTGTGACAATCAGTGTTTCTCTTAGTTCTCAACTTTTTGTTTGTTTCTTTCACAAGTTGAGAAAATATGAAATAATAATAAAAAAAAACTCAGAGCTCTGAATAACCTCAAAAAGAAAAGAAAAGAAAGTCCATCTACCTGGGTAGTGTGTTTTTGTTTTTGAGTGGAGTGAAATCTCTTATCTGCACGATGCTATGAGGAAAAGGTGAGTAGAAGCAGTTCGTGATGCAGGCAAGATGATCCTTCGCGCCCTCTGCTCTTCTGCCTCCAAAAAAACCAACCTGCAATAGGGCAACGTTCAATTATTCTCTCATTCCAATAAATTATAATTAACTAGTTCTGGAAATAGAACTAATATTCATGAACTCTAGTAGTTTAAATCCTTATTTTCAATGTATACATTCACTACATTCATGAAACTCAAGCACTAGCATATCACGTGGTAACGTGGCTTCATAGCATGAAATAACACTTCAAATCATTAAACTCATGTTCAACTCCGATTGGTTTTTGTTTAGCTTATAGAGTACATATCTCATCAATACATTTTTACACAATGCATTAAACAACTGATTTACAGCAAACTAGAAAAAATAAAGATAACTTTTACATGCTTAACTCATTAATCGTATCTATCTCGCCATCATGTCTGCTAGTAACACAAATGACGAGCATGTATAAAACACTCACCGGAGAAAAATCATAAAAGTAGGTAAACCCGTTGTAATTTCGACCCTTTGCTCTGTTATTACGCCTTATAAGTAGGTTTGGTGAGAAAAACACTTTTAACTGTTAATTATTCTTTTCTTTTAACTATTATTCAAAAACGGAAATAGGGCTTCAGCTCTATCGTTCTGCTGTTCGCGGTTTCTGTGACTCTTCTTCGAGAGTCAGTGTATCAGTTTTTCTCTCTATGTAGTGCCACCACTGCCACCTTCTGGACGAATACGGTATGCAGGGAAAACATAACTAAAGTAATCAAGAAATCAAATAAACTAGAATAATGTAATAAACTGCTAGTAGGCTATTTTCGAGTGGGTTACATCAATATTGGATGATTTTGGAGGAGGTGATTACGTAATGTGTGTCCCATCACAGGTCGTGCAAGACTAGCATTTGTGGTTTAAAAGTATAGGCTATAAATGTTTATTTTGTTATAAATGTCCGCTGGTTTGTCTAGATCAGACTCTTCCTCGACTGGATCGTGTCGAGACTTTGAAGCTGCATTGAAACTCACATCTGGACCTTCAACCCGTTGGACCCCATTGAAGTCACTATATGGAGAATAATCCTGGAGTGTGTTCCTCAAAAACCTTAATGTCTTTTCGGCTGAAGAAAGACAGACATGAACATCTTGGATGACGTAGGCAAGAGTATATTATGAGCAATTTTTTATTCAGAAGTGAACTTCAAAAAATCATTCGACCTCTAACTCTTGAAAGGTAGTGAGTATGAAAACGTTGGTTTGAGAGAAACTAAGCAGTCTGAGCAGCAGGAAACTAGTGTTAGGCTAACGTGTAAACTGTGCCGGGAGTGTTTTTATTACGTTTGGTTTGGTTTTCCTTTCAGGTGTAAAATACTAATCCCTTTAAAACAAATCGACTATAGGCCTAGACTCTCAAGAGTGGCAGTAGCTAAAAGAAATAAACAGTTGTGTATAACTTTTCACAAACAAAAGTGAAAATGACGTCTATGACGGGTCCCTAAAGACAATAGAGACACACTTCTTCAAAACATTCAAAGACATGTTTCATCATGAAACACGTCTTTCATCAGGGTCCAACAAACAACCTTCAAAATTGCATTTCTAGCCGAACAAGCTGTTCTTCAATCCTGTGGCCATCAGTAGAAATCCCCAACATCTCTATAGACCTTAGCCCTGCCCCTTTTCAGTGCTGCGCTCATTGTCTTTTGACTTCCGGTCTGTATTTTGACAGCGATCTTGCATAGGTCTGAATGAACTGCTCGTAAAAAATTTCCTTGACGACATTTGTTAAGACATCTGCTTTACAATGCTTATGATAAACACTACAATGCTCATGATAACTTTTGTTAACTCTACAATAAGTAAATCCACTTCACCAGCTAATTACTCCTCGACAGCGATGCCATAGAAATATACAGGGCGACCGCGAAACTGGAAGTTCAAAGACAATATTCTAAAGATGACGGCACTCACGTTTCTCTGGTGCATAAGGTCTATACGAATCTAAAGTTACAGATGTTGTGAAACAATATGAGTGACTTTTTCCTCGTCATGGTCGTTTTCTTGCGATTTGAAGAGAACATAATAAGTTTAACAATGCAGTCCGTCTACAAGTCGTTTACATACACACACTTACACACTTCAGATTATTAAATTATTTTAAAAATGAACATGCAAACCAATAAATAACCCCATAATGCAAGTAAACCGCATTTACAAGACTTTATTGATAAATCAGATAATTTCCCGGTAGTGACATCAAAACTTAACAATTAGCGTAGGCCTATCTGAGTATTTCATCTGTAATGTCGGTTGTTATGTTAAATAAATCGTGATTATTAAAAACCGAAGAAGAGTATTGCAGCATGTCGAACTAAGGCTGTGTGTCCACCAAAGCGTTATTCCATGCGCCTGGCGTACGTTTTCAATTGTTTTCAATGTGAGCACCGAGTTTTTTTAGACGCCATGAGCGTAACGACCGTATTTTTTCCGTAAGTGCATGTGCACCCGCTGTTTTCTTCTAGTCGCTGAGAGTTGAAAAATGTTCAACTCTGGATAAAACGCAGCGCTCATCAATGTCAATTTTACACAGCTGTCCAATCACAGTAGAGGAGGGGCGGTACTAATACCACACCGACCAACTCTCACAACATTCTTTCTGTACAACGACATCAACCAGCAGAGCTAACCCAACAACATGGATGAAAAATATTATTTTAGTGTGAAACAAATTATCTCCGAAATCAGTTACAAGTAAACTGTGCTGCGGATATTCTGTATCATAGCAACGAAACGTCTTTAGCCAGCTGAAAACACCAGACGCTCTGCTGTTTAAAAAGTGCAGCGTTTTTTTTTTTCCGTTGAGACATTTCATTGCTTTGATACAGAATATCCGCAGCACAGTTTACTTGAAACTGATTTCGCAGATAATTTGTTTCATACTAAAACAAAATTTTTCATCCATGTTGTTTGGTTAGCTCTGATGTTGTACAAAAAGAATGTTTTGACAGTTGGTCAGTGTGGTTTAGTCCCGCCCCTCCTCCACTGTGATTGGACGGGTGGGTAAACATACGCCAGGCACGTGGAAAAACATTTTGGTGTCCACCAAAAATGTCTTTAGCAAGCTGAAAACACCAGACGCTCTGCTGAAGACGCCATGCTTTGAGCGCTTGAGAGCGTTTTGGCAGCGCAGCGTTTTTTCCGTTGAGACGTTTTGTTGCTATGTGTGTTTGTGTTGTGAGCTTGTGTTTCATACTAAAAAAATATTTTTCATCCATGTTGTTCGGTTAGCTCTGCTGGTTGATGTCATTGTACAGAGAGAATGTTGTGACAGTTGTGTCAGTGTGGTTTAGTCCCGCCCCTCCTCCACTGTGATTGGACGGCTGGGTAAAAAGTAACAGTGATAAGTGCTGCATTTTATCCACCGTTAAACATTTTTCAACTCTCGACGACCTGTAAAAAACGCCAGGCACTCGGTGCTTCAGTGTGAAAAAACGCTCAGCGCCTCGTTACGCTCATGGCGTTAAAAAAACGCGGCGCTCCCATTGAAAACATTGTTTTGGAAAAACATTTTGGTGGACACATGGCCTAACGGCTCATATATTCTCCACTCGTACAGATGTTACAGAGTTTTGGCTGAACCACTTCTTCTGCACAAGATGAGAGCACTTAATCATTGTTTTGGTCATTTGTGAAATATGTCTTCTTTTTCCTTACTGCAAAACACTCGCTCCGTCTAGATACACTTAGATCCACAGTAAAGACGAGTGCCTGACTCATATCACACGTGCACTTTAATAAGCCGACAGAAATCTTGAAAATCTGGTTCTAAATGGTTATTTGGTGCGATAACTAGTAGTAAAGAGGAAGAGGTTCATCACTACACTGATCTGTCACAAGACATCAAATAGCTAAAAATCTATTTATTGTTTGAATTATTTATGTATTTATTTGTTTGTTTATTACAGGGACAGTGAATTTTAATAAACATTAAAACATATTTTTGATCTGCAGTCCCTAGACAGACGGTAAAAAGTCATTTACATAACAATTTAAAAATTACAGTACAGTTATTACAATACTATTATGTTAAAATGTATAATCGAAACACAGCAAACCAACAATAAAACAAACATCAGACAAAAACATGACACACACACAAGGCCAGACGCTAGCAGTGATGTGTGGCATAAAACCGCATGACTTGTCAGATGTAGCAACAGTAATAAAGGGGGGAGGGGGGGGGGGTCTTTGCGAGGGTCAATTGAAGAGAATTGTGTGTTGCAGAAGTGTCAGGTCTGATCCCGAAACCAGACACCACAGGTCTGAGTTAGAGCGGAGAATGCAAAACAATCCATCTAGACTTACAGTGATGGAATGTGACTCGACTCACACACACAGAGCAAACAGTGAGCTGACGCTGCAGTGAATCATGGGATTTTCCTGTTATTCTGCAAGTCTGTCTTCAACTAACGGATCTCCACAGAATACGGCCGTTTAAGTCTCCAGTCGAGATGTCTTTCCTCCATGTAGAAGAAAGTGTTTCGATTCGAGTTCTTGCTCAACTGCAGAGAAATTCTTAAAGCGATTCCTCAGAGAAACATCACAAGACAGGAAACTCGTACATTTTAGGTTTGAGATAACCTGGAATTCATGGCCTTTGCCATCTCAGTCACAGAGGATCTTCCCGAGCACAAATGAGCTCCGGCGGGATCCGGCATCAAACCGACTCTGATTAAAGACTCTCGAGATCAGGGATTAAGGCTTTGAGTTTTAGGCCTGACGTAATGGGCCAGACGATCTCCTTTATCAGTCCTGCGCTGTCCAACTCATCTTGAGGGGTAATTTAAACCTGCGGCCTTTAAAGTCCATTGATCAGAGAGGCACGCGAGCGAAGAGCTTGTTAAAGAGCAAGTATTATGATATTTCCCATCTCTCTTTAGTATTTGAGGATGAAAAAGCTCCAGTTCTCCTCTATATCAGTGTCAGTGTTTCTGAACTCCTGAAACGCCTCCATTGTAGTCTTGAGTTTCTTGCGGGAACACGTCACAATATTCCTCATGATAATAATTCATACGCAGAATAAAGGGGCGGGGCCTGGTTGAGTTAGTTAGTACTGTATTAAACTGGCGGTTATGGGAATGAGCGGGACATTTCCCAAACACACTCAAAGTGCTCAACCAATCACAACACACCGCTCCATCTGCCCAATCAGGGCACAGTGTGCTTTTCAGAAGGACGGGCTTCATAGAGACAGGAAGTAAACAGAGGGTTACTGACAGACTGGGAAGAGAGGAGCCGCAACAATGGAGAATATGAGGAGAATAATCAACATTCAAACCTGTTCTAGTAGAGCCTGAAAACAACATCAAGAGTTTGTAAAAGGGCCTGTAATACGTCACTCACTCAAATGCCACCAGATCCCTCTGCAAATAGTTTGACTAAATGAAAGCGGTATCTAATCTAAGCATGCAGAAGTGTCGTGTCGGGACGATCAAAGTTGAGCATGTATTCCTCTGTTCTCCAGAGAGAGATAGTCTAAGGAAGACAGATAGCCTCCACTGACCCCACAGGAGAACAATCGATCAGCCGAGGGTTTATCCGGACGAGGTGACGGTGAAGATGAGCAAAACACATTGTCCCTAAGAGGCCGATAATGAGGACGAGATATCCCGAGTCCAGACTGAACCCAGACCAGCGCCACCAGCTATTATCAGGAGAATATATACAGTACACTCTAAAAGTGCTGGGTTGTTTTAACCCAATTTAAGGTCAAATATGGACAAACCAACCCGATCTCACGGGAATTCGTACGAATTTTACGAGGTGGCTAATTCGTAACAATTCGAACGACCTCACTCGTACGAATTAGTACGATTTTTATGAAATCGTACATATTTTACGAATTGGCCAATTCGTATGAATTCATACGATTGACCTACCCCTAACCCCGCCCCTAAACATAACCATCACGTGGGTTTAGGCAATTCGTACAAATTCGTACGAGTGAGGTCGTATGAATTAGTACGAATTAGCCACTTTTGAATCACTCGTACGAATTCGTACGAATTGGTCGTGAGATAGGGTAGGACAAACCCATTGTGTGCTTAAAATATAATTGAAAAAAATTAACCCAACGGCTTTACATATTTGATCCAAATTTGGGTTAAAACAACCCTGCATTGGACAAACAGTTGTAAAACTGCATGTATAAAAGTGATATTCAAGAATTTGAATTAGGAAAATGCTTCTTGAAAATACCTTTGCTTGTCAGTTGCAAATAAATGATAAGTGTTAGATAGATTATATACTTAAATGGCTACTTGCATTCTGATTTTTTTTTTCTTTCTTGCAATCCTGAGACCCATTTCTGGACCGTGAGCCTCCAGAACTGTTATTTTAGTGTTATTTTATTTTTAAATACAATTTTGAATTAGCTTTTATCTTATATTTTTAGTTTTCATGTCCATTTTAGTTGATTTTTTTCATCATTTTGTTATGTCCATTTGTCATTTTATTTTTCATTTTTTTAAAATATAAATATTGCTATTTCGGTTTAATTTATTTTAATTTGAGCTTTAGTTTAATTTGTATTTAGTTATTTAGTTCCAATTAAAAAGAATTTTGTTTCAACTTAAACAAAGCAAAAAATTAAAACTGCTTTAGTTTAAAAAGTCTGGACATCAACTTTAAACGTGTAAAACACAGGCATACAGGGACGGTGAACACTCAATTATCTCCGCAAAGATAATGATTTAAATATCATAATTACTCGTACAACAGGGGTTGTAACAAAAATAATGATTAATGAATAATGTGGCGTTGGGAACAGATATCAGATGTACAGAAGTGGACCAGGTTCTGATGTGTGTTCGGGAAAATCATTTCAACTGAACCAGAATCAGTTTTACACCAGAGACGAAAGTGCATGTTAAAATCAACCAGATGTAAATAAATGATACACAACTGCCCTCTACTGGAGAGACAAGCATACTTCAGTCACAGTGAAGGGCTTTACACACTCACTTAAAGTGTGTGTGTGTGTGTGTGAGAGAGAGAGAGAGAGAGAGAGAGAGAGAGGGAGAGAGGGAGAGAGGGAGAGAGAGAGGGGGGGGGGGGGGGGGGGTTGGGGGTTCGAACATGAATATTAAACTCTGAACATTAAAAGCCATTTCTAATTCGTCTCTCCTTCGATTCCTAAAGGAGTGAAAGATATGAAATAAAGACACTATGAGCCAAAAGCCAATGAACTGGCACAAATGAGATCTCTTTTGAATATTCAAAGTGAATTCATGTGTTTCCCTGCAGAAATCCACAGCTTGAAAAAGAAAAGAACTGAAATAATCCGATGAACAACAGTGCTTATAATGTTAATATTATCACACACTTTCTCTTTCTCCATAAGGGTTTAGTGCATTGTTACAATGTAATTATTATACTGAGTAATATTATTGTGCTTACTATAGGGTTAGGGTTTGGTTGAGGGTTAGTTGCATGTAATTATGCATTATTACCATGGTAAGTATGTGTAACTAAAATAACAAGGACACTGTAAAATAAAAAGTATCAGCTGGTGTCATATTAGTGGGGAGATCAGTGTGTGCGAACCTATTTAGGTTCCAAAGAATTTATTTTGTCCCACATTAATTTCAAACGTCTAGTAAAATTATGCAGTTTTGTTTTATTAATATAGTGTATAATTTTTTCTTGTTTTACTCTGAAAGAATGGGAGTGAAATGTGACAACATGCCCCATAGATGGAGTGCATTCAATAAAATACAATTAGTTTTTCATATAAAATAATAGCATTTTTTAAATAATGAAAATAAAGTACTTTTTGAGTTTGGCAACATAGACACTGCAAAACACAGATATACAGCATAGTTCAAAACAATAATCATAATTAATCTATTTCTGAACATTGATTATTACGCCTGAGCATCTGGGGTTTAAACCCGGCGATTTTTTCTGCTGTTAAACAACTATCTCAACTGTTGAACAACAGATATACGATTACAGTAATATCAGATTTGTCTCATTTTAAATAAACACAAAAAACATTTACTTTTGAAATGGTTAAATAGGCTAAATGTTAAGTGATATCTTCCACAGAATTTTGGCGCATTTATTAGTCTACATAGTGTCGATATGGCAGCTACAGTAGTAAATACACTGAAAGTTTCCGATTCCCACACGTGAATAGTGAGCCAGTGTACAGGGTAGGCTATAGTGTGTATACACATCTGCACTGGTTAGTGTACACACAAAGGACGTACTGGGACACTAATGACCTCACATGACCTCGTCCTCACTGTTCAACATCATGACTGGGATTTATGAACAGCGGAACTGATATCTCTCTGACATTATATTTTAATGTTATTCAAAGTACATTTTGTTTTAATATTTTTGTTTGTCAGCTGTAAATAAATGATACATGTTGGATAGATTTAGTTTATTACCCGTGTAGTGATGTATGCTTATGCTGAAATGTAATTTAAAAATGGTTTGTATTTTAATTGTCTCATTATTTATAGTCATCGACACTTTTGATCGACGGCTTTTCTTTATTATATTTATATGAATATGGCTACTTGCTTACTTTCTGTATTGCCAATCCTGAGACCATTTCTGCACTGTGACCCTCCTGTTATTTTAATTTTAAATCATATTTTGAATTAGTTTATATATATATATATATATATATATATATTTAATTTAATTTAATTTAATGTTAATTTTAGGGGTTTTTTTTTTTCAATTAATAAGTTTAGTGCTTCAATGTACACAAACCAGAAATTACAAATGTTTCCTTGGTTTTTCAACTTGTATTATTATTGTATTATTTATATTTTTTGTATTTTATATATTATTGTATTATATTTATTTTATATGTATTTATTTATTTTGTGTTATTAATTATTTTATAATCATTAAATACCGAACATAATCGGGATTCCTTAACAATTGCATTATTATTGTATTAGTATTAGTTGACACTACATGGAAGATTTACAATACCGTTCAAAAGTTTGCAGTCAGGCTGGTTTATATTTAAATCTTTTTAATAATTTAAACGATAATAATAACCCTCTTCGCCAGTTGCACAATGACTGCTAAAATCCCAGTACTGGGTGTTCACCAGCAGATGGAGTCCTTGTAACGTTGTTTCCCAAACTGCTCCACATTTCTCTCTTTGTGCAACTGGGACAGTCCCACAAGTCCCCCCCCCCCCCACCCCCCCCCCCCCAAAAAAACGACCAAAGTAATAATAATAACAATAATAATCTTTAAAAAAAAATAGTCTCACACACACACATGCATACACACACACAAAAATTACACTGGTGGTGCTTCTTGAGTGCAATGTTAAAAAGGAGGGGGGGGAGGCAATAATTTAACATTGTCATAGGTTTACAAACAAATCAAATATAATAAAATAAGGTGTGTGTGCAACAGGAACGCAACACAAGATCACACATTGTAATAGCAAACTATTCATTTAAAGAATCCTCCCTACTCTATCCCTTGAAGTGCTGTGAGTCTGAGGAAAGAGGAGCTGATCATCACTGCATCGGCAAGGCAAAGTGTATGAGGTGTGTGTGTGTGTGTGTGTGTGTGTGTGTGTGTGTGTGTGTTTTTAAGACTGGTTGTGTGTGAGTCTGGTTGTGTGTATGTGTGTGTGTTTGAGTGTGTGTGTGTGTGTTTGTGTGTGTAACAAGTGAAGGAAAGAAGTAGACAGGATGTAGGGCAGACATTGGATTACTACATTATTACATTATTAAAGTGCATTATTAAAAATAATACATTTAAATGAAGTGTTGTGCATCACCGGAAAACGCAGTACCGTATGTTTATCATCATCATCATCATCTGCTGTCCTTTAATGAGAAACGTTTCCTTGCAGATGTGAGCATGATCAAATGATGGTCAGCCAGAGGCGAGAGACCGTTGTGAGAATTGGAGAGATGAAGCCAGGAGAACGACAGCAGATCCATACGCCACATCCAGCTTCATATCTTCTCTTATATCTTTATGTCTGGCTATTAAAGCTCCTGGAGCGTTGGAGGAGGCCGAGAGACTGAGCCAGACACAAGGGGATTTCCTACAGAGTCTCTCTCACACACACACTCTCTCCATCACACACACTTTCGGTTCTTTCTTCTGTTAAACTACTAATCTAAATATTAACTCATATGGGGAAAAAAAACAAATACTCTGTTCAGACCGGACTGGTTTCTCGAAAGTTTGGGATTTTATGCTTTAAAGAATGGGAATCATTGAGGACACTGGGTTTATTCTTGCCTTTTTACTGGGAAAATCTCAATATTTCCGGGATTTTGTCGATTATTGTGAACAGAGTGTATTATCGTGCTGGTATCTTTTCGGGTTTAGGACTGCCGTGGACAGCTGACTCCTACAGTTGAGTTATCCTTTTTATTTTGTGCCGTGGCAGTGACAGAAATGACATTTTCCAATAAGTTGAAATTGATTTTTACCTTTAATCTGCATTTTTACCTTTATTGGGGTAATAATTTTAGCATATGCATCATTTACTGTGTCAAATTATTACATTTAATCTTAATAGAATAATAAGACCCATACAGGGCTGTTACCAATCAAATATAATCAGTATCAACAAAATCCATTTTTGCAAATACAGAAGCTGCATCTGGATGTTTTGATGTTTTGAAATAATGTTTTAAAAATAAAACACTGATAATACATATGGAATTGTTTTAAAATGGAGAAGATATTTAAGTATGAAAGAAACTAAAATTACCAGTAGGCACTGTTCACTTCAAGTCACTTCAGCTAATTCATTCGAACGAAGCATTTGACTTTCTTAATGAGTGAGTCATTGAATCATTCATTAAACCGTTCGTTTAAATGGACTGATTCACATTTACATTTATGCATTTAGCAGATGCTTTTATCCAAAGCGACTTGCATTGCATTCCAAGGTACACTTTCCCTGGGAATCGAACCCATGACCTTTGTGTTGCAAGCACCAATGCTCGACGCTTTGAGCATTAGGAAAGCCTTACTGATTCCATTACTTGTTTATTCAGTAATGGAACTATTTTCGTCTGCAAATTAGAGCAAAATAGGGAATATTGTGTTTAAAACGGAAGTCACTTAATCGTTCTTGAACTGTTGTATAAAATCATTATATGTAAATATGCAATACTTTAACGACAAGACAAGGAGATGTTGTGGAAATAACTAAATCACAGCAGCAATCGTCGTTTAACGAGTGTGGCCGCCAATCATGATCTTTCTAGTGGTAAATACAACTTGAGATGGTGAATTGATCCTGTCCGAATCTGCCATGTCTGTGTTAGCAAAACCTCAAGAGCAAATTACCAGCAAACTCAAAAGTCCTCAGAGAAATCGAATCCCGTCTGAATGCAAATGTCTGATGCAGTATTACATCGAAACGTTTTTCTACCTTTACCTGAGCAACTGCTCGCCCACCAATCAAGCAAATTAGCAGCTAACTGAAGTTTCTGTGGCACAATTGAGTTACTAGCATTTTAATTAGTTAGCAAAAGTCTGGAGCTCTCGAGACCTAGACGAAGGTCAAGCAATCCATCACAGTGAGGACAAAGAAACACATTTGCCAATAGCAGATTCTCAATTTCACGACTTCATCAAACCAAAACATCAGCACAAATGTCCCAGAGGAGGCGTTTAAAAGTGAGCGTCCGACCAAAATTACACTTTTTCCCTGAGGCTTGTCCACCCCTCCACCTCCATCCACACTTACTCTCAGTTTACTGTCTAGATGCTGATTGGAGCCCTTGGCTATGACAAAGATGATGTATTACAAGTGATACTCATTGGTCAAACTTTGGACGTCAGTTTAGCCCACTTTATTCACCGCTCGTTGTCAGGCTGAAGCTCTGCGGTTCAGGCGGTTTGGATGAGCTAGTCAATGTCAATCTGTTGGAATGAGCTGAGAGTGTTGCATAGCATTTCTGATCAGAATCTCATTCAGAACTGTGAATACACTATGAATCTCATAGTGTATTCAAAGTTAGCTACTACAGCTTAAGCTGAAGTCAAAAGAGTCTGTGATAGTCTGGTCACGAGATTGTTGCTTTAATATAAGAGATTGTATATTGTTTCTTCATGCTGATCACGTAAAAATGTAATAGCACACATTTCTGAATGATTTGAGGTATCAATATGTGCAACATTTTTATGTTTAATATACCCAAATGCGATATGATTCAAGCGACAAGCATTCTGTATGTCCACACCAGACGCGACACGAATACTAGACACACTGCACTCACAACTATATCAATCCAAAAATCACAGCCAATCAGGAGTTTGAGGGCGGAGTCTATCTGCAGGCGAACTGCACTCACAACTAAATCAATCCAAAATCACAGCCAATCAAGAAGAGAGTGTGGGCGGAGTCTGTCTGCAAGCGCACAGCATTCACAACTAAATCAATCTAAAAATCACAGCCAATCAGAGGAGTTTTGAGGGCGGAGTCTCTCTGTAAGCTAACGGCATTCACAACTAAATCAATCCAAAAATCACAACCAATCAGAATAAAAATCAAAATCAAAATCAGAAAAAAATGGTTAGGACATGGTGTAAGACAGAGTAAATGAGCAATTTTAACAGTTTCTCATTCATCTGTACCCGTCTTATTATTGATGCAGTGTGAATGGCTCAAATGCACTTAAAGGGGTGATGAACTGAAAGATCTAATTTTCCTTGAGCTTTTGTCATCTAAGAGGTTATATTATAAGAATATACAACCCGATCTCACGAGAATTCGTACGAATTTTACGAGGTGGCTAATTCGTAACAATTCGTACGACCTCACTCGTACGAATTAGTACATTTTCGCTAAACGAATGACCTACCCCTGACCCCGCCCCTAAACCTACCCATCACGTGGGTTTGGACAAATCGTACGAATTCGTACGAGTGAGGTCGTATGAATTAGTACGAATTAGCCACTTTTTAATCACTCGTACAAATTCGTACGAATTGGTCGTGAGATAGCGTAGGAATATCCTGTAAGTTTCAGGACTGAAAACATCCTTGTTAGTCCAATATAAGCTTTTATTGACACCAGCCCCAGCAAACAACTCATTTTTAAAAGTGGGGAACTATGACATCAAAAAGGATAAAACACCACCCCCGCAGAAGAAGATCAATTCCTACTTCAACACGGCCGGTTTAGCCCCGTCCACCGATTCGCGCATTACACGCATAGCTTAACATAGCTAACATAGGCCTACCTCGTGATGACAACCCGGATCGAGCTACCAAGCAATACAGAATATTGTGCAGTGCCTGGTTGTGGAAGACATTCGCTGCATGTGCTTCCTCTTGATTCCAATAGGACTGCAAGGATAAACTTTATTTTTAATGATGTTCCACACCATTTACCTCTGCACTGCTCAGGCGCCAGTTGTCAGCTCTATGCGGATGATGCAGTTCTGTATGTACCCGCCAAGTCACCTGAGCAGGCTGCAGCTATACTGTCCACTAGTATGTCTGACATTCAACAGTGGCTCATTCAAAATCAATTAGTTTTAAATTTCTCGAAAACAGTTTCCATGTGCTTTTCCATTAAAAAAATAGAAATAAAAGGAAGATTTAATATTAAGTTACAAAATAAAGAAATTCATACAGTTACAGAATTTAAATATTTAGGGTTAGTCTTAGATCCTCAACTTAAATTTGAAAAACATATAAAGAAAATCCAGAAAACATTACAAAGTAATCTCAATTGTCTTAAATTAATTAGAAGCTACATTCCAAGCCAGGCAGCCTTAATGTACATACATGCTATGATATTTTCTCACATATCATATTGCATGACATCCTGGGCACAAGCCGCTCCCACTGCAATCAAACGTATAAAATCTTTATATAATAGAGCAATAAAAATTTTGGACAAAAAAACATTAAGTTATCATCATTGCAGCATCATTAAGAAATATAATTTCATGAATTTTGATAGCTTTATGAAATTTTCCTTTCTTAAACTAATTTACAAGTGCATTAATAATCTAGCACCTGAGCCACTAAGTAAATTTATTGTGAGACAGGACAACATCCGAGTCACTAGGAGCTCCACAAATCTTGACTGTAAACTATCATTCTGCAGGACCAGTTTTGGACAGACGACCTTTTCTGTAAAGAGTTCTAAACTCTGGAACTCTTTACCTTTTGAAGTCAAGACTGTGTCAGACTTTAAGATGTTCATCTCCAGGCTGAAAAATTGGTTAAAAACAAACCAAAACTGTACTCATTTTTAACTACATTTAATTATTAGAGTTGTATATGATATGTATGTATGCTTATTATTTTTATGTTATTTTTATTATTATTATTATTGGTTTTTTTTTTTTGTGTTTGGTTTTTTGTTTTTTGTTTTTTGAAGTAGCTATTCATATATATTTTATTGTGTATAAAAGCCCTTCCAGGGACAGGAGTTGAAAATTAGCTATAGCTATAAACTTTATATGCAACACTTCAGTGACATGCTTGATCTTGACACTATGTTTGTTTGCATTGTCCCTGTCAAATAAATAAATCAAATCAAATCAAACCAGCTGATGAGGTAAAAACGTCTGTTCGCTTAATTTCACTGAGGATTGTTTTGTAAACAAGACTGGATTGCAGACCGATTAGGAGTAAAGAACAGTGCTGTGCTGTCTGGATCTGACAGGAATTGTGCAACACACGGACTCTGGGTCGAACATGTATGGGCGAATCATTCCGGTTGCCATTTTACAACATTGGACGTTTTCCAAACAGTTTTCCCCACATACACCGACGAGGTAAGTTGAAAAACTCATTGTAATATGCAAAACCGTTATCCACTCACAGCAGTGGCCGTTTACTTCCAAGTCTTCAGTGCGAAACGCCCATAAAATCCGTGCATTTCTGAGCTGGTCTCAAAGCTAGGGTAGAAAATAGCTTAGTTATTCATTTTTTTATGTTTTTGAATGCAAAAACAAAGCGAACGTCATAAGTTCACCTCAGAAAACAATATAATAAAATTTAAAAAGCCAGTTCATGACCCCTTTGATAAACCACTGTTAATGGTTTGATGCTAACAGTGTCTTGATTAGTGCAAGGATTATGTTTGCTAGTGTTCTGGAGCTCACTGACCATCTGCTTTATGAGGGTTTTTAATCCTGTGGGTGATCACATTGATTTGTGAAAATGTCCGTATCGGAGCCGGCAGACGAAGGTTAATAATGAATCTCAGGAACCTCTCATTAAAGCTCCTATTAAAGCAACAGAAAGAGAGGAGCTATTCTTCTGCAGTGTCTTACATTGGCTTGTTTTAAAATTTCCAATCCAACATCCTCCGACATCAAGGTCTCCTGCATTCCCACACACACTCGTACTGTATATATAGACGCTCACATTCTGCAGGATTTCTAACCCAGAAACACACACACAGCTCGAGTCCCTGGAGGAATCAGCCTTTAAAACAACTTCTGAATGAAGCACCTTTAGAAACCCGATTTAGTGGCTCGGTTAACAAGCTGTCACACGGACGCACACACACAATTACCCTGCTAGATGTCACTGCACTTGTAGCATTCAGGTGGATATTATTTATTTAAAAGACTTTATTTAGTACATACTTTATTTTAGAATGGTTTGTTGAAAGAATACACACACAGTCACACTCACTCCCACACTACCTCACTCACACTCACTCCCTCTCTCTCACTCTCACACTTAGTCCCACACACACACACACACACACACTCACTCACTTATTAAAGATGGTTTGTTTATCAAATGTAGTATACTGTTGATTTCGGACACATTGATGACGATATTCTCCATATACGAGAATAATAGCGATCATTCATGTAACAAGTGGAAAAACTCCCATCAGAAGAAGAGCTCCACACAAGCCATGGAATCACATCTCTCCAGCGATTACATGACTCTCAGCGATTAATGAAGCCAGCGGCCGCTTCTATTTCTGCTCACCGGCTCTTCTGATCCTGCGATTATACACGAGTGAAGCAGCGAATTTCTTATTACAGCGAGCGAGATGGACCGCATGTGTGAAGAGGCTGCAGTGCTTTTTCACCTGGACCTTCAGTTTCTCAAACCACACAGCAATTACCAGCACAACAGCGGGGCTTAGGAGAACACACACACACACACACACACACACAAGCTAAAAACGAGCTGAGAGGATACAGTAATTGAAGTTTAGTCTTGGCAGGTGTGTATGTTTGGATGACCTGTGTGAGTATGTGTGTGTGTGCTTACCCTCTGAGCCAGCTGTGTTGTTGTTGTTGTATCCTCCACAAAGGTGAGCGATTTCTTTCATAACTCAGCATGTTGCCATAGACACGGCTGTTTGCTGTTCTGCACCTGCAGGAGAAGTTTTGCTCGTAAATCAGCGACATTTTCCTGGCTTAAGGCAAATGCAAATATTTGGAAAGAATTTTTTGACCTCCTCTCGTTTTTTTAAATGAATGAAAAAGAAAAGAAAAATATATTATTTCCCCAAATACTCTCTCTCTCTCTCTCTCTCTCTCTCTCTCACACACACACACACACACGCACACAGACACGCACACAGCTTACCTAATTTTCTATGAATTTTATATCAGTTAACGGTGGGATCTAATTCTATCCATTTCTTCTGCATTGATTTAGTGAGATTCATAATAAAGTTGTCTCTTGAGCGGTGCCAAATCGATGAAACCCCATTAGATGCAGTTGTGATCACTGGAGACAGAAGATTGTCATTAGTTCTTGATGAAAAAGGACCTTGAAATTGGATTAGATGTTACACAGGTTCACAGCGCTGAAGAGCAGAGAGAACACGTCTGAGACTCTGTCAGAAATATAGAGTAGGGTTTGCTTAAATGTGTCATTACCAAATAAACATCTAGTCTTATTTCTACATATACATTTTACATATTTTTACATTTACTTTTTTTTTTTTTACTTATTTAGCTAACGCTTTTATCCAAAACAACTTACAATTGCTATGTCAGAGGTTGCACGCCTCTGGAGCAACTACGGGTTAAGTGTCTTGCTCAGGGACACATTGGTGTCTCACAGTGGATTCGAATCTGGGTCTCTCACACCAAAGGCATGTGTCTTATCCACTGCGCAATCACCACCCTCTTTTTATTAGTATCAATCAATCAATCAATCTATCTATCTATCTATCTATCTATCTATCTATCTATCTATCTATCTATCTATCTATCTATCTATCTATCTATCTATACAATCACCATCCATCCATTGATCCATCAATCTAATATCATCCATCTGTCCATCCATCTAATAATCTATCTATCCATCCATCCATCCATCCATCCATCCATCCATCCATCCATCCATCCATCCATCCATCCATCCATCCATCCATCTAATCATCACCATCCATCTATCTAATCATCCATCCATCCATCCATCCATCCATCCATCCATCCATCCATCCATCCATCCATCCATCCATCCATCTAATCATCATCCATCCATCCAATAATCCATCCATCCATCCTTCTAATCATCATCTATCCATCCATCCAATCATCATCATCGTCCTTGTAATCATCCATCCATCCATCCATCCATCTAATCATCATCCATCCATCCAATAATCCATCCATCCGTCCTTCTAATCATCATCTATCCATCCATCCAATCATCATCATCTTTGTAATCATCATCTATCCATCCATCCAATCATCATCATCCATCCATCCATCCATCCATCCATCCATCCATCCATCCATCCATCCATCCATCCAATCATCATCCATCCATCCATCTTATCATCCATCCATCCATCCATCCATCCATCCATCCATCCATCCATCCATCCATCCATCCATCCATCCATCCATCCATCCATCCATCCATCCATCCAATCATCCATCCATCCATTCATCCAATCATCATCCATCCATCAATCCATCCATCTTATCATCCATCCATCTTATCATCCATCCATCCATCCATCCATCCATCCATCCATCCATCCATCCATCCATCCATCCATCCATCCATACATCCATCCAATCATCCATCCAATCATCCATCCAATCATCCATCCAATCATCCATCCAATCATCCATCCATCCATCCATCCATCCATCCATCCATCCATCCATCCATCCATACATCCATCTAATCATCATCCATCTGCCTGTCTATGCATACATCTATAAGTCACCTCAGATATTGTGAAAGCATCAACAGACAGATGTACAAGTCGGATCTTCAGTCCGCTTCAGGTCGTGACTCTGTCATCAGTCAGACCTTGAAAATAAAGCCCAGGGTGGAACGGTCATTTGTCTGCTCACACTGTAATTGGTGTTTTGGGCTTTTAAATCAGTGAGGTTTGCAGAAGCATGTGTTTTTGTGTGATTGAGTTAGGCGGCTGTGTAATTAAGGCTGATTGTGGCTGAAAAGCAGAGATGTGGTTTCATCCCTGTGTTTAGTGTTGATTTGATTATGGAAATGAGGCAGTCTTGCACTCGGCGCAGTGTGTGATGTGGTGAAAGAATTAACTGATAATATGGACCAAGTTTTAAGAAATCGGTTTGTTTCTCAAAGATAGCTTGTCAGTCTCAGTTCCTCCATCACGTATTTGTAAAACTTAATACATGTCATTTCAAGGTCCCATGCTTTAAGAGTTGTACATTGTGTTGTGTTGAATTGAAGCTCTTTAATATTCATCGAAATATTGCTATATCCACACTAAGTGACCTGAGTATAATGTTAATGAAACTCTAGAAATCGGTGTTTCCAGGACTCAGAATGGCATTGATATAATAAAGAGGAACCACACAACAGACAACTTTCCACATAAATATATATTAGAAATGAAATCAACATGGAAGTGAAAGAAGTAGAAGTGATGGGATGATTACTTCCTCTCAGTTGTTGTTGTAAAGCGATGACTTCCTGTATTAGCTTCTTCCTGTCTCAATTCCTTCTATATCAGAAACTGAGAGTCTAAACTTAAAATTCATCTTGTGCTGCACATGCAGATATGGGTCATGAGGGTTATAAACTAAAATCTGCAATGTGAGGAATACAAAAATTGGTTTGTTTAAAATGATTCTGCCATAGATACAGTCAAACCGAGGTTTATTCAGACACCTTCAACATATCTCACATTATCACAGTTTATTCACTATAGTTTAGAAAATGGTAATAAATATATAATAATAGAAACTCAGATCAGTGGATATTTGACTGGTTTTGTCCGTCCTTCTGTTAGACTCTCACACATGAATTAGGGGGTGGTGGGGGTGGTGATGGCGCAGTGGATAAGGCACATTCCTTTTGGTGTGAGAGACCTGGGTTCGAATCCACTGTGAGACACCAATGTGTCCCCGAGCAAGACACTCAACCCCTAGTTTCCAGAGCCGTGCAACCTCTGACATATACTGTAGCAATTGTAAGTCACTTTGGATAAAACTGGTTTTGCTAAAATCAGTCAGCTAAATGAATAAATTTAACTACACAATTAGATAATACCAGTTTAGCTCAAACAGTGACCAAGCAATGCTTCATGTTGTTCAGTGTGTGTGTAAAAAGAGCATTAGCAATTACAGAAAACACACTGAAGAAAACATGATCAGCTCAAAGTGGAGGAATCATTTTTGGTTTCAAATTTTTATAAATTTTACTGGTAGTCACTGTATGGAGAATATTTAGGTATAATATGTCACAGTTATAGTGTCCTGCACACACTAAAGAAATATCAGAAATGATATCTGGGGTCTGAATAATTATTGGTTTGACAGTATACTGTAACCATCAATAAAATATGGAACTACCCCCAACTAACAGGAAGCATCCTCAGAACTTTGGCTATTAATTTTAAAGGAATACTCCACTTTTTTTGGAAATAGGCTCATTTTACCACTCCCCCAGAGTTAAAAAATTGAGTTTAACCGTTTTCGATTCCATTCAGTCGATTTTCTGATATTTAGAAGAATATCAGTAACCAGACAGTTTCTGGTCTCATTGACTTCCATAGTACGAAAAAAACAACCCGATCACACTAAATGCGCCTTTATAGCACGCATGTGTATTGTCGTGTAATATATACGCTAAAGTGAGTTTTTACGTGCATATAATACGCATTGGTTGGTTAGGTTAAGTTTAGGTGTGGGGTAGGGTGCGTGTGTATTGTACGATTAGTGGTGTGGGGTGCGTGTGTATTATACGCAAATGAACTGCGTATCAATTGCACGCGAAAAACTGCGTCTCATATGCACGTAAAAACTCATTTTCGCGTATAAATTACACAATAATACACGATGCGTGTTATAGAGACGCATTTACGTGAGAACAGGCTGGAAAAAAATATATATACTATGGAAGTCATTGAGACCAGAAACTGTCTGTTTACTGATATTCTTCTTAATATCAGAAAATCGGTTGAATACATTCAAAAATGGTAAAACTCAACTGTTTAACTCTGGGGGAGTGGTAAAATGAGCCTATTTCCAAAAAAAAGTGGAGTATCCCTTTAATAAAATATTTGTTCAAAGTTGTCAGATCATTAGTGTGTTTTAGAATGTTCAGAGAATATTCAAAAGTAACGTTCCCATTATGTTTGAAGAATGATAAAAGTGGAACGTTCAAAAGAAGAAAAAAAACAATTTTTTTAATTTTTTTTTGTAAAATCGTCAACTGGACGTTTGGAACGTTCGGAGAACATTCGGAAATATTTTAGAAAAATTTCTTACATTTTTTTTTCATTTGTTATTAACGAGGTAAAAATGGTTTGAAAAGACAAGCACTGTATTCCCAAAGCACTGACATCATATAAATGTGATTTAAAGTAGCAGTTCAGAAGCTGAATGCTGTAAAGCTGCATCCTCTCAAAAACAACATGACATCCAACAAACCGCAAATCACCTACCAAAACAACACGCTGCCACTTCTGAAACACACATACACACACAACTGTGACTCCAGCTCCAAATTGCACATTCATCACACTTATTCATGCAAATCATACATATGCAAATCACACATCGCCATACAAATATATTTGCAAAAAGCCTCTGCTGCAAAGAGAGAATATAACGGTGTGCGTCACCTCAAGACTAAAACGAACGGAGGGGACACTCATTTCCCCTCCGTTCAGCTCCGCAAGCGCTAGTGTCTGTCCTCATTCGACTGATACTGTCTGAATCAATATTGATGGGCCGAATAGAGGTCTTCTCCTTCTGGGAAACATCTACAACTGAAGGACATTGAAAATGATCTTGGCAAAGACTTGTGAACTTCCCCGATTCGCCCACATATCATTATTGCTCAGAATGAGTCATAAATAATAAACACTGAGATAGAAACACATGTGAAGGGACAGTGGGTGTGGGGAGTGAACGCAGAGAGCAGATATAAGGAGGAGTTCACACAAAATAAAGCTTCTGAGAGGACTTTATCATGTGTGCAAGAAGATCTGTGTGTGTGTGTGTATGTGTGTGTGTGTGTGATCATGCCTAATTCATAAATAGAAAGAGGAATAAAAGGTGTTGAAAAACTTTCGCTGCTGTCATACACCGTTCAGAGCCATTGTATCAGATCATAATCAGATCATGTATTGAGACTGTTTTCATGGGCGAGAAGAGTTTGAGATGATTCATAAACACTGATAACAGCATGTTACATTCATAAATCAGTGCAGAAAGACATTCGCAAAACAACCGCAGTACAGAATTACATTGTACAGTTCGTCCTGAAATGAGGAGTTATTAGTAGTAACAACATCAACGAGCAATAGCTCTGTGTATATAGTGGCATATTCATGTGCTTTATTGTTGCTAAAACACCATTATATGCCAAAAGCGCTGTCGTAATGTAATCGTGATGCTGCTAGCGGTGAGAATTATTCATGGGCCTTTAGGGAAAAGGCTGTGAACAGCAATAGAGTCTTAATGTGAATGTTCATATCAGCGGTACGTTCACATATTCTCACATCGGGAACAGACGATTGCTGTCGGAAGTATGAGGTAAGACACACTCACGGTCAAAATAGCAATTTGATTAGCCGGCAATTTTATCTGAAGCAACTACTGTCACACATCTGTTTGCTTTAGGACTTCCTTCTGTTTATTTTGTTCAGTTTCCCATCACTCCGTCTTCAGTAGTTCATTTGGTTCGCCTGTGTGTCTGTCGGTTTCTTGTTACTAATTAGTCTAATTAGTCATTACCTGTGTACTTCAGAGTCTTGAGCTGGTGTCTGTCATCGTTGATGTTGAGCTGGTGTTTCCTAGGCCACACTTACACATCGCCAGGGATTTAGAAAAAATAAAAGTTGACATTTACATCAACCCGCATAAATCAAGCGCCATCATAACTGGGCTCTGACAAGACGTGAAGCATTTTTGTTTCTCAGAAATCTCCACTTTGGCTGGAGTTTTTAAAAATAATCGTTTTCTGTGGTAAAAACTGGGTTTTCGTGTAAATGGGAGGCCAAATGAGAGGAAAATGAGAGGCCATTCGGTAAGTTTAAGTGCATTAATAAAGACTGCTGCATCTCGATCCTGTTTCCATCGCTGTAACCAGACACCGAACTATAGGGACAGTCCCTCTCGATCATAGGTTATCCACAGGGTTTCAGACTTGAATTGACGCTTTGCGTGGAGCTTGATTGACAGGTGATCTGACCAATCATCATACTTCGCTATCCACCGTTTGGTCCGACAAAGCAGTCAGGAGAGATAGAAGATTAACATGGGGGGATTTGCACTTGAAAAAGGGAATATACAGCCCGTTATCATCCCAAGGCGCCATATATGACGCTTTTGCCAAAGCGTAGACATCTAAAGCACATGGCACCCTTTAGCATCAATATGAAACGCAGATATATATGGGCCATAAGGCGCCTCCTAGTGGTCTAACCCTAACACTACCCCAGACCTAAACCTACCCATAACCGAAGTGTGTTATATTGACGCTAAAGGGTGCCATGTGCGTTGGATGTCTATGCTTTGGCAAAAGTGTCGTATATGACGCCTTGGGATGAGAATGCGTTGGAATATACTGACGCCTTTCCGCGGTTAAAACAACATTCATTCTTAAGTTCATTCATGTTTATTTGATATTGTAAATAAACTAGAAGGAAGAGATGATCGGATCACAAGAAGCTTTAACTGATGCTCTACAGCGATCTGCCACGAGTCACGACACATTAAAGAGTCAGTAACTAAGGACAGTAACTAATTAACTAAGTAAGACAGTAACTAGCAGGACAACAGTAACTAAGGGGGGCGGGTCTTTGCGAACGGTCAATTGTATTGCGCTGAGGCTTCGAAACAATCTGACCCCCGCTCCCACGGTGACCCCTAGTGGTCAGAACGTAAATGCAACAAAACTCGGGCCAAACATGCTTTAAAACACCTTTTACAAATCTATTGCATATTTTTATGGTAACACTTTATTTCGATAGTCAACTTTAGACATTCTACTAACTGTAAGTAACTTTTCAACTACATGTCAACTAACTGTCATTAGAGTATTAGTAGACTGTCAGTTTAATATCTGCTAACACTTTATTTTGTTGGTCCCCCAACAGACAGTCAACTGACTATAAGTAACTTGGCGACTACAAGTAAACTTATTCTCCTAACCCAAAGCCAAACACCTAACCATAACCTAACAGTCTACTGACAGTCAACTATAATATACTAATACTCTAATGAGAGTTAGTTGACACATAGTTGAAAAGTTACTTATAATTAGTAGAACGTCTAAAGTGACTATCGAAATAAAGTGTAACCCTAATGTCTAATTAAACTGTCTACAAATGTATAAAACTGATCAGAGATCAGGTAAAACCCACAAACACTTGTTCATTGGTTTTTAGTGACTCTCAGTGAACAATTTGTGAAACGTTTCGAAACAGTTATAACGAAATGAAGCCTCGTTTACTGAAATCACGTGATACATGATTCATGAGAAAAGATGTGCAAAGGTTTCGAAGCTTGGAAGCTTCATGAAGCAGTGTTTTCATCATCAACCATCAGCCTTTGCTTTTCCTTTTAGCTTAGATAATGCAAGTAGAGGCTCTGGGCTTCTGCTTGACAAAAACAAAAGCCTCTGAGGAGCGTTTAATTGAAGTTATTAAGGCACAGCAGGAGCTCTGGGGGTCTGTTGGAAATACACTCAACACTCGAAGTACAATCAGTACTAAAATACTCTTTGTCTAATCATAATTAGAGAAGTCTCAAGCACTGTACAATCCAGTTGTTTGTGACAGTGCTGGAGTCATATGAAACGGCTTACAAAATAGAAAGCATGTGATCTTTCGTGCCTCCAAGAGACCAAATCCATCAACATGAATGGTCTAGTAATCATCACTTGCCTTAAAGTCTGCCTTACAGAAATAAGTCTACCCCAAATAACCTTATCGTGAAGATCAAATGACTCTTAAGCCTTGTTCACACTCCATGATTGTAAAACGTCGAGCTGAACTGTACGGTTCACACTACATGACTTGCTCTCGGTGAAATCAGGAGGTTTCAAGTTGTTGAGACGTTCACACCACACGACACAACGTTGGACAAACCACATTTTGTCACGAAAAATCACGTGATAAAACGAACCGGAAATGACGCGAAACAGCATACGCGGCAATACCCAGCGAAGACGAAGAACACAACACGCGAATATGGATGTCAGACAGAAACTAGAGCTGCAAATTGTTTGCGCGATGATTTGCTCTGAGAAAAAAAAATACAAAAAAAAAAACAATAATAAGATGACCTCAACCCATGCTTTACTCTGATTGGCTGTAGCTCATGACATCACTGAGGTTGAGTTGCGCGACAGCTCTGGATATCTAGCATGCTGGATATTTTTTCTGGGCTCGGCGACACGTCTGCAAGAGTCTTTGATTTGTTGATGGCTCTTTCATAATAACAGATTGGCGAGCGTTCATCGCCCACTAATGCCTCGTGATTTGCACGCGATAACACCCTGACCTGTCGGCGAGCTCAAAGATTTGCAAATCGGGCTTAAAGGAGTAGTTCACTTAAAAAAAAAAAAAAAAAACCCTTTTGCTGATAATTTACTCACCCCCATGTCATCCAAGATATCCATGTCTTTCTTTCTTCAGTCGAAAAGAAATGAAGGCTTTTTTATGAAAACATTCCAGGATTTTCTCTATATAATGGACTTCAATGCGGTCCAAATGGTTCAAGGCCCAAATGAGAGTTTCAGTGCAAACTGCAAAAAAATAAAAAAATAAAATAAATAAATAAATAAAATCTTTTCCCGTGTCAATTCGTTCATTTTGTTCGTTGAATGAACCAAATGACACGAAAAAAGATTTGTTCATTTTGATGAACAAGTTCGAACAGGAGAGTCACAAACGTGCATCACAGAACAGAGTAAGGTGAGCATTTGTGCTTATAAAACTTAATTTTGTTTTTTATTTATTAAATGAGCGTTTTGCTTGATAAGACCCTTATTCATCATCTGAAATCGTTTAAAGCCCTTTGAACAGTTTGCAGTTTGCACTGAAAGTGTCTTTTGGACCTTGACTGTAGAAAATTCCTGGAATATTTTCATCAAAAACCTTAATTTCTTTTCGACTGAAGAAAGAATAACATGGATATATTGGATCGCATGGGGTAAATGTAAGTAAATTATCAGCAAAAGTTTTTTTGTTTTTTTTTTTAAAGTGAAATACTCCTTTAAAATCCTGTATTGTGAACTAGGCTTTAGTGTAATTCTCAGTCTTCCGTCATACAGGTAAATCGCAATGTTATTAAATCAGTGAGAACTACAAGTATTTTTTGTTGTTTTGCCATACAAATATCTGACCATTCTTAAAGGACCATTTCACCCATTACAACATAAGTCTTTATTGAAAGTGGATCATATATGTAGTCGAAATGTAAAAGAATTTTTTAATTTGGTGCCCTCTTGACCGAGAAAAGACAGAAAATAACCAAGGGGCGCATATATATGAATAAACTACAGGTCCCAGAATTCCCCGCTTTGTACAGCTCCGCAAGCCACACCCTCTCCGGAACCGAGTAAAAAAGCGCAGACAACACTCTTCCACAACACTCTTCCGTCTACAAGGCTAACATTAGCTATCACCAGGGTTTGAAATTCATTTCACACAAAATGTCTATTTGGCTGTGGCGAGCAGGACGATCGAGGGCGAGGCACATAAGAGGACATCGTGCCGTGCGAGGCTGGTGGCGTGAGTGATAACAAACTAAACGGAGACTATTTGGTGATAATGAAATACACCTGTGAGGCGAGCGCCGGTGTTCTGACAATTCATGCTACCCATCAAGATTTGCTACTTACCGGTTATGCGCATGTGCATGTGCAGACATGTGCAGATTTTTTTTTTTCTTTTTTTTTTTTTTTTTTTACAAAAGGTACATTTTCCTGTTATAATATATAATTTCCCTTAAAAAATGCTTACTACCATATGAATATTTGTACGGTCAGCCAGCTGAAAAAGAATAACTGAAATTTTCAGTTACTATGAGGAAAGGTGTACTTTGACAAGTCAAAGATGAATATTTTATGATCATTTTTACTTTTCACACCGTTTTAAAAGTAAAAATAGTCGTCTACAGTATACAGTAGCTACTCATAACTTAGAATTGTATTATAATTGTATTTCATACGACTTTAATCGGCATTCTGTCATCAATTCGCGCTACGGTAGCATTTTTTGACAAGGAAGCAAAAATCGACAGAACACCGGTCCCGAGGACGGCGCGATGCGCGAGGCTGGTGGCGTGAGTGATAACAGACTTAACAGAGACTGTTTGGTGATAATGAAAGACACCTGTGAGGCGAGCGCCGGTTCCGCGTCTCTCACGGAGAAGCGAAAGCATAAAACGGGGAGCGACGACGGCAGATCGAGAGAGAAACAGGCCTGATTTTATGAAGTTTTGTTTCTGTTGTGTGTAACGTTACAGCAGTCGTCAATGAGGGAGGGGCTGCTGGCTTTGGCTTATACTTTCGTTTTGTATGTGTTCATTTTATTATTAAAATGTTTAAATGTTCGCCGGTTCCTGCCTCCTTCTTTCCACAACAACAAACCCCGTTCACATTACATTGGCAAACTTTAAGTGAATTACTCCTCGTTTGTATTTATTTCTGTTTGGTGAATTACTGCATGTTACCTGGATGTTAAGTCAGGCGAAACTATCACAACACAAACATCCGTGTGCTCGTCTGATTCAGAGATTTCCTCCAGGAGAAATTGTGTCCGTAGGCCGTAGCACGCAGCGAGAGTACAGGCAACAGCAATCCGCCCAGCGCCAGAGTCAGTGCGGGGTCCTCGACCGCGACAGGCCGCCGCCTCGTTGTCTCCTGCTCCTCCATCAGCCTCAGCTGCTCTAAACTATACTGGACTCGTAAAGATAGCCACGAAAATCGGATTCGAGCAGCAGAATTTCAAAATCCTCTTCTTCCATATCATGTTTAGTTTCTTTCGTCATTGTCATAACTTATGATCTCCACAGCGCTTGTTAGCTTAGCTTCCAAACAAGATGGCGGATATTGATTTCAGTTTCTGCAGGTGAAGTCCCACCCACTGATCTGTAATAGGCTTGTAGGGTGAGTGGGTCCAACACCCTTGCATAATAATGAGCTAACATGTGTAGTTCCAAAGATTTTAATGAAATATGACTTCCTGCTTATCGTGACGCAAAATGACGATTTTTACGTCATGATAAGCAGGAAGTTAAACACTTAAATCCTTATTTCTCCCATCTCAGGGGAAAATAAGGGAAAAAACCATGACCATTCAAAAATATGACTGGGTTTCTAAAGATACAAAGCTTAATGCAAATGGGTGAAGTGACCCTTTATGACACAACACTGTTTTAAACTAAAAACGTAAAACTTTTTATGCGTTTTGGCCGTTCGTTTACACAACAATGCCTAAAAAAGCTAACGGTTTTAAAAGTGAATGTTTTTCAAAATGATTTCTGTATAAACATTAAAAAAAAATACATGAATCTCTGAAGACGATGACATCTTGCACATGTGTACAGTATTATGTGTTCAGTCTGTAGTGTTTCATTGCCATCTATACAGTTCTATTCGTGGCTCTGTGTGAATGGGGATTGTGTTGACACTGGTGTCATCTATACACAGAAAACTCAACGGAAAAACGTCTCCATTTTAAGCATATCACTGTCGTGTATACCTACCCTCAGTGAGGTTTTAATTAGGATGGCCAATGGTCAGAAAAAAGAAAAATTCCACAGACAAATAAGACAAAACCAACTACATCTGCCACAGTCTCTAAAAAGTCAAAATCAATAAACATGCCTTCCACTCCACTTTATACTGTCTGTCCCGCTTAATTTTTATCTCTGTGTCCAATCTCAACGGGTTCCCTTTTGTTGTCATCGCAAACAACAAAAGTGGTAAAATATACTCAATAAAGCCCCAGCAGGCTGATGTGGGAACAGTACAGACAGATTTATAGACTGATACATCACACAAACTAACCACTAGATTTACGGTTTTGTTCCTTGTCTTTTAGCGCAGGACACCCACAAGGCCTTTGGCTTTCCATCAGGCTCAGTAGAAGCTACATTTATGGGCCTAAATGAGTCCGTCAGGTGCAGTGAGCACGCAGCCAAAACATACCGCAGGAATGCTAAACGCTGATTCAAAGAGTTCACGGTGGGTTTTGATGGGGACAGAGAGAGAGACCCACAGTTTGACCGAATGTCTTTCGGCATGCGCTCACAAATGCTCCAAATTCCTTGTGGGCAGTTAATAGTTGACAACATAAACTCCACGGACTTGCTCTGTAGCTCCTAAAATGTCTCGGTCGCTCCTTCACTGCAGGAGACTGGGGTTTTTTTTCCCTCCTTAGAAACTCTTAATGTTGACCGCAGTGATCCAGACGTCTACAACATCTCTCTTTAGCGTGTAATGTTGCTGTTTGTGCATGAGGAAGCTCCATTTCTTCTCTATATCCAGACTGATCTCATGAAGTAGCGTGTGTATGACACGCCAATTCGTATTTGCATTTTTGGCGTGCTATCAAGACGCATAATCGCTTTTCAGCGTGTTTATGAACGCCGTTGACTTAACGTTATATAAATATATGACTTACCTCAACCCTGTCCCTAAACTTAACCGTCACTTGGGTTAATGGCATTTATGACTGTTCCCTTACCATCCTAGTGAAAAAAAAGATATGAGTTACCTCAACCCTATCCCTAAACTTAACCGTCACTGGGGTTAATGGCATTTATGACTGGACATTTGACGCGCGTGTACAGACACGCGGAATGACGCGGACGTTAATGGCGTAGACATACACGCATACACGCGGATACACGCGGATAGCTCAAAATGCGTAAAGATAACACGCCATTTAACTCTAAAGTGGCGTGTATGTTTACGCAAAAGTCGTGATGTCATGTTGCTATATCAGTGTTTCTGAACTCCTGAAACGCCTCCATTGTAGTCTTGAGTTTCTCCCGGGAACGAACACGTCACAATATTCCTCATTATAAGAATTCATGCACAGAATAAAGTGGTGGGGCCTGGTTGAGTTAGTTAGTTGTGTGTTAAACTGGTGGTTATGGGAAGGGGCGGACATTTCCCAAACACACTGCTCCGCCCAACCAATCAGAGCACAGTTTGTTTTTCAGAAGGAGGGGCTTCATAGAGAAGGAAGTCAACAGAGTGTTACAGACAGACTGGGAAGAGAGGAGCTGCAATGGAGAATATGAGGAAAATGATCAACATTCCTGTTCTAGTAGAGCCTGAAAACAGCACAAGTACATAAGGCATAATAGTTTCTTTTACCTATACTTAGTCATGTCGAAAAAATTGGGCCTTATTTAATATAGGGATTACTGGGAAGCCCATTTGTTTTTACACGTGCCTCGCTGCAAATAGTGCCTCGCTCACATACAGTAAAGTCAATAGTCTCACTGCTTGTGGCCTTGCGATTGTAGCTTTTATACAGTACAGTAATGGCTGAATAGACAAATGACAGTGATTATCTGGGGCTTGGCTGGGGTTTTGGCTTCCCACTATATAATTATACCTCAGCTCAACTTGTTTTTTCACATTCTACTGGCACTGGATGGTAGACGGGCAAACGGCGGCCAAAGAAAACGTCCACCGTCTAATTCAGGGGCAATCCGAGCCGCTAATGTCAGCTTCTATGCTGGGACTTTTCAGGGACAATTTTTCTTGACTTCTCAAGTGTGTGTGTATGTATATATATTTTCCTCTTTTTGTCCGTGTGTGACGGACTCAGAAACCCCAACCACAATGACACGGCAGGCCTAAAGGAGGCTGAAGTCATTGCACTGAGGGATCTGTGAATGATTGGATACCTTTCTCATTACTCACTCAGGAAAGAAAGCACTCAGACGTGGCTGTCCAAAGAGTCAGACGTCGGTTTGCTTAGTAAAAGGATATTTGCACAGCAGAATTTGTCCACCTGTGGAAATGGAAGGTGTGTCTGAATATGCAGGTTTCATCAAGCTTTCAGCACTATAAGTAAAGACTAATCCAGCTGTAATCATCATTGCCCGGGCCCTTCCTACTGAGTGCACTGAGAAATGTTGACAGTGTATGATTGCCCTCGTTACACCTCTTTTCACACTATGTCATTTGTACTCATGTTTAAGTTGTTTCATTTTATTTTTGTTGTATGTAATTGTACAGCACTTTGGTTGTATAAAAGTGCTTAAAGTGTACATATCATGCTTTTAAATCATTCATTTTTACTTATAAATCATACCGTTGTGGTCTATATAAAACATAACTGCAATACTTGGGTCTGAATTCCACATTATTATAGCTCCACAAGCCCCTTTTCTACCCCTTTTCTGATGTGCGTCTTTGAGCAACCCGTTTCAAAGCGGCCCCTTTAAATAAAAAGGAGATGCGTCATACCCCGCCCGCTCTCCAGGTCGCTGAGTTCACGGTCGGTTCAACTCCCCGCGTTCAGCCATTATTGTAGTTTGATAAGAGATATACGATTACTATAGTTTCAAAGAACATTTTTATTCACACGTTAACAAAATGTCAACAAAAGACTTGTCCATCAAGCGTTACGTATTCGAGCCAGAGCGAGCGATTTGAAAAAGACGACGACAAACCTGCAGAACAACGTCTTCATATGGATGCAGTGGTATGTAAAGTTAAGTTAACTATGTTGTGTTATTAGTGAAAGTCGACTATTTCTCTTGTTAAAACAAGCACTCTGACAAGATAAATGACTGCGGTCTGATCTTACCACTAAAAATCTGTATGATAATAATATGATAACTTGCGTTTAGAAAGCGTCAGAAAACACAGCAGCTAAATGATAGAAGGAATTTACCCCTCATTCAGACGAAGTCGATCGGCAAACCCTTCTGTATACTGGCGGAGGTTGTTGGATTGGGGATCCTTGAAGTGCTTCAGGTCACTACATCCAACAACCGAACATTTTGACTAGCCCTCTCGTAACTTCTGCATCATTGAGCTTGGACTACAAAATCGGAGCGAGAAATAATAATGGCGGATTGCTCGAAGTGTTGGACCGGTAGTCGATGTCCTTATTTGGCAGTTCCGCTGCAAATACTGTGACGTAATTGTTCAAAAAACGTAATAGAAAACAGGAAAATCCGAACAGGTTGAAAAATATGACCAAAACAGAATATAAAGATATAAACGAAGCACCTGAAGAGAATAATTTCATCTTTTCTGTACTTATAAACACTCCAAATATACAACAAAATGCATTTAAGGGCTAAAAAAGTGGATTTTGCATGATATGTCTCCTTTAACAAATAAAGTTGGTTTGGATATAATCTGTCAAATGTTCATGTCATTGTCATGTCACGCCTTGTTGGTCATGTGATCCTGCCATGTGTTCCCTTGTCTGATGTGTCATGTTGTCATTGGTTCATTGTTCACAGGTGTCCCTTGTCTTGTGTGTTAAGCCCTCATGTTTGTCATGTGTCTTTGTCAATTGTTGTTAACGGTAACCACTGCTTTGAGTTCTGAGTTCTGAATCTGAGTCGAGTTTGAGCATTTGTTTTATGTTTGATCTTGGATTTTGTTATGTGTGAATAAACTGCACTTGGTTCTCTTCAAACCTGCCTTCAGTGGATCCTTTTACACCAGTTGACGCGGGAGATAATAACTGAAAAACATCTTCACTTATAATATTTCTGTCCTGGTTCTGAGTTGGTGATTGCTGTCTTGGTTACTCATTATCCTCCTCATTATCTCCTGTACTTATGTTCAGTTCTGTTTGTATTTCGTTGTTGGGTATCATCTATGGTATGTGTGTGTGTCGCGCTCTCTCTGTTCAGATTTATTAAAAGACTGCATTCTCTCTTTATCATCGTGTTCGAGTTTGATCATCTACACAACATTGTGGCAGTTTCAGCATATGAGTCGTTTGTCCAGTATTTCCAGCTGTTTAGGATCGGAACTGATGAATAGGACCGGGTTGGATTATTTGTTTTCTCGTTTTTGACTTTCTCGTTTTCTCATTTTTGAGATTTGTTTATGTTCATGAGAACGGTTCAATTTGTGATAAATGAGCGGTTTCTTTCCGTTTAGAAGTCAAAAACAAATTTATACAGTAAAGTAACTATATAAAAAGTTAGTGGTGTGAAATTGTGGAATGGTCTGTGCACAGAACTGAAGCAAAGTCCAAATATATTCCAGATAAATAAAAAGATACAAAGCAATGGTTTTCAAAAAATATATAAAATAAAAAGAGGACTATAAGCAGTTGCAATGTTCATTGACGCATGTGATTACACTCTAAATAATGATGATTACACTCTAAATAACGCTGGGTTGCTTTAACCCAAATTTGAGTCAAATATGGACAAACGCAAATGTTGGGTTAAAAATGTCGTTAAAATATAATGACATTTTTAATGTCATTTAAAAATGATTTTAATTACATTTCTAACTCAGCGTATGGGTTTGTCCATATTTGACCCAAATTTGGGTTAAAACAACCCAGCATTGTTTAGAGTGTATGTGTGTACATTACATATACTGTAAGTATAAGATAAATGTGCTAAATATAATTAAGATATAAATATGTGGTAAATTAAATAATATAAGGTAACACTTTATTTAAATAGTACATTTTAGACATTCTACTATACAGTATGTGAGTTTTCAACTACATGTCCACTAACTCTCAGTAAAGTATTAGTAGACTGTAGTAGACTGGTAGGTTAGGGTTTGGGTTCGGGTAAGGAGAATAAGTTGACATGTAGTTACTTATAGTAGGTAGAATGTCTAAAATGGACTATCAAAATGAAGTATTACCTAATATAATAATTTACTAAATTATGGGGATTAAATTCCTACTCCCTTTCAGACATGTTTATGTTGCCAAATATTACTTATTATTAACTGAATGTTTTGCTTATTCAACTTATTAGTACTTTTTTTTCTGATGTTTTGTTTGGTTTATTTTTTGATATGTTGAAAATAAAATTTCTTCATTCATTTCTTCATTCAAATTATGCAAAGGTACACGGACCGAACTGAAGCCGGGTCTTTTTAATGGATCGGTCAAACAAAAAGATCCAAACACTTGGAATCTGGTTCGCGATTCACTCTGAATGAGAATCTTTTGTACAGGCGTCTCACTGAAGTAAAACTTACATTGCCTATGAACAATTCAGTTTTATATGAAGCTTATATACAGGCGAGCAGATATGGAAGCTTGTTTCCGCCACTTAATAATGGTAATTGCATTACCATTAATACTTAATACACAAGTAATTGTGACTTTTATCTCACAATTCTGACTTTTTTTTCTCACAATTGTGAGTGAGAATTGTGAGAAAAAAAATACTTTTCCCCCTCAGAATAGTTTATATCTTAAATATAATAATATTATATTTACATATATATATGTATAATTATATACATATATATATATACTAATATAATAGTTTATATTTACAACATGCAATTTCGACTTTATATCATGCATTTCTGACTTTATAACACACAATTGCTACTTTATATCACACAATTGTGAATTTACATCTCACAATTCTGAGAAATAAAGTCAGAATTGCGAGATATAAACTCACAATTGTGTGATACAAAGTAGCAATTGTGTGTTATAAAGTCGGAAAGGCATGATATAAAGTCGAAATAGCATGTTGTAAAGATGTAAACTATTCTGAGGGGAAAAAAGTATTTTGTTTTTCTCTCTTAGAATTGGCCTGATAACTCACAATTGTGAGTTTATCTGATATTTACCAACAATCTTGTTGAAACTAAATTGGAGACCTCGCTATCGGCTGTCAGCGATAAACAATGTGAATTAATCTGAAGGCAATTTCAGGGAAATACATTTTCCAACAAGGAGATAGAAAACACTAACAGTGTGTGAACGCTCTTTAAACCACCATGATACAACCACCATGTATGAATTTACAAATGCATAGGTTTATATCTTTTCTATATATGGATGGACGGAAGGATGGACTGCATATATAGCGCTTTCACAGACCCAATGGCCACCAAAGCGCTTACATTTGCCTCACATTCACCCACCGACGGCGGTGTTAGCCTTATAAGGCGCCATCCAGCTAGTCGGAAGCAGCTATATAAAGTTTGTGATATTTAACTTGTGAAATGAGTTTGGTAATGGTCTGTTGAAATTACTTCTTTGTGAAACACAGAGTAATTTGTAGTGCATAAACAATATATCACAATGGAGTACGCATGAATATTGCTCCTCTGTTTTTGCGTCCCGGCATTACATCAGTGCTGCTGTTTTTCTTTCTCCCTCGTATTAAGTTGCATCTTCTAATAGGCAGAAATGGTCACACGTATTTCCTAGTTAATATCCTAATAAGAATGTCACTTGCTTCTCTCATCTGCATTTTACCACTTTTAATATTTTCCGGGGTAGAAATTGGACACGGATCGGTCTGCTGTAAGATGCACCAACTGCAATGTAATAAATAATGCAAATAAAAAGATGAATCATTTGTAAGAGCGAGAACACTTCCAGCTTGAGAAAGAAAGGGATGAGAGTCTGGATCTTCTGTCTGAAGTCTCGAAACACTCGAGAGGGAATTGATTTGTTTGTTGCTGGTGTTTGACCCATTCCCCGTCTGGCTCTTTGTCTCCTCACACGTCTGCTTCTTACAGGACATTAGTTTTGGTCAGGGGGATTTGATCACTTATCTGACTGATCTAGCACATCTCATCCATCTTTTGTTAGGAGAAATGATCTGGCAAAAAACAAAACAAAACGCAGAATGGCCCTTGGAAAAGAAAAAGAATATAATTGACAAATGAACAGTGCAGTGTGGTTTGGATTGGCTTTTTCCCAGTTACTGTGAATTCATTGCGAGCTTCTGGATGGATCGGTTGAGGGAACCGGAGGTCGGTTCTGATGCTCAGTTTTTAAACGGCAGGGTTGCTTATTTGTGAGCATTTCTTTGGATTCGTATTCGAAAAGCATTGGCCTTTTGAAACATCCCTCTGAAAGCTGCGTTTGTGTTAGCCTTCAGAACAGTTAAAGGGAATTCTTGGCAAAAGACTTTAAATACATGAACAAAAGACTTGAGTTTTGTGGCATTGCGACGCTTGTGTGTTAAAGAGCTTATTGGCCTTTGTGGTCTTCGGAGATAATGTATAAAGTAAAGGTTTCATATGGAAAATAGAAAAATACGATTTATCCATATCGTGCTCCTCACAACACCTAATATTGCAACTTTAAAGGGACAACTTTTAAAGTATTTTGTTATCTAAAATCATTATTTTTTTGATAAATATGTGCAAATACCTATGTCAATGATTTGACTTATCCTCGTAAACGAGGAATTTATTGTCTTTATAAGGATATGTCCACAGGAGGCTTCCATGTCGTTCCGCCATCTTGAAAAACAATAATAGCAGAGAGGGACAAAAAGTACCAGCTCAACGCGTTTCCACAGCGCGCTTTCGTTCATAGCCAGCCTGACGTGACTGTACACAGCCCCGGCAAATTTAAAACGCAGGTTTGATGTTGGGATAGCTTTTCCAGGTGGAAAGAGTTGATGCAGGAGAAAACTTTCAAAAGAGTCCTGCTGATTACAGTTTATTTCAGTAGTCACTTTAGATGTTCTACTAATTATAAGTAATTTTTCAACTACGTGTCAACTAACCCTCATTAGAGTATTAGCATAGTAGACTGTCAGTAGACTGTTAGGTTATGGTTAGGTGTTAGGATTTGGGTTAGGAGAATAAATTTACTTGTAGTCGCCAAGTTACTTATAGTCAGTTGAATGTCTGTTGGAGGTAGGGATGGGCATGATTAATCGACGATCGATTATTGATCAATAAGAATTTCGTCAATCACGTTAATTTGTTATCGATTATCATTAAACTAATGCTGCTGCGTTGCGTAGTGTTAGTGGAAAGTGAACGTGTTCCCCGGGCTGGTGATGTTAGCGCGGAGGTACCTGTGCATCCCTTCGGCAACGTCAGTCCCCTCAACAGAGCGGTGTTTTCAGCGGCTGGACTGAGACATTTGTTTACATTTGACGTGTCTGCACGAGTGTGGAGGTGCACGCTGCAAAAATATAAACACCTCGTCCGTTTGGGGAGGAGCGCGCGCTGAGCACAGTTTGCAGAGACTCGCGCTGAAGAGCCAGGCGAAAGTGCAAACAAGGCTTGACGGTCACCATGCAGGTTGCGGTCGCGTCTGACCCCAGATCATGTCATCAACATGCTTATTTTTCTCAACAAAAGACAGTAGACTGGAGCAGAAGCTATATGCGAGTTATTTTTTATGAGGCTTAAAGTAGCCTAGCCTAATTGATTGGTAGGCTAATCTCCCTCATCCTTTCTCGACTCCATGCCTTGGATAGTTGAGTTACATTTTGACAAAACCTGTCAGATCTAAATATTATTATGTTTTTGGTCAAGTTATTTTTTTATTATTTTGGAACAAATGAGGGTCCCACGAGGGCCAAACTCGCAGCTGCAGGTTCAGTTGCGTTAGAACACACATATCTTCAAATTTAGCCTAACCGAACGCCCAGGTTTAACTGCCACAAGTTGATCATCTTGTAATAAAGATCTAATCGAGGAAAAACACGCTGTATTTTTGTGTTTTCATTGCATGTTTTATTTATAAAAAGTTAAATAAATAATAAATTTGAATATAAAAATATTAATGATTGATCGATAGTCGGTCGTTAATTCTTCCGACGATCGATTAAGAAAATTTAATTGAATTCCCATCCAGTTGAGGACCAACAAAATAAAGTGTTAGCAAATATTAAGCTGACAGTCTATTAATACTCTAATGACAGTTAGTTGACATGTAGTTGAAAAGTTACTTATAGTTAATAGAATGTCTAAAGTGGACTATCGAAATAAAGTGTTACCATCCTGCTTTCTTCTCAACAGGTAAGTCCAGCCCAGTCTCATCCCAAGGCGTCATATTTTGACATTTCGTCAAGATCCGAAGCACATGGTACCCTTTAGCGTCAATATGAGATGCAGATATATATGGGCCAGAAGGCGCCTCCTAGTGGTGTAACCCTAACCCTACTCCAGACCTAAACCTACCCATAACCGAACAAAGCTTTGTGCATGCTATATTGACATGTTTCCATATGGGTTGGATTTAGACGAAATGTCAAAAGCATGGGACACCCTGGGATGAGAATGCGTTGGCAAGTCAATGTTACGGTCTAAATTACAAGCTTTTTTTCATTGCTTGGTCGCTTCTCTGCATTTGGAAACTTTCGATTCTATCAAATTTCCGTTTGTTTGTTGTGTCTAGTTGTAGTTTGTTTGAAATACCAAACTTATTCACCTGAAGGAAAACTCAATGAAGTGCTATTAGAAGACATCCTGGCATAGCTTTTGGGTTCATAACTGCTACCATAAATGTATTTGAAAAAGCAAGGCGCTGGAGGTCTTTGTTTCAATGCAAAATACAATTTCACAACTAGATGGGAGTAATTCCTACACATTGTCCCTTTAAAGGCCCATTGATAGCGGGAGTTAGACATTGTAAGCTTTGAATGCTTTATCTCCCAAATGCCAATTTTGTCATTGTTTTGGAACATACCAGCATATTCATAACCTTGCATATTCATACTAAAAGCTAAAAACCTTGAATGTGAGTTTGTCTGCTGCGTCTTCATTGATTTTAAATAACTTTGATACTTCAATTAGTCCTTCTCACAGTGAGTCTAAATTTGTTGCACTTAAAATCCGTCACCTTTGACCATGCTTCAATATTTGACGTTTTAGGCGCCCTTTAGCGTCACTTACATGACGCGATCCCGCGGCGTCATCTAACTGACGCTAAAGGAAAGCGTCAGTTAAAGGAGGTGGTTAGGTTTAGGTGTGGGGTGGGGGTAGGGTACACGCGATCCTAGGGCGTCATCTTACTGACGCTAAAGGGCGCCTAAAGCGTCAAACATTGAAGCATGGTCAAAATGCTCCCGAAGCGTCAGTTAGGTGACGCCTTGGGGGTGAGAATGGGCTGAAAATCCATATAGGAATGAGTGAATCCCCAGAAAACATCCATCAACTTTTGGTAGCAAAACATAACTTTCATAACAACAGATCACTTTAAAGTATAACTAACTTTCCTGATCCCAAAAACGAAATAGATTCTAGTTTTCCATATGTGCGTTTCTGAACTATCAAAGGAAAGTTCCCTCAACTTATGACCAATTGTCCTTTTCTGTATTTAAACAACAATGAACAATAATAGTTGGCAAATTATATGACAAATCTAAATAGTTGAAAGTTCTGACAAAGTTTTGGAGGTAAAAGCAAGTTTTTTTTTTTTTTTTAAACTGTCCACATCACTGGGATTTGACTATGTGCCTCAAACGTTTGGAAAGCAAATCCCGTGGAGATTTTTCACATGCATTCAATTAGGCTTCAAAATTGCAGAAAGGAAACCGTTGATTATGTGCATTAACTCGAGAATGATCCCAGTTAGCAAACATCATGTGAACTTTGTGTTTCTACAGCAATGACAGATGAGCCGCATGCATCTCATTTAAAAGGCTAATTAAAAGTGCAATATGTTCTGATGTAGTAAATGTCAAAAATCTGACTCTTTGAAGGACTGGCGACGAATCTACTAATGTTTATTCACTCAAAATTCGTTATGAGAGTGCTCATCTTTAAATTGGCTGGAATATATAATAAAGACTGAATGTGAACTTTTGAAATAATGTGCTTTGGGGTTTCATGTAATGAAGCACAGATGTGCTCACACATAATAAAAAATAATAAAAATAAACATACGGAGATGGATGCTGCACAGATTCATTTACAAAATGCAAAAAGCCCAACATGGAATCTGAGCTCGCCAGATTTCCGGATAATTGCAACACCTGCCATTCATAAAATGTCACCATATCACATTTTCATTATGTTTCACAGTGTGCTTTTAGTTACTGACAGACTGGTAAATGAGTAGCCACAGCAATGGCGAATATGTGGACAATATTCAACAATCAAACCTGTTCTAGTAGAGCCTGAAAAGTTAATAATGTTGCCTCTTTAAATTGTTACATCTCACGTTTAAATCCAATTCTGATGCATACCACAGAAATCAGCACAGAAAATGAGAAAATTGCTATCCATTCAATTCCACAAGTATTAGTACAACATGTTAAAGGTTCTCTAAGCGATGTGGGGGCAAAACATTTTTTGTCACGTACATCAAACGTCTCCTCACTATCGGCTAGCTGCCTGTCCCCTAAACACACTGTAAAAAAACGCGGTCTCTGTAGACACCACAGGCTCCACAAACGGCAACAAAATAAACAATCATGTCTTACCCGGACCACGAAACCTAACAAACAGTGTTCCAGCCAATCACTGGCAAGAAGTATATCAGGGTGGGTCTGGGGGTTAGTGCACGTGCACATGAAGGGGGTGTGTGTGTGAAGGAGAGACAAGCGTCAGAGGGAAGTTTGAAAAATGCCCGACACACGACCAAAGAGACGTCGTTCTGAAGAACAAATTAAAAAGAAGAAGGAGTCGGATAAAGAACGTGCGAAGTTCCGAATTTACATCGGTAGCAAAGCTTTTGAACGATGGCGAGAACTCCGGCGGCAGAAGGGCTTCCAGTCCGACGGTTACAATTATTTCAGGAAGCACGGAAGGGAGGGGGAGGAGATGAGATGCGGAGGAGGTAGGGTCTAGCTAGCCTCCGATTTGTTTGAAAATATTGCGAACGTCAACACCCCCAGGATCGCTTAGAGAACCTTTAAACAAGAAGTCAAATGTTTTCAAAATTTCATGCTCCAGGACTTGTTGCAGATCAGATTTGAGTGCCACAATGAAGCAATTAAAAGCCCTGACAGCTTGATTAATTAATTGATTTGACTATCAAGAGTCTCTGTGGGTAGAGGAGAGAGAAGGTGTGTGTGTGTGTGTGTGTGTGTGTGTGTGTGTGTGTGTGTGTGTGTGTGTGTGTGTGTGTGTGTGTGTGTGTGTGTGTGTATGTGTGAGAGAGAGAGAAGGTTGTGTAAGAGAGAATGTGGATGTCATGTTGTCCCTATGGGGACACGTTGTCTTTTGCCCTGTGTGAGAACTCGACGAGATCGGCTAGTTAATGAGTGTCACAATGTTAAAATGTCATCTGTGGTATCTGATAATGAGGACTGTCACATTGTTGGTGCTTGTATCTGGTCTGTCTGTGTGTGTGTGTGTGTGTGTGTGTGTGTGTGTGTGTGTGTAAAAGGGACATACGCGATGCACATTGTGTCTTTATTTGATCTCACATGCACCAATGACTTTATAATAACCTGCATCTTTCATTTCTCTGTAATAGAACCACATACACGATCTCAGGGGTTTAGGCCCCATATCACCATATTGCGGAGAGACAGATCATTTTTCACACATGCACACACACACACACACACACACACACACTTGGCGGGTCGGTAGTGAGAGAGAGATTTTTTTTCATAATTTTTTTCTTAAAGGGACAGTGTAGGACCATTGCATTAGTTTAGTCTAGATTTGCCCATTTTGATTCAGTGGTTATCACTGCTAGTTACATACTTTTACAGAATATCACGTAAAATTATATTAATAATGGATATTTTGGAAAAAAAAATAAATATAGATTGAATCAATGACTAAGTAAATATTGCATTGTGCAAGGCTTCATGGGATGTGCCTGTCCTTTTCCTTTCCTTTTTATGTTTCATATACTTTTTTGCTTCAGAGTTTCAAGGTTATAATATTATGATTGTTTTAAAGAAAATAAAAGTGAAAAACACTTCCTTAACCCAAGGCCACTGAAAATGTCTACCTATGGCTTTACAGTTTTGAGTGTAAAACAATGAAAGTATTTCAAATGCTGACTAACAGGAGAAACTTCTTGAATTGTGAATTCTCTTGTTTTATTCTGTTTGTCTAACTTTGCTTCTTTCAAGTGGCCGCTTGTTTGCCAAAATAAGCTGACACATATCCAGACCTTTTTTTCATCAAGTCAACGATGGTTAAAATTACGCTGTGAACTCAACCAGAGGTATGGCTTTTTTCCTGGAGAAAGAACATACATAAATGAAGAAGAAAGCCAAAATATTAAATGAGTACAGAGTAATCCACTTTTGTAGTCTAAATTACAATTTTCTGAGATTTGGAGCCAATTTACAGGGCAGTAAAAATAACTTTAGAAAGATGGTAGCATCATTATTTTATTTTTACACAGAGATAGGTAGGTCTATTAGAGAAATCAATGGACTTTAACAATCTTTGTTGCATTATATGCCAACGATGACAGTTTAAAAATGGGAAATAAGCAGTTTTCAAGGTTTTTTCCACAAAGTTTGTATACCTGTAACTCAAGACGTATCAAAGATATCTTAATATCCTTTTAGATTTTGGGTCTTAACAAACGTTTCTTTTAGTATCTCCATTTTGAAGGCCCTATATAATTTAATTCCAGAGATATTGTGATCTCAATATGGCTCGAAGAATACATTTGCATACATTTCCAATGGTTAAAAACCAAATGTGTGGCCCTCTACAAAATAGAGGATTTCTCAAATATTCATCCATGAAACTTGATATTTTGGCTTTCTTCACTATTTATCTTCAGAAAAAATATAAACAAGATTAAAAATTTGACCTGGGGAAGTTTCCAAATATAAAAAAGTTCCATATATAAAATAATTGTATTATGCAGTTTAGGTCTTTCGCAGTGTGTTCAATAAAAAAAAGAATGTTGCATTAAACTGAAAGTCATGTCTGATTACTGTTTATGATTTTGAACTGCTTAAACCATGTCGTCTTTCAGATGTGGAAAAGCTCTCATTCCAAAAGACGATTAGCAGATGGTAAATAAAAGAAACGGGTCGCCCTTTCAGAAACCCAGAAGTCATGAAGAACCGAAAACTCTTTGTATGTGTTGGAAAGACATCTTAGGATCACATTCTGAATTACAAACAGCTTCGACGGATGCATCAAACAAACTACAGTAATAGTTGCTGTGAACTTTTTAGGGACATGTTTACACATTCTTGTAGGCAATGCATTGTTTTTGAGAACATGCATAATGACAAATGCAACATTTACGACTGCTTGTATTAGAATATTGGAGTGATTTAAAACCTGGAAAACATTTCTCAAACAATAGTTGGCTGCCTTTGTTGGCAGGAAAGAGTTGGTTTGGCTTGTAGGGAGTGTGTAATGTACCAGTGCATGTGTGTACGACCTTATCCAGACTCTCTGAACCAAGCCAAGACAAACAGGACAGCATATCTGCATCTCTATGCGCTTCTGTAACCAGCGTCCACCCACATGCATGCTATCAAACTTTAGGCCAAGACAATTACTGCACCTCAGAGCTCAGAGTAATAGATTAGAAACAAAGACAGTCTGGAGGAGGAGGAACGGTAGAGATTTTGAGGTGTGGGATATTAGGCATGAATTTGTCAGGATCTAAAACCCTCGGCGGTCTCTTTGCTTACAGTTTGGCTTTACTGGGCTTCTGATAAAAGTAGGGGAAAACCGGTCAGGAGAAATGAGCCCATTCTAATGGGCGAACGAGTGCCTAAATGGAGTCGCAGGCATGTCAAACTAAAAATATGCCTGTCTCCTTGACAACCCAGCTAAGGCCAGAGAGACTCCTGTCGAGTGCAAGACGCGGAGACTTCTGTTGTTGAAGGGGGAATTACTCGCCAGCATTGGACTTGCTGGACCAGGTCCCGTGTGGTAGAGCAACGTATCAACCAGACATCAGATCTTAACTGCAGAAACAACAAGCTGGAGTCGCTGTAAACGCACAAATTAAACCATTCATGTTAATTAAATGCACTTTCCACCCCGATTTAACCTAAAAGTTTGGTTTCTGTCTACACTTTTAAAGTGATACTCCACCTCTGGAAAGATGAATGTGTATTTAAAATGGGTCATTTATGTAGAAGAAATATGAAATTATTTTTGAATTTGGAGCTTTCTAGACAGAGAAAAGCCAGACATTGACGGCTGGACATGTCCGGGAAAAAGAGGATGGTAACCTCTACTACTCAGCTTTCTCCACAGAACAAGAGCCTGCTAGCTTAGCTTCCAAAAAAAGATGGCTGACAATATGTTCATTCTGTGAGTGAGATCCACAATCTATGGGCGGGTTGAAAACATGTGGACAGACCCTACTACTGTCGTCTTCAGTCTCTGGACAAAAAAATCCTCCGATGATGCAAAATTTTTGCGTCATCAGAGGATTTTTTCCAGACAAAAAATATATAAATCTCTCGTCTCAGAGGGATATGAGGGTGGAAAGCAAGGTAACTTGAAAATACTACATGTTTAATACAAAGCTTAATGTTAAATCCTGATGTATACCTTTAAGTATAATCAATCAGTCATTTTTAAAAATATTTAGATATTTGAATTAGTTCAAGTAATGGAGTAATTGATACAAAATGTGATCAATAGTTTATTCAGCAAGGATGCATTAAAGGGATAGTAACCTTTGAACTATCCCTTAAATGATAGTACACTTGCGCAGAGAAAAGCGCCCTCGCTCTCAGATCACTTGGATGTGGCTGTGGTTTCAAGAGGTAAAAATTATATAAATACTGTTCGTTTTCTCAGACAAATCATATGACTGTTATATGACTGACAATTATATGACTGACAGCCAAGAACGGCTTGACCTAAAAATATCAAAATTGAAAATACTGCGGAAACTAAGACACCTACATCTTGGATCCCTTTGAGGTAAGGTAAATTAATTTCAAAGTGAACTATCCCTTTAAATCAGGGTTTCTCAAACTCGGTCCTGGAGGGCTGCTGTCCTGCAGAGTTTAGCTCCAACCCTGATCAAACACATGTACCTGTGACTTTCTAGAGATTCTGAAGACCTTGATTAGCTTGCTCAGGTGTGTTTGATCAGGGCTGGAGCTAAACTCTGCAGGACAGCGGCCCTCCAGGACAGAGTTTGAGAAACCCTGCTTTAGATAGATTAAAAGTGACAGTAAAGACATTTGGATTTCTGTTTCAAATAAATGCAGCTCTTATACTTTTTTATGCAAAAAAACTGATAATAACCTCATACTAATCATAAATGTTTCTTGAGCATCAGATCCTCATATTAGAGTGATTTCTGAAGGATAATGTTGTTACAAGACAGAACTGAAATGAGGATGCAAGTAAAAGTACTGTATTTTTATTGCACAATCAGGTGAAAGTTCGGCAGTGCTAGTGAAGGGTAGAGGATGGAAGAGTTCCAGATGATCAATTTTGGATAACACAATTAGAATACTTCCAGCGATGTGTGGGAAGTGTGGATGTGAGGAATGTGCCGAGTCTGGGTGATGTAGAGCAAACTTGGTGGGCAACCCGGCGTAGTGTTGGTGTAGACACTGGAGGAGGGTAGGGTTTCCTCAGACCAGGTGATGGGGTTCACAAAAATGTTCTCAGGTAGAATATGTTCTAGTTCTTCTGTCCTCTCTTCAGGACTATGGAGATGGGATAAAGCATCTGCTTTAAGATTCTTGGGACCAGGGAGGTAGGAAATGGTGAATCGGAAATGGGTAAAGAACAAAGCCCATCTAGCTTTTCGTGGGTTTAATCTGTTAGCGTCTCTGAGATACTGTAGATTTTTGTGATCAGTCAATACCACAAATGGATGTTGTGACCCCTCTAACCAGTGTCTCCACTCCTCCAGAGCCAGCTCAACAGCTAACTGCTCCCTATTGTGATGTCGTAGTTGACCTCCGCCGGGTTGAGTTTACGGGAGAAGAAGGCGTAAGGATGGAAGTCTACCTGTGTTCCCCTGTTGCTGGGAAACTACCACTCCCACTCCCATGGTTGAGGCGTTGACCTCCACAACAAGTTTCTCAGGATCGGGATGAACTAGGAGGGGAGCGGTGGTGAAAGACTTTTTGAGGGATTCGAAGGCTTGGGTGACAGCAGGTGTCCAGGACAGAGACTTGAACTTGTGTCAAAGGAGGTGAATAAGTGGACTGGCAATGATGCTGTAGTTCAGGATGAAGCGACGGTAGAAATTGGAGAATCCGAAGAAAAGTCTGAGTTCCTTAATAGTTGTGGGTATGGGCCAGTTGTGGATGGCATCCACCTTCCCCTCGTCCATCCGGATGCCACTGCTATCGATGTAATAGCCAAGGAACTGCACAGAGGGTTGGTGAAAAGAACACTTTTCTGCTTTCAGGAACAACTTAAAATCCCTCAGGCGTTTCAGGACCTCCGCAACGTGGTGGTGATGTTCGGTCATACTCCGGAAGTAAAATCAGGATATCATCTATATAGACCAAGACAAACTTGTGGAGGAACTCCCGGAGTACCTCATGTATGAAATCCTGGAATACAGAGGGGGCGTTGGCCAATCCATATGGCATAACGAGGTACTCGTAGTGGCCTGTAAGGGTCCCGAAAGCCGTCTACCATTCGTTCCCCTCACATATCCGAATGAGGTTGTAGGCGCTGCGGAGGTCCAACTTGCAAAAAACAGTGGTACCTTGGAGATGTTCCAGTGCAGCGGGGACAAGAGGAAGGGAGTAGCCTCCATCCTTTTTTTTAGCAAGCCTCCATCCTTTTTAGCCACAAAAAAAGAAGCTGGAAGCAGCAGGGGAAGTAGAAGGACGGATATAACCTTGATCCAGAGCCTCTTTGATGTATTCCACCATGGCCTTCTCCTCCGGGAGTGACGGGAAAAATCTTCCCACGGGCCACTGACTCACCCTGAAGCAGATCGATGGCACAATCCCATGGTCGATAGGGAGGCAGCTTGGAGGCTCGCTGGGGACAGCAAACATCACTGAAATGGGCATAACAAGGAGGAATGTCCACCAAAATTTTCTCCAATGGAAGTAGAATAAAGAGTTAGCTCTCTGGCCTGAAGAGTGGCTGGCACTGGAAGTGCAGAGAAATAGTTGGGAAAACAGCAGTCCCCCCACTTCAGTATTTCACCAGTCTTCCAGGAGATGATGTTATTGTGCTTTTCCAACCATGGGCACCCTAAAATTACATCAGCAGTGGAATCCTCCAAAACCAGAATGTTGTTGTTCTATGTGTAGGAGAGACGTACAGAGACGTACCTGCTTACGACTGAGGGGTCTGCCAGTTATCGAGTGAATTTGGTAGATGGACGGTATGGTGGTTGACTTGAGCTTGAGCTGACAGCAGAGGGCTCCAGAGATGAAGTTGCCTGCTGACCCTGAGTCAAGAAGGGCGAAGACTGGAATAGTAACATCAGCAGCAGTTAAATTCACATTAGTAGAGAGTAGTTTAAAGTTTTCAAACGTAGGAATTATAGCACTCACCATGGGACGAGGAGGACGAATGGGACATTTAGAAATAAAGTGCTCAGAGGAACCACAATATAAACACAGACTCTGGGTCAGCCGTCTATTCTGTTCAGTGCGAGTCAAACGTGCGCCATCTATCTGCATGGGTTCGTAGGAGGGTTCTGGAGGACTGATGGACTCAGGTCGACAAAGAGATGGAAGAGTGAGTGGAAGGTCCTGATATTCCTCGAGACATGACTGCCAATGAGTGGCAAAGCGCATAGAAAGTTGGATAAAGCACTCTAGCCCGATGGTATCCTCGTATGTAGTGAGATGCAATCGCACTCATGGATTCAGACCTTGAAGATACATGGTGAGCAGGGCTTGTCCATTCCATCCGCTAGCAGCTGCTAGTGTACGAAATTGCAGGGCATATTCATTCACAGATGTGGAACCTTGTTTTAATTGATACAGTTGTTTACAAATCGATGAGCCCCAGCTAGGTTTCCACAAAACTTTTCTGAAATTAGAAAAAAAAATCTGGGGAGAGATTGAATTATTGAACTCTTCTGGGACCAGAGTGATTCAGCCCAGCATAGTGCTTTGCCATTCAACTGTGAAATTACAAACGCAACTTTAGAAAGGTCAGTTGGATACAAATGTGGTTGCATCTCTAAGACCAGTGAGCATTGTAAGATGAACCCACTGCAATCCTCCGCCGATCCTGAGAAGGGCGCTGGTCGGGCCATGGGACTGACTAGCACAGGTGGAGAAGTAGAAACAACAGCATTGGCGGAAGTGGGTGCTTTCGGTGGCGCTTGTGGAACGGACTGTGGAACGGACTGTGGAGCGGACGGCAGAGACTGACGGACATCGTCAACAAGGTTCTGGAAGTGATCCATGGTGCTTATGCTGAGTTTTTCCTTTATGGTCCAGTATTCTGTTACAAGACAGAAGGGACTGAAACGAGGAGGATGCAAGTGAAAGTATGTTTATTGAACAATCAGGTGAAAGTTCGGCAGTGCTAGTGAAGGGTAGAGGATGAGAAGAGTTCCAGATGATCAACTTTTCATAACACAGTTTGAATACTTGCAGATGAAGAATGGTTGAAGACAAACTAGAATTCGAGGAGACTCAGGAGAATGTATAGGATGAATGAAGGAGACTCGGAAAAATCCCACAGAGACTTGATTGCAGATATTGAAGTCCAAGAGGTAAGCACAGCGTTAGCGTCTTGATACAAACACTACCGGACAAAGAATGAGAGTGAGGTTTAAATGCAGGAGGTGATTGCAGTACTGATGATGTGCAGGTGTGTGATCAGTACTCAGGAGAGGGAGTGCACTGTGATTGTGTGAGGGTGGAGCCTGGCGTGGTTGTGACACATGTGACACTGAAGACTGGAGTACTGATGCCAAAATAGATCAACACATAGCATTAAAACATTAATGTAGAAAACACATTTTAAAGTGCTTTTAAGATATTATCACTCATGTTGTGTGTAATTGAGCTGTTTGTGAATGTAAAAATCTGCAAAATTTCAAAGATTAAAGTGCAGATAAATAAAGTTATTTTCTCCCAAAAGAAAGAGTCGATTTTGAACCGAAAGGAGTCGTCAGTAATTCAGTCTCCTGAATCTAGTAGGTTTTTAACTCATTTGCATAATGCTAGTTTATACTCCTGATTGGCTGAACCGTGTCTCTTAGCTCCGCCCTCAAACACTAGTGTATCTGAGACTGGGAGAGTTTGGTTCGTGATGTTTGTGTCGACGCTGTTTTCTGCTGACAAAGCAAATCCATGTTAATGAGATTGATACAGTGAAACACACGCCATCATTACTGTTCGTATCACTGTGATCAAGAGCTGAGGTTCAGATATGATAGTGAGCATTTGCTTTCTGACCAATCACAGCAGACTGGGCCGAATGACCAATCAGAGCCGACCAGCTCTCAGATACCCCTTTTCCACCGAAAAAAGAACTGGTTCGGAACTGGTGCTGGTTCAAAGTTAGTTCGGAGCTGGTTCAACTTGCGAACCCGTTCAGAACCTCTTTGCTTTTCCACAGACTAGAGCGCCCAGGGAACGACGTCGTTACGTCACTGTTTACGTCGCTTGCAAGTAGGCTACATTGCTTTGGGATTATCTCTAACTCGTGTACCAAGAAAACTTTAAAAACAATTGAAATATGTAAGTCTTTTAATCTTTTCGTTTGATATGTAATCTTTTCTGATAAGTTATGTACCCATGTCTTGTGTCTTTTTTCTTTCCATTTATTTGTTCAATCGCGACTGTTTTCTTCTTTGCTTATGTTTAAATAAATAAATAAATAAAAACGCTTGCGTGTTTCTGCAGTTTTTCATGGCTTTGCGATGGTCAGAAAATATGTTTAGAACACACCTGAACCCGCCCCAGCCCCCGACGTAAACATGA